>VWZT01004606.1:494081-531503 GCA_013397055.1 Pachycephala philippinensis | reverse complement strand
GCCCGCCGGGAGCAGGTTCTCCCCTCGCCTGCGGGGTCTGCGTGCGGGGGGAGGCTCGGGGTGACGGTGTTGTGCCATTGCTGATAGGGTTATTAATTATGTCTCTCTTTCCGCGCTCTTCTGAGAAGGTGGTTTAATTCAATGTGTAGTTAGTTGCCTTTTCCGCGTTGGGCGTTTACCCTGAAACGTTGCGTTTGGTTTTAGGGTTTTTCTCCTGGAGAATTTTTATTAGAAGTGTTGTTTCTTGCCCGTAAAGAAACGAGTATACGTGAGTGTGACAGATTCGGGGTAGTAAAACCATAGCATTTCTCTTCCTGAAGCTCTCCCCGCTCTCTTTCCCAGTAAATTTAGAGGAGGAGTGGGCAGGAGGAGATGCCTGTCTGGAAGGCGGTGGCCCTTCACGCCTGGCAGGTGTTGGGCAGTGGGGCAGGGGACGTGGTGGAGACCGGGGTGACCCAGTGCCTGTCAGCAGCCGCTAGGAACTATTTAAATGGCCTTGATCAGTGCCAGCAAGTCCAGACTGCTGCTGTAGTCTGTCTTTGCTTTTTACTGCTAATAACCTAATGAGCAGCAGGAATGTCACTCAGGAGGAAGAAGAGATTTAAAATTATCTTTCTTTTCCCCCTGCTTTTGTTTGAGGAAATCCTCTTGAACACCAGTAAGGTGTTTTGTTGCAGTTTGGTGTTTACAATGTAGACTGGACTCGGGAAATCCCATGTGCTTGCAGCTGTGTGCTGTGGTTTTTATTTTCTTTATGGTATGGCCATGTTTTAATCAAACATTTTCAAATGATTCCCTCCCATGGGAAGTGCTCACAGACCAAAACACTCTTCTCTAAGGGAGAGGTACTGTCCCTTGCCACTGAAATGCAGGGGCCTCGATAAATTTAGAAGACTCTGCCCTTGGCAGATAGAGAAGTAACATGTCATTCTAGTGATCTGTGCATTCTAGGAAAGCCTAAATCAACATTACTTGTTTTGCATGTTGCCCTTTAGCAACAGTCTCTCAATTTCCAGTCTAAAGTGTGACATGGACCCAAAAAAAGTTTGGATGAAGAAACACTTTAGTATTTCAGTAGCCACAGAATGTGAATTGCAGAAGTTGTCAACTGTGTAAAGTCTGTGTTCTGCGTTTCTGAGCCAAGAAAAACTGACTTTTAACTTAAGTGTGGTTTGGGTGGGTTTATTTTTTAATTAATTCTGTGCTTCCTGCTTTTTGATCTTTTGGTGCCGACATTGTTAGCTTCCAGTGACGCAAGAGAGGGGAAAAAGAAAGATCACTGCTCTGCATGTGGGGTTGATAGCGAAAGCAGAGCACAAAGCACTGGCTAATCAAATTCTTTGAAAATGTTGCTGGTCTTAATGATGAGTGGAAGGTACTTAACAGCAAAGAGTGATAAAGTGATAGACATATTTTTGTCGTTTACTCTTTCCTTAGCCTTAAGTAGGCTTAGTTACTCCTCAGGAGACGACTGTAGACCCTTAGCACTTTGGTGGTGTGGCTGTGCCTGCCGGTAGCTTGTGACAGACAGCTGGACCTTGGCACCAGCCTCCCCTGGACACCAGCACACTTTGCAGCTCCTGTAGTCTGACGTTTTGTTCGCAAGAGATCTTAGAATAATGAAACAGCCTTGGGTTTCCTTTAGTTCCACTGCAGGTTCATCTTGGATTTTGGCATTTTTCTAGCTCAGGTTCATAGTTGTGTTGTGTCTGCACAAGTGTGCTGGCGTCACACAGAAGGCTGAGGGTAATTAGAGATGGGGGGAAGGGGGGCTTGTTTTCTCATATTTGTTCTGTCCTTTCATTTTCATATGTCATCTGTCTTTCCTCGTTAGCTTTTTAAAACAGAAATTTAATATCAGTTCCCCAAAGTCCGTGTTTTTCCATCCAAAAAGTAGTGCCCTTTTTGGAAAGTACTGAAACTGAGCAACTTGAGCTGCTTCTTTGCTTTTTCTACCAGCCTAGCAACGAAAGACCTCCTCCCATTAACTGGAGTTGTCTCTCAAGATGAGAGCATCCCCTGTGAGCAATGCAGTTTCCATAGAAATATCATCAACTCGGTAACTCCAAAGGGCAATTTTTCCCCTTATATTGCTCATCCTTGCTGCTCCAGTATAGCCGAAAGGGTGTAAGAGTGACTCATTTCTAAATATACTTAATATTTGTGGTATAGGCAGGGCTTCAGATAAGATGATGGGCTCTGACGGAGTTCATTGTAATTGTATCTCTTGCAACAACCAAGGCCCTGGTTTCATTTTTAACCGTGGTGGAACATATCTTGTTTTAGAGTACCAGATCTCTTCATAGATTTTTACCTGACTGGGAAAGTCCTAGAAAAGTTAACGTTACACTAGTTGGACAGAAGGTAATAATTGAAAAAGACGCTGCCTGTAGATTCAGTAGGATAAAAGTTTTCCACTCTAGTTAAATAGCTTTCATGCTATTTACTTGATAAAAAATTAAGGGTAGTGTACTAGATAAAGTATCCTGATTCCTCTCAGGCTTTGATGCTTATGGAGCTATCTGGACTCTATTGGCATTGTAGGTGGCTATTAAAATAGAGTGGGGTTTGTGTGTATGTGTTTCCTTTGTTTTTTTGTTCAGTTTTTTCTTCCCCCCACCCCCCAGTGAAATTATATTGTCCAAAAGGCTTGTCTGTGGTATTTATGTTGAAGAGTTTATTACCTGTGAAGGCTGCAAAGAAGCATCACCAAGAAGCTTCTTAGTTTTGACCTGCAGCCACTCACGCTGCTCAATTTGCTCTGACAAAAATTAAATAATTTTCATACTTTTTAGGACGGTTTTCTTCACAAAACTTTGCAGAGTGGACAGCAGTAATATCTCATGCCAGATCAATCTCAGTGAAATACTGAGCACCTTTTCAGGTTGTTGCTTTGATGGTTAACCTTTTGTGTGTTGATGACACGTTTTCCTCTTTTTTTTTCTTTGTTTTAGCTGAACTGGAGTTTGTTCAAATCATCATTATAATCGTGGTTATAACTGTTATGGTGGTAGTGATCATCTGCTTGTTGAACCATTACAAACTCTCGACACGCTCCTTTATCAACCGACAGAGCCAAAGCAGAAGACAGGAAGAAACTCTGCAGACGGTGAGTGTGAGCCCCTGGCACCAAACTCCTTTTCCTTGTGCTGTACGGGTCTGCAGCAAAGCCTCCCAAAGAGATCTGGTACAGGCAACTGCTGGAAAAACTTCTGGTACCACTTTTAATACTCCCTATAATTAGGTCTTTTGCCGAAGTTGTGTTTGTCAGTAGAAGACAAATTTGCAACACAAATTTAAGGTACACTGTCTTTGATTATTTTTAGACCGTGCTATGTTTTATGTAGCCTGTATTCATTTTGCATTTGGAGGCTTAGATGTGACATTGTGTTTGCTGCTGTTGTAGTTTGAGAGGGGAGTGGAAGGGGAGTGAGTGGAGGTTAGATGGAATACAAAGATTTGAAATACATGTTGTTGTGACTTTCTGTATACTGTCTGATACCCTGGAGTTTTATCTCTGTTACTGTTTTGTGAAGCTGCCACGGCTGTTTGCTGGATCAAAACCACTGTCCCAATAAGGGCCCAGGAAAATGTAATGTAACTAAAACAGCAAGAAGAGACTAGAAAAAGGATCTCTCCAAGGACCTGGAGTGTGTAAGATGTGTTGTTACAGTCAAAGGCTTCAGATGGAATCTCAGTCAATACTTGTTAAGACTGTGTTTAATCAACCCAACAGTAAATAGGCACCTAATTTGCCTTGTGAGCCAGGAGTTTGCTGGGTGGGATGCTCTGCTCCCCTGTGAGGGTTAACCACAGTGTGTCGCTGACCTTGGGATATGCCCCACAAGCCATGCAGTGTCCTGTGGTGTTGCAGGGAGGTCCTTTCTTCTGATGTGCTTTTCAGTGTCCCAGAGTGGTGCCCTTGGCCTCTTTGCTGACAGCGATGGCCAAGGGGCCATTTGTGAAGTTGCCTTTTGATGCATTGAATTCCTGGTAACAGTGTTGAGTTCACAGCTTCATTTTGCTGTCAAAAAAAGTCTGATTGTAACTGAGAGATGTAATCTCATAATGGTTTACACCAGTTCTAACTCCACAGTCTCACCTTTTCATCCATCCCAGTCTTATGTTTCTTCCTTCTTTGTGCTCCTTAGGGAGCTGCCAAGGTTGTGGTGAGAGGCCTCAGGGGACTGCTCTGGCTGAACACTAATTGCTTGCTTCTTGCTTTTGCTTGTTTTTTTACAGTTAGATTTCAGCAGGGGAGGCAGCACTGACAGGGAAGGAGGCAGAGATGCCACAGTGTCTGCTGTGGAGCTGCATCCCTGGCAATCCTGGCAATTGGCAGCTCCCTCCTGGAAGTCAGCTGTACAATGTGACAGTGCAGGGTTCCCAAAGCTCTCTCTTAGAACATCGCCTGTACCCTTTTGCTGGGGGGAATCGCTCTTCCCTTGGAGGCTGCAAGGGGAGGAAAGGAGCTGCCTCCTCAAGGAGAGGCTGCCTCATTGCCTGGCACTTTGGTATTGTAGGAATGCTTAGCTCTAATTTGCTTACAGAGGAAATTGGAACTTGTCAAACCTTAACCTTGTGGACTTGAGGACTGGAAAAATTGACTAGATTAATTTGAATGTTGCTTTGAAATGGACACTGTAATTCAAGAACCACAATTCTGTCTGAAAAATGTTAGCTATAATTGCTACAAATGCCTAAAATGAAATAGTTTGAGATAAATGAAATGCATTTTCATCTTCACAAATCTTTTAAAACTGTAGTAAGCTGTCAAATGCATGAAATAACCCATTATTTCCTTTGTATGGTTCATTACTATTGTCTGTTATCAGAGGCAGTGGTTTTTTTTTTTTTTTTTTTCACTCCTGGGCACAAGGGAGAAAACTTCACATGCAGTTTGGCTGCAGATGCTTGGGAGCTGCTTTAGTACCCAGAACTGATCTTAAATCATTTTTAAAACACTGACTCAGTTTCAGTTTGATGTCACTGTTATAAGTAACGATAATCACAGCCAAGTGAGCACTTCATGGGAATTGATGATGGGATGGCAAGAACCAGTTACTAATTCTTCTGAAAGCCTTTGGCATAGGTTTGTCATCACTATTACTCATCCGAATTTCTGATAAGTTGCAGCTCTTCTTGCAAGAAGGTCATACTTGCGGGGAATAGGGATTTAGAGGTCTCTGAGTTCAGATGTCAAAAACTTTGGATTTTCCTTTGTCTCAGATGTTAGAAGGAAATTCTGATAGAAACTGACGGTGCAGTGCAAACCTTAAAAGCAGTGTGCAGAGCATGAGGGTCAGAAAACTAAAGTAAGTGCTCTGTGGTGAGAAACTGCAGATGACCAGTCTGTTCTCACTGTCCACAGTGGAGTGAGTTACATGAGACAATAGATAGTGTGAGTGGTGAGATGCAGGTTATACACTTCTAAAATTATGTTTTTGTACCAAGCAGGCCTTGTTCTCTATGCACATGCTATCCAAGTGGATTTTCTTGCAAGGGACTATTTTTTTAATGGTATATAGACTCTGAAAACAGATATTAATGTTCATTAAGCACTAATGTCTGAAGAAAACCTTTTTGTGACTCAAGTCTTCTTTTGGTAGAAAAACAGTGAATGGAAATAGAGGAAATTCAGACATCTTTCTTGAAAGAAAATGGTAAAGCAAATTATTTGACTGTTGGCTAGTTCTGTAGTGAACTCTGAAGTGAACACCCTTTCATGTAATGGAGGTAGCAGAGGTATATCAAGATGTAGAATCCAGCGCTTCCTGTTCAGATGGGGCTCTTTTTTTGTCCTTTTGTTACCTTCAGTTTTCTTTTTCTTCAAGCCTGTCCTATTTCTAGATAATCATGCCTTCCACCAGCTAAGTGGTGGCTGAACTGCACAGGTTTCTGGCTTCATAAAGACCAACTATTGAACAAGTGATCTCTCTTACTCTGGTTCTTCTAGAGAGTGTAATAGGAGTGATCAGGTAAATTATCTATTGCCTTTATTACCAGCCTCACACCTGTAAAACTCATGGGTCAGGCATCAGAAATAATGAAATAAAGGATATTAGTGGATTTCTTTTTCTGGTTGAACTTCTTAATGTTTAGACAAACAAAAAAAAAACCCAAACCACCACCCTCAATTAAAACAAACAAAAATAAAACAGGATGATAATGAGAATTTCAACTTCCAGGCCAAGCCAGAAATTAGAATATTAAAAAGATGAAATCACTGCAGTCATAAGTGCTAACATTTGAAGTAATGTTTGAAGGGCAGAAAAAGGACCAGTCATAGGAAAAAAAAAAAGGTTGCTCTCTAACAAGTGCACACTAAAAAGTTGTTGTTACATGCCTGCTCTGTAAATACGCTTTTCTGTGTGACCACCAGTTCATCTTTTTTCTTTATTTTTCTTCTTCCCTCTGGAGTATCATCTTCCAGTCTTTCCCCTGGTCTTTGGGATTTTATTACCTTGGTTATTGGGCCGTGGCCTTAAGCAGATCACAGCCAAGGGCAGGACAAACACTGAGTGCTCAGGAGCAGTGGGTGCTTCTGCAGCAGTACTGAGGATGCTGCCTGACCTCCCGTGGCAAGTCCTGCCCTCTCCTAGCGAGGCTATTAAACATTCCAACCCTGTTTTAACATTAGCAGGAATGAGTTTTGGGGCCATAATTGTGAGAGGTGGAATGATGCTGAGTGACAGCCATGTTGGCATGAGCAGCAGCCTGGAGTGAGCCTGCAAGGTGCTGAACAGTGTCTGTATCACAATGGATAAAATATTGAACGTTTCCTGCTGCTGGCTTATCCAGCAGCAGTGTTGGGCTTCACAGCTGGGAGCAAGCCAAGGGTTGCAGAACACCTGAGAGGAATACAAAAGCTGTAGGGTGTGGAGTACACCAGGAGCATGCCCAGGGCTGCTTCACTTTGAAACAGCAGAACCTCTTGTATGGGAGCAAGTGATGCTACTGGCAGTGCTGGGGGATTTTGGGGCAGAGCCATGTGGCAGCCTTGGAAAGGCACATCTGGGCACAGGGTATGTGTGTTTGATATCCAAGGGGAGATCTGTGTTGCTGGCTGTGCCTTTGGAGGATTGACCTTGTATCGGGAGGGCACTTTCGCTGGTAACCAAAAGCATCCTGCTGGAATGTAGGTAGCTGCAGCTGAGCTGCTGCTGGGGCACTCTGCTGTTTGCTGGGGCAAAACAAAGATAAATCTTGCTTCCTGATGATTAACTCTTAATGTCATCACCAGTGATTTCCACAGGGACATTGAGGGGAAAGAGATTAACTAAGTGACTTACAGGGAGGTACTTAATGAGCTTCTGATGTTCCTAATTTCATTCCTTTTCCCCATCCTGGTGTCTTTGCATTGTCTTCTTTTATAAAGTAGGTGTTGAAGGAGTGCTGAATGCTTGTTCTGCCCCAGGCCTACTCGTGGCAGCAAATCCTTGCATCCATCACACAAGATGCTCACACTGACCATCCCCTGCCTCTCAGCACCGAGGGCAGCGCTGCTGCTCGGGCTAGTCAGCTTGCATTAGAACCTGCGTTGGTAATGCCAGTCTCGGATGCTAAGCTCCAGGAACACAACAGTAAAAATTACTCCCCTCTGCTCTGTACCAGCTATTTCAGAATAAAAGGGGAACGTCAGGAGGATGACAGAAAATACTCAATAATATTGACAGCTCAGGGATTTGTCAGTAATTTCAAATGTTAGTCTTTCCTGCTGGTCTTTTAAATTATTTCCTACTGGCATTGGCATTATTCCGTCTGTTCCCTGCTGATGTCCCTGGGCCACTCATTCTCATTTTCTTACTGACATATGCAAAAGAAAGAAAATCCCACTGGGAACAAGAACCCAGTCTACAGCCAGGAGAGAGTGTGAGTGCTGTAGACCACCCTGCTTTGCCAAATCTTTTTGTTTGTACCAGTCATCATTTGGCAGGGGCTGGATGTGTACTGTATTCTCCTGCTGTCTCCTTGAGGGACACGGGCTCGCCTCTCCTCAGGGAGTGCTGCCAAGAGGGACAGCGTGCACGGCTGCTGCTCTTTGAAGTCTACTACAGTAAAGTCATTATATCTTTAAAAAGGGCAGGATTGTCCAGGAAATCTGCAGGTAGGACTAGAAGCAAGGAGGGCTGGCTTTGGGTGGCACCTGACTCAGTGTGTCACCTTGGGCAACTTGCTTCATCTCCACAAACAAAGGAGGAAGGATAATAGTACTTACTCCCCTCAGTTGAAAGAAATGAAGATTACTTAAAGTGATGAAGTACTATGAAGTTGGGGAAATAAAAGTTTTAAAGCATTAAGTAACAGGAATAATTGCAGTAAGTGTAGGGAGGCAGATTACGTGTGAGAGATTTGGCACTCTCCATAATTCTCTAGTACTTCTCCTTGGTACCCTGCACTGCTCTGTTAGACAGCATCACCTTTCCTGCCCTTGAGGAATAGCTTTTAAAGGAACGAGCAGTCCTGCTGGAATACTCCTCATTCTGTTGGGGCCAACACAATAGTTTGTTTTGCTTGTGTTTGTTGCTGTCTTCAAAGCTGTTGTGGTCTGTATCACCCAGGAAGAGACGGGGAGGAATGAGCCCCTGTGCCTTCCTGGAGTGTTTTCAGCAAGCCGCTGCTTTAATGTGGTGTAATGTACCACCTAGGGCCAAAATCAGAAACTACACTGCTATCTGGAACATTTCACTTGCAAAAGAAGTGCGTATATTTGTGTGTGTGTGCGCGTTTTTGTATAAAAATAAAATAAAAATCTGTGTTAAGGGTAAAAGAGGGACCTTCTTAATAATTGTAATGCATTTTAGAAAGTGAAAAACTGGCTTTTGTTTCTCAGAAAACATCATTTCAGGCAGAGTTCTATTTTGCAGAAACTTAATAGTGGAGAAAGCCTGTAAATCTCCTTAACAGTCAGCAAAAAAAGAGAAGTTTGGATTATATGGGATTGTCATGGTTTAACCCCAGCTGGCAACTAAGCACCCCTGAGCCACTTGCTCCCAGCAGGCTGGGGGGGAGAATCAGGAGGGTAAAAGTGAGAACTCACGGGCTGAGGTCAAGACAGTTCAATAGGGAAAGCAAAACAAGGAATTCATTCTCCACTTCCCAGGGACAGGCAGGTGTCCATCCATTTCCAGGACATTGGTGCTCCGTGGTGTCTAACAGTGACTTGTGAAGACAAATGCTCTTGCTCCCAACGGCCCCCTTTCCTTCTTCTTGCCCTGGCTCTGTATACTGACCGTGACGCCATATGGTCTGGAATGTCCCTTTGGTCGGTGGGTCAGCTGTCCTGGCTGCGTCCCCTCCCAGCTCCTCATGCCCCCCCAGCCTCCTCCCTGGTGGGGTGAGGTGAGGAGCAGAAAAAGCCCTGACTCTGTGTAAGCACCACTCACCAATAATGAAAATATCCCTGGGTTATCAACACTGCTTTCCTCACAAATCCACAACATGGCCCCATACTTGTTACTGTGATGAAAATTAACTCTATCCCATCTATAACAAGCACAGGGATCCTTTTGCTTTATAAGAGTTTGAGGAAAAAATTTTACTGAGTGTAAATTTTTGCCTATAAACTCTCCTGAGTTAAAAATCGTTCTTCTGGTAAGTGTCTTTCCTGCTGGCTGTCAATGGGCTGATGCTTAGCTGAGGCAGTTACATGACAGTGTGTGCTCCAGTGTTTAAAAATGTCCTCAGAAAGTCATCTTCCTACATTGTTTAGTTCTAGAGGCTCTAAAGCTTTGTAAAATATGAAATGGCAAATTATCCTAGGCTTACAGAGTCTCCTAAGCTCTAAATATTGAGTTAAATAGTCATCGCCATGAGATAATTAAGTAATCACTCAGCTGGATTTATTAAATGATGCTGCTATTTCAAAACCTAATCACAAAATTAATTTCTGTAAATTATGGTGAAACCCAAAAATGGCAATGGTCAGCAAAAGACATAGGTGGATCCCTAAGATTTTTCTTGCTTGGTATTATTGGTAGGTGCTAGGATTTTCATTAATAACAATGTTAAAAATGAATACACTGTAGGGAATGAACGCATAAGCTTTCTCTCCCTGTTACTTTTAAGTATTGAAGCTCATGCCTCAAGTCTCTTGAACAAGGAGCAAGTTGAGGTGGCTCAGCTATTGACAATCTGTAAGAAGCAGGTAAATGAGATACTGCCCTCATCAAAATATGGGTAAATTGCATTTGCTCAGGTTTTGCCTTGTTTGCACATACCTGATAACTGCTTGTACAAATCCCTAATATAAATACAATTGCTGTTAGTTCTCATCTGATTTTCACTGATACGAGCACAGGGGAAGCATTTTAGCTTTCAAAGGAAGGTCTGTAAGCACAGGGACAAGCAGAGAGAAAGAAATAACACCTTCCCTCAGTGTACGTCATCCCAGATTAGGCACGGTGGTCCCAGCACATTATTTCCTAAACCTGTATCTTGGGGTGGAGGGGTGTAGGCATGGGGATGTTTTTCTTCTGCAACACTTTCTTCTCATCTCAACCCCTCGCCATCACAGCAAAAACAGTGGAGTTGGTGGGAACCAGCCCTTGGGTTAGGTTGTATCTACCCAGTGCAGGGGAGGGAGAATTTCCCTTAAATAAAGACTAAGGTAGGTAATAAGTTTCCTGTGGTAGATGCAGCGATTTCAGGAGGGCGGAAGTTCCTGTGTTGGGTCAGTTAGTCTGGACTTGTTGAGGAGAGAATTCTGAGCTGTGTCACTGGACCAGCCATGGTGACATGGTCGGCACGTGTGTGAGCCTGGTGTTTTCCAAGTGTGGGCCTGCTGAGCACGTGTTACCCAGCCATCTGCTTGGGGAGTTCTTCTGGCTCCTGGGATAGAGATCTTGCTGGAGTTTGGCTGCTGCCAAATCATTTATTCAGTCTGCTGCTCTCTCTGGGAGAAACCTCAGGGAAGGGAGGAGCTACAGGTGAACTGTAGGACATACTGTTGCAGGAACCATATTGTTACATATCCTTGCATCCTAAGGATCTCACAGCCTCGGAGTTCAACTGCATCCCAAGCTGTTTACCTTCTCAAGCAGTTATCCCAGAGCATGGAGAGCCTTGGGCTCCTTTGGCTTCATCTTGGTGTGACTATCCCAGTGCCCTGGTTACACTCAGTGGGATCACTGTAGCAGCTGCAGTACCTCCAGGCAGGGCCTTTTACTGTTCTGGGATTCAGGCTGCAGCAGTAGAAGTAACAGGCAACTCCTCTCTTCCATGTTATTTCTGTTAGGCACGGCTGGTACCAGGTCTGGGAGTCTTGGCTCAGGGAGCAGGTCCCGTTCCATCTCCATGGAAGGAGTTTTTCTCCATATGCTGCACCATCTCCCTCAGCTCATCTTACTCTCTTGCTTTTGGGGAGATAGGCCCTAGGATGGGAGTGGTTTCCACTTCCACATCAGCAACTCCTTTTCATAAGGGAGTTTAAGTATCATGAGTGGTCAGGGTAGATTTTATTTCTCTCTGGGTTGGGTTGTTGGTTTTGCCTTTTTTCCTGTCTTCGGAGCCTGTAGCTCAGGGGCAGTTAATTGAGAACTTTGGCTTTGACTAATATGTTTTACAAACAGTTGCAATGGGTTTGGAGCCTGTTGGGTCAACTGCTGATAACCTGATTGCCTTTAACTGTGCAAACATACCCGCAGATATTTCAAAATGAGGGCACTGGGGTGCTGAAGGAATGGAAAGGAATGTGTGTACAAGTATGTATATAAATGTATGTATATAGTTACACAGTTACAATTTCTTCAACTGACAACCTTATCTAGGCACTGAAATACATGGATCTGCATAAGATTTGTCTTTCGTGTCTTTGCAAAGGGGAATACCTGGGATAGTTGTAAATAATTGCAATTGTCAGCCTCTCTCTGTCTTTGCTCCCTAAAGCTACAGAAGAGAAGTGTACCAGCTTTGCTATTCAAAGCATTTCCCCTAGCAGCTGAATCCTGTGGGAGAGTCCTCCTAGAGCAGCTTTCCTCTGCGGTGGACTCTCCTGACAAGATCACAGACGGCTTTTGGTCTCTGAGTGTCATGATGAACATCTAGTTGGGTCTATTTTTACTTCTGAAATATGTTGAAAGATGCTATGGTGAGAAGAAGCAGTACAGTAAGATTTGGAAGCAGTCTATACATGGTAATGCTTTTGGGGACAGTATGCATTTTCCTTCCAGTTCCTGAAATTTCTTATGTCTGTAAAACTTGAATTAGCATCAAGAAAATAGTCATGACCATACAATATTTTGATTTTTATTTTGTGCACCAAGATTGAAGTTCTGTGCTTTACATCTGCTCTGATATGTCCTTTTCAGCTTCAAAATTTTCCAATAGAATAAATGCATTGTGGGAGTTACTGCTACTCTAAACAATTAATTGAGAAGAACAGTAACGATACACCTTAAGCTGTTTTCTCTTATCGACATGCTGTTCTTCACCCTTGTATTCTGCCCTGAGTGCTGGTACAATGTCAGAACAGCATTACAAGACATGAGAAGTATTTCATCCTGAGAAGGTGGTTGGAGAAGTGGTTGAAGAAGTGGCTGAAACCTCAGCTGCTTTAACTACTGTTTATGGTGGGAATTGGGCAACTGGCAGTTTTGACCAGATTATCCCTGGGTTTAGCGTGTCTGTCACTTCTCTGAGATTACAGACGCCAGGTTTTGTTGTGAACTGTTTTACATCCCGTGCTGTGTAATCGGGATCCTGGCTGGCAGGTCAGCTTTGTCAGACCTTCCACCCTTGCTCCTTTGGGAGGTGACGGGTACCTGCTCAGCACACGGGTGCTGAGGTGTCTCCTGTCATCTCCACGCATTGCCACACTTCCGTAGCCACCACCAGCTTGCTGCATCCTTATGGCCCGTGGGGCTGGGTGCTGTGGATGACATCTTGGCACTTGCAAAATGGACCAGGCTTGACTTGCTTGGGAGCAAAGCTGTTCTTGTGTTTTGGAAAGAAAGGGGTGGGATGTTGCTTGTTCAGCTCCTGGAGACAGCCAGTTCTTAGAAATGACTGCTGGTAAGAGCTGTGATAATGAGGCAGAATGGTGATATGATCTATTAATTTTTCCTCTTTTGTTGTTTTCTTCCACATTCAGGAGGGGTGCTTGTGGCCTTCAGAAAGCTCAGTTTCACGCCAGGGTGCTTCAGAGGTACTGACAGATTTCTGACTATCTTCACCAAGTGCTTTCTTTTTTTTCCTGTAATGTATATTTGGTTCCTTTCAAAAACATGCATCTATTTTTTGTAAAGAAGGCTTTCTCGGTATAGTTCACATGGTCATCTAAGCCTGCCTTAATGTGCATTTCATAAATGCCTGAGACCTTTTCATTAAAAGAATTAAATTCTGCCTACCTGACACCTCATCTCCATCAGCAACTCCGTGTGTCGTAGTAGGCATTCACAGGTAAGTGGTGGAGGTGTGTCTCTTTCATGCAGTGGCTCAGTAATTTGAGTGTTCATTGGAAGCTGGGAGACCAGTTCCTCTTGTCCCTGAATTTTTCTTGGATTTACAACATGTATCCTATCACCAGTGTCTCCCATCTTCCAGCTAGCACAGATCCCTTGTCTATGTAATAATTTGTGGCTGTATTGCTCTGGGTGGTCGAGCTGTCCTGTGACAAACAGCGGAACTTCCTGGTGGTTGGCCCTGCATCTGTGAAGGTCAGGGTTTGAAGACCCTGCAGGGATCCAAAAAAGAGAAGAGCAGTTCGATAGATGCAGATCTGAGGAACTGCTGTGTCTGTCCAGATCTGGGATAGACCAAGTGAGGAGCAATGGCACCTCACTGAGTATCTTGAACCCTTCCTTTTTTAAAGCCTGGCCGTCTCCGGGGTTTAATATACCAGGGACATATTTTCCATCCCAATGCAGAAGCTTTGTAGATTCTCCCCAGAGGCTGAGTTCTGGCTGAGAACTGAGTGGGAGGAGGACACCTGATACACTCTGATAGTGAAGGCGTGAGATATGCCAAGCCTTTACAAAATGTACTAAAATGACCATCTGAATTCTTTGGGGATGCATTAGCTCTGAGTAGGAGGGGGAAGCTCAGACTGCAGCTGAAACTCAGTATTGGGACATTGTTGTAGAACTAGTCAATTATCAAGACTAGAGAGAATTAGTTTCCTGGTTTCAGAAACAGAATGATTTGCTTTTGCAATGTTTTAATGCCAGAAGGAGCTGTGTGGGGTCTTGGTCTTCCTTTGTGAAGCTGTTCTCAAGCGTGCTAGATCCTTCCTGCACCTCCTGCCTCTTCACATGCAGGCATGTGGCAGCACGTGTGCACGGTGTCTGCTGGGTTTAACCTCTCAGACAGGTGGCAAAAAGCAGCATTCTGTGTTTTATGAGTTTGTTGTAAATATGGGGCACCCGCTGTGCTTTGCTCAGACGTGGAGTCACGCGTGTCTCTCTTCCCGTTTCAGATCATGTATGCCCCAAGGTCCAGGGACAGGTTTACCACCCCATCTTTTATGCAGCGGGACCGTTTCAGTCGCTTCCAGCCCACTTACCCTTACATGCAGCATGAGATCGACCTTCCTCCCACCATCTCCCTCTCGGATGGGGAAGAGCCTCCGCCGTACCAGGGCCCGTGCACCCTGCAGCTCCGGGACCCCGAGCAGCAGATGGAGCTCAACCGGGAATCCGTCAGGGCGCCGCCCAACCGAACCATTTTTGATAGCGACTTGATAGACATCTCGATGTACAATGGGGGTCCCTGCCCACCCAGCAGCAATTCGGGCATAAGTGCAACCAACTATAGCAGTAATGGAAGGATGGAAGGACCACCCCCGACGTACAGCGAGGTCATGGGGCATTACCCAGGCTCCTCTTTTTTCCATCACCAGCACAGCAACATGCCTCCTTCCTCGCAGAGGGGGAGCAGACTTCAGTTTCAGCAGAACAATTCAGAGAGCACAATAGTCCCCAGCAAAGGCCAAGACCGGAAACCAGGAAACCTGGTCTAAGTTACCTGCCCAGGTGCATTTGGACTGAAGACGGGAGATCCAAGCAGGGCGGTGGAGGAAGACCCCCGTGCTCCGGTGCACAGTGTTGTTACGTTTCACGTGGTACAACTGAGTAAAACCAAACGTGCAAACCAGTTCTTTGTTTCTGATTCCTTTCAGGGGAATTGCATGCAAAGCAGATCGAAAGAAATACAAACTTCCATTCAGTTTGTCTACGAGCAGTGTTTCAGGGGAGAGGGGGGGGATATATTATTTTTTTTTAATAAACTATTTCAATTATTTAATTCTAAAAGTTAACTTAGCACAGAAATGAGGCTTGTACAGCCTGTTTTATACTCACTGAATGGCAGAAGGAAGAAGGTGGTTTTGCTAGATAAATGGGGGAAGAATTGGCCAGTTTGCTTTTTTTTTTTCTCCCAGGGTGTGAATTTTTTTTAATATGAAACAAAATTCCTGTTCTGTGTGCCAAGGTATAAAGTTGAGAACTTAGATGAATGCAAGGAATTAATTTGTGTTGTGATAAATGTGTTTTAAAAAGTTGCACTATCTTAATGTTTTAAAAAAATATATATGAGGGAACTGTTTTATGTGAAGTTCTTCTATATGTTGTCGTTTCACCTGTGGAATAATGATAGAGCCCCAGACGTAATCTGGAGGAGTTTGCCCCCTTCCCCCAGGTTTACTGGAAGATGGGGACAGGACTTAGCCTAACATCTCTTGACTTTTACAATTCGAGAAATACAGGGACACTTGTCTTTGCAATAATTTGCATTCAAATAACAGTGTATCAATTAAGTGTCTTGGAGACTTTTGGATGGAAGAAGGCAAATATGAAATCCCAGCATTTTCCATCACTTAAGGTTTAGCTATTTTGCAGTGTAGACTATTTCTTTCATAAATGGCAAAACAAAAATTCCCAGATGTGTTGATTTGTATTGATTCTAAGTGCTGCCATTCTTTTCCTTTTCATAATGCAGTATCACCAGTACTTACCGTTCTAGAGATTTTTGTCCTCACTGTAGCCTGAAATGTATTTAGTCACATATCATGACATTATGCAATAAATTGTTTGAAAATGCAGGGTGGGATTTTTTTTCCCCTGCACCGCTGTTCAGATATGTGAGACTGTTGTGGTTTTCGCTCTCCATTTCATCCTTTCAGATGCTGAAGTTCAGTCCTGGAGGTCCGTCCTGTTGAAGTGAAGGGGGCCCTTGTGGCTAAACCCCCCGTGGTGTTTCTGCAGCAGTACTGAGAGCGCTCGTGGCAGCGGTGCCGGCTCCTGCCGCATCCCTGCCAGGGACGTGGGAGCACTGGGAATTCTCCCTGCAAAGCGCTTTGCTCTGGGCCCTGTTGCGGAAACCCTTCTGGGTGCGTGACGTCTGCGTGACGCCAGCAGGACTGCGCTCGTGGGTGAAGGTGACTCACGTATTCACCGAGTGTCTGTAAGCCCTGATTTTTGCTATACTGGCCTGGAGAGTAGTTGGAAAGTGTGACCTGCCTGTGTCGTGGCACGTGGGGTGTTTCTTTGCTGGCTGTTCCTGTGTGGAAGCACATGCGGCGCCGGAACTCGGTTGACAAAAGGTGATAGTGGCATCACAAGCACATGAAAAAGCACAAATTGCACTTAAAATGCATTTTGGAAATGGACTTAAAAGTAAGAATCTTTAGAGTCTTAGCTTGGGTAGTTTCTAATATATAGGTGTATGAGTGTGTCATAGACCTTTTCACTTTAAGATCTTTCACTTTTTTCTATTTTCCTGAGCCTTGTGCTTGGTTGCTGGCAGCAGCCGCTGAGTGCCCCAAGGGCACCGATGCCCTGGTCCCATGGCTGGAGGCTGGATTTCTGCAGGACTTCTGTACACCGGGGGCTCTGATAACTGAAGTGCATCTTTGATCTATGCAGAGTTTTAATGCCAAAACTGTGTGTGTGTGTCTTCGTGTGTGTGTGTGTGTCTTTTGGGCCTCAGTGTAGGTTTGTTTTCTTCATAAGGTAGTTTGATTTAATTCTAGTTTAGAAAACATTTGTATAACTGTTAGTCTGAATACACAGCCCCATTTGTCTCTGTAATTGTTATTTTGGTCTGAGTCATGCTGGTAATGCAGAGTAAAGCTGCCTTTTATCGTGTATATTAATTGAAGGGAGAGATAGAGGTTATATGATGGGATTCACTTATTTTTTTTCCTCTCAGACCCACAGGACAGGTGTTTAGAGGATGACTAGGTGGCTTTTAGTCAGCTGGGGCTCTCATCACTGTCTGGTTCCTGGGTGCGAACAACTTATGAACATAATTCTTAGTTAAAAACAACAAACAAACAAAATGCAACCAGAAGACAAAGCCAGCAAATGTTGGTTTTGGTCTTCAGTGACTTTTGTCACTTCAGGAGTGAGCCTTTAAGCCAGAGAATGTGTGTGCCTACACAGATACTGTGCTGTTGCCTAAATGAGGATTGTTTAGCCGAGAAGCCTTCAGGTGAGAACAGCTGGAACTCAGTTGTCATGGCAGAGCACACCTGGACTGGGCCCTGGGCTTGGGCTGGTTGAAGACCAACTTTCCCCATGTGCAGATCTCAGCAGAGTGAGCCTTGAAGTTGCCTTCAAAAGTCACCTCTTGGGAACATACTTTGTTTAAAAATAGCCCTTTGCCATCTTTTGCCCTCTCCGCATGCCAGTGGATTTATGCACTTCCCACTAACATTGTCCAGTATGCTGTCCCTTAATTTTTCTTGGCTGAGGAAGTTTTTCTGCATGGAGAATGTAGCCTTTTCCAGTTCTTTAGAAAAGATTTGTTTAAAAGTAACTTAGCATTTGCTAACCTAACAGTTGCATCTCCTCTTGCATCCTCGTCTTCTCATCTTAGAATCATAGAATATGCTGAGTTGGAAGGGACCCATCAGGATCATTGAATGCAATTCGTGGCCTTGCACTGGACCACCCCCAAGACTCACACCATGTGCCTGAGAGCATTGTTCAAATGCTTCTGGAACTCTGTCAGGCTTGGTGCTGTGACCACTTTCCTGGGAGCCTGTTCCAGTGCCCAGCCACCCTCTGGGTGAAAAACCTTTTCCTGATACCCAACCTAAACCTCCCCTGGCACAGCTTCCAGCCATTTCCTTGGTCCTTGTCACTGGTCACCAGAGTAAGGAGAGGCATAGCTGCCCCTCCTCTTTCACCCATGAGGAAGTTGTAACTGCAATGAGGTCTCCCCCCAGCCTCCTCTTCTCCAGGCTGGACAAACAAAATAACCTCAGCCACTCATACAGTTTCCCCTCGGGGCCCTTCATCATCCTCATGGCCCTCCTTTGGACACTCTCTAATGGCATAATGCCGTGCTCTGCTTTTCCAAATGTAATGTACAGAAAGTACCTCTCAGCTCTGGGAGTGTAGTGACTAGTTGACTTGCTATAGGTGAGCTTGCAATCTGCTGCTTCTGTTTTGGGGCCTCTTTTAGCAGCAAATAGGCTGGTTTTTGATGGATATTAGTGCTCTCTAATGGAAGGCAGCCTACAGTGTAATGCTGAAACACTGTGTGTTTTTCTTTTTTTTTCTTCTGTTGAAATGGTGGAGAATCTGCTCTTGATAACTGAACAGAATGGTAAAAGAAATACCAGAATTAGATAGCACTATCAGTCTTTACAGGCTTAGAAATTAGTGAGCTCTGAAGACAGGTAATTCTATGACGCATTTATGGAAGACGAGCTTTGAAAATATCCAGAATTGATAGACTGTATTCCAGAGCTACTGAATGAAACTTTGTATAAAAGTTTTCTACCAGCATTGTAACATTAATTGTGTAGATTTTACCTCCATACTGGTGTCCTGGTTTATGTGTCTCATGCACAAAACCCACATATGTTTGTGATGTTTTCTATGTGATGGATCATATTTGCCTGAATTCTGGTTGCATCTTCTGACTTTGCCCAGTAACCCATGTTCCCAACATTCAGTATAGTGATGTCCCTACTTTAGAAATTTTCAGGTTAAAAGATTATTTTATGTTTTAAATGTACCTTTACAAAATAAAGCTTTGTGACCTCTGTCCTACTGCAAAGATTAATTTTTCCCTTAAGTGGCTTGGCATGGCTCCCTTCTTGATGCTAAATATGCCCCATCTTTGGTGGTTTTGTATGATCTTTCAGGGCTGGAAAAGGCAGGGGGTATACCAACAGAAAAAAAAAAAAGTTTTTGTCCCAGTTTACCAATGGAGCACTTGGCACTTAGCTCTAATTCTGTACCTACGTCTAGGACAGTTGTGGTTGGGCTCCTCTCAGTGCTGGACAAGCAGGCTGAGTGTGATGCTGCTTAAAAGATGTGAGTGAGGGGTGTGAAGAGGGGTACCCAGCCAGCAGTGCTGTGTTCAGATCCCTTCCCTGGAGTGTGTGGCACGTGCAGAATTCACAGGACTTTGCATAATTGGATGGTTTCATCAGGGAGGATCTAATTAGGCTACTCCTGGTCTTGTCACCAATGAACTCTGCGCTTAGCCCAGTCTCGGGCTGATGGGACTTTGTTACAGCACGATTTTCCCTTGTGAGTATGGAAACTCAAGCACATGCCCCATGTACAAGTTCTTGATGGCTAGTGAGGAAGATGTTTGCATTCCTGCAGTCATGGAATCTGCAGGAACCATGGGTTAAGCTGTGCTTTATTTGGCTTTTTATTACTGCTTGCCCACTTCCTCCACCAGTTTGTCCCAGCTGGAAGCTGCTTCTGTTATGCCAAATCTCTGAATGTTCTTGTTGCAGATATATTTTTTTTAAAGTGTCATTGAGAGTTCTTTTTTTGTTCTGTGAATGGGGTGCAGGGAAGGGTAAGGAGCAAAATTACATTGCTTATTAAAGAATGCACTTCTTTGCAACAGAGAAGAAATCCTTGTCCTGCTGGGGAGCCCCATGTGGGGGCTGTCTGGAACAGTGCTGTCTGAGGCAGTTGTTTCTAACCCTGCCAGGTAGTGAGATATTGGACCTTAAAACTGACACTCTTATCTGTAAGGAATGTTTGAATGTTTTGGAGAAGAATGATTGCTAACCTTTCTCTGACTATCCTTGAACTCTCATGGTAGCTAAGGTAACCTGATTTTGTAGGCAAAGAAAAACAAAGTAGTATGCTGGTGAAAAATAGATACACGTCAGTATTTTTCTTTGCCTTTTTTTTTTCTTTCCCCAAGGATAAACAAAAGGCTTGCTGACACATTTGAAAGTATTTAGGATTATTCACAGGTTCTCTCTGGTCATTACCATTAAGTCATGTCCATGCACATACAGACCTGCGTGCAAACTTGTCCTCTTGATTATCTCTGTACTAGTTGCTATTCCATGATCACCTTCCAGAAGTGCTAAATGGCTGTGTGCTGTGCTCTCAGGAACAATGGCAGGTCATTTGTCAAACAGCTGGAAGCATGAGGAATACTTGCTTCTCGATCCTGTAGATGTCGTGACCTATGTTTTTATCAGTAGGGGGGTTTCTTGCTGCACCAGTTCTTGCCTGTCACCTGGTGTGCTCGTGCATCTTCCATCCAACAGCTCTTTCTCCTTTTGGGTGAGCTTTGAAAAATCTTTGTGCTTTGGGATAATCCCAGTGCAGACCTCATGTATTGATATACAGGAAGGAAATATACTTAATGTGCTCTAAATCTCATAAGCATGTTTTTTGAGACCTAGCTGGTGTTGAGAACCAAGTGATCCTTCTGTGCAGTGGGTTCAAATGAAGGCTGGCTTTTGATTACATCTTTGCTTTTTAGATAAAGGCTGTTACACATAATTTAATTACACATATCTGGTCTTTCCCTGCACTCGTTGCCTGCTTGCCAACCAGTGCAATTACAATTTTTCTCCTACACTAGCCCCAAATGTGTCAATCATTTCAATCCCTGGAAAGAGGCAGTCTTACCGAGTTGTCTGAGACCTGTTGAGGCCTTTTAGAACATGGAGAAGTCCTTTGTGGGGATCTGTTGACCTTAGAGAGGTTTCCCGTCCAACAACTGTCCTGCATGTTTTGTTAGGAAATTAAAGTTTAAGGTTTTGAGAGTGTGCTGACTGAAAATGTTGGTAAGATTCTTTTTATAGTTAATGTATTGTTTGCCAGCCTGTCCACAGTAATCAGGGATGTAAATTACCTTTTGGCCCACCTCTGATTGCATTGTTGGGCTGGCAATAGCCCTATTGGGCACACTTGCACCAGCAAAAAAAAAAGAGTAGTTTTCTTGGTACAGCTCTGGGGAATTAACAGAAGCTGCACCACTAAGTTCATCCTCCAAAACCAACATCAGACCTGCATTGCCTCTTCCCAGCAAACTGAATTGTAGGTGTTTCAATGAAGTGCTTTGCTGCACTATTTAGTACCACAGACATGCAGTGGCGGAGCCTACTGATGTTTCCGTGAAATTGTCATTGGCATTTAATGCATTTCAGGGCTGCTAATGCTGTTTTTGTAACCACCCAGTACAGTTCTCCTGCTTTTGAAAGGGAAGACCAAGGACAATTTTGTATTGAGAAGTGTCACAAACTCTCCTGGCTCTTACTTCTGCCTCGCTGGTGTCTCTTCTGTTCTTAGAGTGAACACAAGCAATGCGAGTATTGCTAGCGTTGCTTTCTTGCTATAAAAGAGCTTACCTTTTTATGTTGATTAACAATAAAAAACAAAACCATAAGGTAGGTATCCTTCCCCTTCCCTCTGACAGCCGTGTGATTTACTGCCAGAGATGACGCTGTCATTTCTTTGCTATGTTGCTGCTGCTGCTGCTGCTGTTTTAAGTGGTTTGGTGTGTGAGCTTTCTCACAACATGGTGTGTGTAGGATCTCGTGGGTGACGAAGCTGTCTCTTTTCTTCTTCCTTTCTCTCCTTGGTTTGTGCTTGTCTGTCTGCTGTGGTAGGTTTATTAACACCTAAATTAAACACGTCCTTATTAGATATAATTTTGAGGAGGTTTGCATGTCCGTAGTTTGTAAGCAACTGAGGTGCCTCATGTTCAGGTCTGAGCAGATAGGAATCCCCTTGCACTCAAGAGGGCCTGATCCAAAGCCTGCTGAAGTTGGTAGGAAGACTCTTGCCAACTTCAGGGGGCTTTGCATCAGGCCTTACACTCCCACCTTTGTTGTGCCTCACTTAAAATGGTGCTTTTTCAGTTGTCTGTCTTTTTTTCTGGTTTGTTTTTTTTTTTTTCTTTGTATGGTGCTGTGTATAACTTGAATATATTATGCACATATCCTACCCAATGGGTAGAACAAACAAACACACAAAAACAAATAGATGTTGTTAATACTGTAAGATAATGTACAGATGATACCAATTTTAACACAAAAAAATGGCATAGACTTTGTGAATGCCAATCTGTGCTTGGTCCTTTTTTTGTAAGAAAGTTTGCAAATGAATGCATACAAATGACAAAAAGTCTATGTATTTTATTTTCCTATTAAATATCAATATAATATCATAAGGGAAAAAGGTTAAACAAATCCTTTTTGACTTCTCTGTGTATAGAAATTAGTCATTTGATGCATCTTTGCTGTGAAGATTCCTTCCTTTTTTTTTTTAAATGTGTCACTTTAAAAAAAAAAGGAAAAAAACACAAAACAAACAAAACCTCCACAGCTTTAACCTTGCAACTAGATGCTTCTCGTATTGGTTGTTGCCTTGCTATTGCTGAGTTGGACCAGTATTAGTTACTACTTCTCCAGCAGAAATGTTATTTATTACTATCCTTGATTACATTTTCTTTTTTTTAACTCAGAAATGGGCTGAAACTTTTTGAACCTTTTTAATCACATCCTAGATTTGAAGTGAAGCTCAGACAAGTGGGAACTGACCCAAACCATCCCTGCAAAGTCAAAACTAGGCCAACGAGAGTTCTGTGACAACAGCAAGCCCTTGCTCTGTGCCCGTGACTGGTGCACCATGCTGCCACTACAGACTGTCCTTGGGCTTGGGGTGTGGATGGACTTGCTGGTGACCTGTGCTCTTGCAGGATGGACAAGAACAGCCTCAGCTGGTAGTGAGCTGAATGCAGGGTTTGAGTGGGAGCTTTGAGTTGGCAGCTGTGCTGCAGTGTTGGCCTCTGACAGCAATGGTTTAACCCAGGTTCGTATTTAAGGTTACAGAGAAATGCATAGACCTGTTCAAAGCCAACCTGGGAAGTGGTGGGGGAAGTAATTTGACACTTCAGCTTCCTGCCAGGCTCCCTTGGCAGTTTGGTTCTCCCCCAGCATCTCCCCGCATTTGGCTCTCCATCCCCATGCCCCCGCACGCTCTTTGGTAAAGCAAATACCTCAGGAAAACTCAACATGAAGTTCTAGTGTAGGGACTTGCAGATGCTGTACTTATTTTTCTAAACTGTTTGTTCTAACTATCCCAGGACAGTAGGTGACATAAAAGTTTATCGGTCCGAGACAGACTCGTCCTCTCACAGATGGATACCAACGAATCTTTCATAGATACTCGTGTCTGTATGTAGCTTTTTTATACTTGCCAGGCTTTAACCACAGATGTAAGGTAGCAGGGCGTTGGGAGACGTTTGAGATGGCGTTTTGGTTTGGTTTTTCAAATGATTCGCAAAGTGCTGCACTAAAACTCAGGGGGCCTTACCCGGGGCCAGCGAAGTCAGTGGTGGGGCTTCCTCTGGTTTGAGTGGGCTTTCAACCCGGTCTGTCACGCTGGAGGATGGTGCCTTGGGGCACAGTCCTTCACTGCTTCTCTGTCAACCTGAAGCATCATCTACACCCTTGTCTCTAAATATCTTTTTAAAAGCCCTCACAGGAGTCCTGTATCTGAATGTTGATCATGGTTGTTTTGGGTTTTTTTTTGTTTTAAAGAAATGTGTTAAGTTTTTTATGGCCAGTTCTGCATCATCAAGCCCTTACAGGTAGCTTGTATCATCACATCCTTCTGTATGTTGAGCTGTTCTGTTAGTAAGCATGTACCATAGGTAAATATGCATATTTCGTGATTGTCACTTGTTAATTCATTTATTGTTTGTCAGGGCATGGAGTAATTGTTTTGGAAGTGTGCCTTGCCTGGCCACCTTCACGTTTCTGTTTGCACTGCAGTACCACTTCTGTGCATGAAGGAAGAAAAGCAAACAAAAAACCCCGGGCCTTGACTAGGAAGACTGTACAGAGTAAACCTCCTGCTGGAGGAATCTAGAGTAGGATTTATCATAACAAAACATGCATATTGAGTGGACCAAACACGAGCATGTCTCCTTTTAGAGGCACTAATTTGCTTTGAAGCTGCAGTGGAAAGAGCAGACTGTCTTATTAAGTGTATTCACAGCTGTGTTCACACTTTTCCATTTACCACAAAGCACAGCAGGCAGCCAAGATTTTAAAAGGACTATAAGCAGAAGTTACGAGAGCCTCAGGCATCATAGACCTGGACAGCAAAAATAATAATAATAATAATAATTTTTAAAAAATCACTTTAATATTCTTTAACAAAGCTTTTCTACTTATAGTATAAAGACTACATAAGCGTTGATAGGGGTTTTATCTTTGTATAACTCTCAACTGCCCAATGCTGCTGTGCTCAGAGCATTTCATGATGGTATGTACATCAGTCAGGCTGTTACACTCAAAATTAACCATCAAATGCCTGGTTTTGGAGTGTTACCCTTTCTTTGTTGTTTCTTGCTAGTTAATTTACTGTGTAAAATGCTTTATTGCCGTATGGATTTTTATTTTCTTTTTTGTATTTCCAGCATTGTGGCTTTCAAGATCACGTTTTCAACACATCTCTTATTTTTGTCCATTTTCTTTCAAGCTATTCTGAAATATGTACAGCACTATCAACAATATTTAATCTTTCTTTTAAAATTTATTGTTGTAAAACAAAGCTATTAAAAACAAGTAAGTCTTTTTACAACTGTATTGGAATTTCTCAATAGCTGTTCATGTGATGCTATGACAAACCTGGCTTGCTTTATTTTTTATTTTTTTTAATTTTATTTTCTGTTTAACACAATTAATTTGTTGCTTATTTTCCACCGTAACTCCCAGTTATATACAGAAAAAGATTTCAACTGTTGTGTATCTGACTCTTTTAATTGAGCAAATGGTGATGTCCTAGTTTTTAGACCTAAGGTCTGTTTATTGCAATACTTTTAAAGGAAGATGTTGCTCTAAGTGCTGTTGTTAGTTTTAAATACAGATTTTATGCTTGTTCTTAATATGCTGTGGTTAAACCATGGCACAAAATTATTAAAAATTATTAAATGCATTTGTCTCCTGTTGGATTTCTTTTCCCTTTGAAGTGATGAAAAAAACAAAAAAGCTTGAAACACTAGAGTGGCCTTGGTAAAATAAGTACTTGTCTTTTTCCCTTGCTGGTTTGCTGCTGGCAACCAGGTAGCAGATCATTAGGGAATCAGAGAGGACTGAGTCCTTGAAGCATTATGTGAGGGCCCCGGGAAGTGGATGTCTGATGAGGGTTTAAGATCAGGGTTCTGACCCTCACACTCTGGTGATTAACGCTGGGATGGTTTCGGGCGGTTCTGCCCTGCCCCTGCCATAGGATGGGCGCTAGCAGGAGACAGCCCGTCACCCGCTGTAGTTAAGTCTAGGCACTTAATCTAAGCCAGCTCGTGATTTCAATTCCTTCAAGATAACAACCCCACCTCAATCTCATTTAAAGCCCTGGCTGTTGGTGACAGCCTCTGGCACAGCAGTGCTGACTGACCAGCTGGGGGATAAGCAGCAGCCCCAAAGTGTTGAGTAGCAAAGATTCATTAAAAAATGAAGATGCAAAATATGGCTTGTGGGAGGGGGATTCACAACCTGGCGTAAGAAAGCTGGGACATGCTTTGGCCAGTGCTTAAGACAACAGCAGTTGTGGTCCAGTAATGAGGTGAAGAGAGGGATGATACTGTTAAGTAAGAAACCAGATGAAAGGGTCCCATGAAACACTCAAAGACTTGTCTTTGGTAATAGAGATCTTTGCAACGTAGATCAAATTATCCCTGGCTGGTATCTGCCACTTTGCCATAATAAAGCTTAACAAAACTGAGAAAGAGCAGGTAATTTCTGTTCCCAAGTGTATAAAGTGATGCTTTGTTTGGCATGATTATTAATAACATAGTTATCTCGGTTTATATTTTATACCTGTGCTTGCTGGAATTTGATGTCTGTGTTGCTGCGATGTGATGCTGAGCAGGAGTACTTCAAACCTGGGGCTTTCTTGCAGATCTTTTCCAGGAAGAGATCTGCTGTGGGAGCCATGGTCCAGCCCACTTCTGACACCCTGCTATGGAGCTGCCTTTATATTCCACTCAGAGAGTAACCACGGGGCTTCCCTTGCTGCTGTTCTTTTCAAACGCCTTAGTTCTTTAAATGTTACAGTACTTATTTTTGGGTCAAAAGTAACCATATTTTTTTTCCTATAACCACCCAGAGTTTGCTCTGCCCCATCTACAGCATTTTAATTTTTCTTTAGTATTTAGAAACTTGCTAGTTCCTTAGTCCTTAGAAGTGCTTTAAATCTCCAAGCTTCTGCTCCTCCTCTACTGTCTGAACCCTGAACTCCCTAGAAACTGCATTTTTTGAGCCTGCTTTGATCTTTTACTTAATCTGGTTTTAATTGTATTTATATTTGGTTTATAATATGCCATTCTGTTTGATTGTGTTTTAATATCACTGCCAATGGTTGCAACTCAGAGCTCAGCTATAAATGGGATGTCTCATCTCAGTAGGGTTACTTTTTTTCTGCTAAAAGATTAATATAGTGGCTGCTGCAGTCCTGTGAAACCTCTAGGTCTGGCTTCCAGGCTCCCAGCAGTATTGTGTCTCATTACAAACACCCTGTTTTTAACATCCCAAACCCTTTTCTTCCAAAGACCCCTCTGTAATGAGACTTCGTTACTTAGACAAAAATTAATTAGGCTTCTCTCATTATCACTGTTTTGATCGGTTGTGCTTTAAATGAGTTCTAATTAAAATGCACATTTTAAAACCCTTACTGCTGAATCCTCTTCTAATAGCTCACTTCTACTGCAGCGATGCCCTGCTTTTTGTGCAGTTTGCATTGTGCTGCTTTTGCAGAACTCCAGCATTGACTAAGAAAACTAAAAACTTGCATGATTTTTTTTTCGCTTGTTTTCTACATTTTTTTCCATACTGGCTGCCAAATGATTGCTCCTGAGAGCCTGAGAATGGGGATTAGAGCTGAAACACTGCATTCTTTACATGTGGTAAAATTGATGAGCTGAGTTTCACAGTGTCCTGTATAGTCAGTAACCTTACTTGTCCCCAGAATGCGGACATAAGGGGGAAGCTATATGCTGTAGTTGCGACTATTTAACTGCAAATTTCTGCTTGCCTTAGGTGTTCTAAGTTGCCTTAAATACATTTATTTTAGCAGGACTGCATGATGCATCCCAGAGATACCCTCCACATGCTAAGCCAGTGGATGCTCTGCTATGGCTAGAGGGGGACATTTAAAGGCTGAGCTCCCCTTAATAAAGGGGCTAATCCATAAACCAGATAAAATGTTTTGTATCCTTTAATGGTTTCTACTATGAAGTGTGTTGCAGAACAGCAGCAGAAAGGTGCTAGAAGTATTTTAGGGATGAGGAAACACACATGAAGAAGTATGTGCCAGGTCTCAGCGCAGCCTATGGCAATGCTGGGAATAACCTTTCCCTCGCCACCATTCCCAGTCCCTCCACTTGCAAGGTATAGTTTCCCTCTGCTCACTTCCAGCACATTCCGCTGTCATGTACAGAGCTATTTTCTGTGTTTGGCAGGGCTTTGAGCAAGCAGCCAGGACATAGCCACCCCTTGTTCAGAGAAAGAGGGCATCTTTTTCATGGAGGCCAAAATGCCACCCTTGAGCCCCAGAAACTCCCGTCAATGCCAACACCAGATCATTCCAGCTTAATTTAACATTTGCAGACATTACAGTGATTGACAGTCGAGTTGAGTGGAAAATTCCAGTTTAATCCTGCTCTGTGTGCCACAGACATGGGCTCAGACAGCTTGACCTACATTTAACCCTGGGCAGCAAGAAACTCTTAGGGGAAAAGAAAAAAGTCGTTTTCATCTCAAAGCAGTGAGAACATTCCCACTTATTACATGTCCCTGTGTATATGCATACACATGTAATTGTGTTACAGTGCTGTGAATATTTCATGAGCTGAGCCAAGTTTGCCCTGGTTGGCTTTACTTGGTGAAGAAGACATGTAAGTCAAATATAAAAGCACAAATGTGCTTGCATAGCCGTTCAGCAGGGTTTATGGCAACAGCAAAAGGGATAGGAGCTAGTTCTTTACTGACAATGGGGTTAGGATTGTAAGTGCTATAAAATTTGCTTATGCTGCAAACTTTATAGCTCTTGGGGGAAAAGCTGATGAGCTGGTAAGTTCAACTAATGTATTGTCAGGAAAAGCCTAACAGGTAAGGCTTGACTGAGGGACTGCAGAGTCAGTCTGGTTTCTTTGACCCCCCCGCCTTCTGCAGATCAAAGGTGCTGATAGTGACTGACTGTATTTGTTTTGGGAAGTTACTGGTGCAGTACTGGGTGTCAGAGCTTTTCAGCGAGAGGTGCCTTGGCAAACATGAAAAGGCCTGTGGCTGAGTGATAACTGCATTAACTACTCAGCATGCAAGGCCTCTCACCTTCTACAGTCATGCTGTATATTATACCTATAGATAAGATAATAGGCGTGCTATCTCCAGCCATATGCTAGGGCAAACAGGCACTTTACTTTAAAATTGTGCTGTCAGGGAGATGGCATCAGGTACACTGAAATCGCCATCTGACAGTGACACAGAAGTGAAGCGCCTGTGTGCAGTAAAACTGCACTTGAGAGTAAACCCTGCAGCTGTGGCTTGAGTGCTGCTTGTGCACTGGCACTTTGACTTCTTTTTTTTTGAAGGAGATTGGCTGTATGTGGGTACGTGCTGTGCAGAGGTGTGCGAACCACTTAAATGGAGGGCTAGTGCACAGCCACCCAGCAATAGAAAACACGCTGTTAGTACATTAGGCAGAACTTTGGGTACTCCTTGTATAAAATGACACTGTGTTATCTTTATTTTCATGGCTTTTCTAATTCTAATCCAGGATAAAAACTGAATTCAGGTATTTGGCTGACCATATCATTAGTCAGCAGTCAGCCAAGAGAGAAATTTCCCTTCCTCCACTAAAATTCATCCAAAGGTCTCCTTTCACATTAAAACACAGCTGCCACATCTGGGAGGTAGCTGGAGGCCACAGCTGTATGCAGGCACCTCTTTTTGGGGGAAAGGTGCTCCAAGGCTGCTCTCAGGCAGTGCCTGGATAAAGAGTTGCTGCAAGTGCGCTGGTGGAAGTGCTTGTCAGTGCCAGCTGAAGGTACTCGGCACCACTTACCGCAGAGTCTATTCAGCTGAAGGGTGAGTACAGCACCACTTCTCATCTCTAACTTCTCTCATGTTCTCAGATCCACGTCCTTACAAGGTCTGGCAATTCTTTTTGCACCTATGAACAAATCCATATGAAATGATAACAAAGAAAAGATGTGTGGTTAACTTGCAGCTTGTGTATGTAGAACCTAATGATGGAGCTGGATTTTGTCTCCTCCTGCTTTGTGCCCCAGGTGGGAGGTCATCGGAAAGCACAAGGGCCAGGTCAAGGCAGTGTTCACAAGGAGCCTGTGCTGTCTCTCCGTGCCTGCTTTAGGTCACCAAGGCAGCCCACTGAAATCACCAGTGCTGGATCTGTTCCACTACCAGCCCCCCAGCAGAACAGTTTTGATTCATATTATATGTAGGATCCCAAGTAAATTTCTGATGGATTCAGCACAGCATCTCAAGTGGAAATTGCATCAGTTTTGTGACTTTATTCTGATTGCAAAAGTACATAAGATTCTTCTTGATTCAGCATGAGCTTGAGAGGAGGACACAGACTATTTGATACTGTAATGAGTCAGACTGGCAATGGAGTTGACTTAGGAACGTGTTTGGGCATTATGAGGCCATACTGCATCGTCCATGTTAGGAAGCCATGGCACGAGTAATCTGGTACTAAGTATGCTAAATCTGGATTTACCCATTGGAGAACCAACATTATCAAGGCAGTTTTTGGCAGCAGTCTATCCCTTCGGCTCCTCCAGCCACCCAACACAGCAGTACCACTGCACATTTCTGAGTTACTCCTAGAATTGTGGAATCCTTTAGTTTGGAAAAGACCTCTAGAGTCATCAAGTCCAACTATTAACCTAACACTGCCAAGTCCACCACTAAGCCATGTCCCTAAGTGCCACATCTACACATCATTTAAATACCTCCATAGAAGGTGACTCCACCACTTCTCTGGGCAGCCTCATTCATCCTAGGGAATGCTTAAGCCCCAAAGCTGCAAATGAGATCTTGCCAGCATCACCCATATCTCCCTGACCTCATCAGCACCATTTTCTCAGAGCACTGGGACGTAGGATGGCCTGAACGTTCGTTTTCCTATATCGGACTCTTCTTTAATGGTAATGGACAAGGTTCAGAGGAGTGGGGCTCCGCTTTCAGAGGTGGCCATTGTCACAACCACCACTGTCCTTGGGCGGTGAGAACTGCACTTGCTGCTGTGTCTGTAAGGAGCAATTGCTCTCTGAGCATCACAAAGCTCAGAGGAGCTCATGATATGTCACGAGGATGTCTCCCTCCTCTACCTGGCAGCTGCAAAGAAGATAGAGAAGTTTCAGTTATACCAATTTGGCACAGAAAAAGTAGCTGATTTTCAGACTTTTTTTTTTTTTTAAACAGTACCTTAAAACCCACAAACCAAACTTTAAAAAACTTTTTTGAACAGTACTGGAGAATTGAATTGATGTAGGGTCTCCTCTGCTTGCAGTTTAGTCTCTGACCACTTGGTCAGACTCAGAAGCAGCTAGAAATCTTCCTTTATTACCTCTCTTTATGAAATTGTGCCCCTGTTGTATTAAGTCTGGCTTGGTTTTTTTTCTTGGGTTTTTTTTTTTTTTCCTTATTCCTAAACAAGCCTGAATATCTGCCCCTGCATTCCCTCCTCTGTGATTGTCCAATCAATTCATCAAACTCAAGCCCAAACTTAACACTACATGTTACCCTGCGGGCTTTTAAAATCAAGATGTATTCTTTCTACTTAAGAAGATCATAAAAATAGACAGCTAATTGCCAGGGGATAATTACAATTCTCTAATATTGTTGCTGATGGTAAGTGAGGAACAAGGATGAATGTGGTGCAATGCCCTAAGCTGACACCCTGAAGGGGACGCAATCAGATGAATTTGTTTCAACTTTGGCTCCAGCCCCATCTTGGGTCACTATTTTCACTCTGGCCTCTTACCGGGTCACAGCTTTGGCTCCAACCATGCTCATAAGGCTCGACTGCACCTTCAGCTTGGGCACTAATTTCAACTCTGACTGGCTCTGGTCCTTGTTCAGGCCATTATTTTGACTGGCCCCATTTTCACTATTGCTTCAGCTCCAGTCATTGCTCAGGCCAAGATTTCAGCTCCTCTTGGGCTGAGACTTCAGCCGTTCCCCTGTGAGGCTCTGACTTTGGTTCTGGGCCCATCTTGGGCCATGATTTTGATTCTGGGTCCTGCTCAGATTGTAGATTCAGCTTTGGCCCAGTATTGAGCTGCTGTTTCTGTTCAACTCCATCTTGGTCTGCAACTTTGGCTTCTGCCTGTTTCAGTACTTGGGTGCCAGCCCAGCGCTGGTCACGGGTTTGGCTCTGGCTGTGTATCACTCTTTGAGTCGGGCTCCAGCCCCTGCTCCTTGGCCCTGTCTCTTCAGCTCCAACTTGGTATCAGGCTGTCAGTTCAGCTCTGGCTTCTGGTTGGGCTGTGGTTTTGGTTCTGGTCCCATCTCAGGCTGTGACTGCAGGTCTGACCTCTGTTCAGGCTGTGAGTAGAGATCAGGAGCCATCTTGGGCCTCTATCATGTCTCCAGCCCCATCTTTGACAATGATCGCATCTCCAGGACTGATTCTGAGCCACAACTTTGATTCTGGCCCCATCTTGGGTCATGAACTTGTACCCATAATGATATAGGGCTCTAATTCCAGCTCAGGCTCCCTGCCCCTGCTTGGTCTTTGACTCTGCTCTGCCCTTCTCAGTCTGTGACTTTGGGTCCTGCCTGATACTGGGCAGCAACTTTGTCCCTGGTCCCTGCTTGGGCTGTGACTTCAGCAAGGTGCCAAACTGAGCTGTTAACCTCAGCTTTGTAGAGATATTGGAGTGAGACTTTATCTCCTGCCCCATTATGGCAGCAATTTGAGCTCTGGCTCACCTCAGGCTGCTACTGCTGCTCCGGCTCAGTATTGGGCCAAGATTTTTGCTTGGCCCCATCTTGGACAGAAATTTGGCTTCAGCCCCATCTTTGGCCATAACTTTTGCTCTGGCCACTGTTCAGGTGGCTTCTTTGGGTCTGACTCCTCCTCAGGAAGCTGCTGTGACTTGGCCACTGTTTGGGCCATGGCTTTGGCTCTGGCCCCGTCTTGGCTTGTGACTTTGTCTCCAGCCACATCTTCATCTGCAGCTTTGGCTCTAGCTATTGCTCAGGCCACAAATTTGGCTTCATCTCCATCTTGGGCTCCTGCTTTGGCTCCAGCCTGATCTCTGATTGCAGTTTTGGTTCTGGATTGGTATTGGGCTGTGACTTAATCTCTGGCCTGATATTGGCCAGATGCTTTGCCAACAGCTTGATAGTAGATCACAGCTTTGGCTCTGGCCCTGATTGGGAGGCTATTACAGCTCTTATTTGGACTGCTACTTCAGCTTCAGTCCTGTGTCAAGCTGTGACTTTGACTCTGGCCACCTCGCCATCCACATCTTTGTCTTTGCTTTGATACTCTGTTGCATCTTTGGCTTTGGTCCCTGCTTGGTTCATGATTTCTGCTTTAGCCCCTTTCAGGCTGCAACTTTTGCTTCTCGGGCAGTGATTTCAGCCCTGTTCCCTGCTCAATGAATGGTGGCTATTTTTGAGCCATGTCTTCAGCTCCTGTCCAGTGTGAGGCCATGACTTTGGCTCAGTTTTTGGATCAGGGCTTCAACTCTGGTCCCTGCTCCAGCCCCTATGAGGATCATGACTTCAGCTCCAGTCCCATACTGAGCTGTGGCTTTGGCTCTGGCCCCATTTCAAGGCACAAATTGGCTCCAGCCCCATACCAGGCTGTGATTTCAGCTCCAACCCCATCCTGAGCTGTAACATCAGTGGCAGTGCTGTTTTTGCTGCATCTTTGGCTCTTGCTCAATCATAAACCATGTCTGTGGCTCTGACCCCTGTTTGGGTTGCTAATTTGTCCCTTGTGATACCTTGGGGCTGTTACTTTGCTTCTAGGGGAAATCTTGGGCCATGGCTTCAGCTCTGGCCCCATCTGTAGATGTGACTTTAGCTCCATTGCAATTTCAGATCATGATTTCAGCTCCAGACACATCTTGGGCCTTTGAGACAGGTCTGGCCTAATACCAGGTCGCTACTTCAGCTTCAGTACCTGTTTGGTCTGAGACTGTAGCTAGGGCTGGATAGCAGGTTGTGGCTGTGGCTGTAGCCCCATGTCGGTCTGTGGCTTCATCTCAGTGGCATTTCTGGGCATGATTTCAGCTCTGGCCCCATACTTGGCTGTGACTTCAGTTCCTGCCCTATCTTGGGCCACTACTTGCCTCCAACTCAAATTTGGCTCTGGTCCATGCTCAGGCAGGGAGTGCCACAGCAGTCTGGGCAGCAGTGCAGGCTCTGGCCCCCATCTCTGGCCATGGCTTTGGTTCCAGCCCATCTTAGGTTATGAATTTTTTGGCTCTGGTGCTACCTCAGGTGGTGACTGCTGTTTTGGCCTTATACTGGGCCATGATTTTTGTTTCAGTCCCTCTAGGGATGTTATCTTGACTCTGGGCCTACCTTCAGCTGCCATTTTGGCTCTGGACAGTGCTTGGGCTTTGATTTTGTCTCTTCCCCACCCCGAGGCACAGCTTAGGCCCCAGTTAAGTAGCGAGTTGTGATGTTGGCTCTAAATTGGTTTGCACCTTCAGCTCCAGTCCCATCTTGGGATGTGATTTCAGGTCTGCCCCCTGCTTGGACTTTGACATCTACTCCAGTTCCATCCTGGGGCCCCAGTTTTGACACAGATTCCCTGCTTTGATCACAGCATGTACTCTGGACTCATCTTGGGCTGCCCAGTTGGGGCCCAGACTGCTCAGGCTTACAGTTGAACACTGTCCCAGTTTCAGGTCCAGCCCCATCGCAGGTTGTGACTTGGTCAATTCTCAGGCTGTAACTTTTGATTCCAGGTCCTGCTTGGACACTACTTCAGCTTCTGCTTGGACTGTGCCTTTGTTTTCAGCTTCTGCTCTGGCAGACACTCAGTGCCTTTGTGCCTGTGCCTAGAGCAGAGGCAGCCAAGGTGATGCTGTGCAGCTGTGTTACGTGTGAGGCAGGGAGCAGACAGCAGGGGGGAAGTTGCCGAAGCAGCAATTGCCCTGCCGTACACGTAGTGACGGATGTCTTAGTCCTGGTCTCACCAGATTTCTGAAGCTCTGCCGAGGTGGAGGGACCCACACCCCTAGCCAACTTCTAAGGCCTCAAGGGATAGCCCTTTCCCACAAGGATGCTGAGCTGCCAGGGGTGAAAAGGCAAGCCCTGTTAGCACTGACTGAATAGTCCTGTGGGCAATGGGAGGTGTTGCTGGGCTTCTGTCTGGGCTTTTCATCTCACCAAGGACTCCTGGCACTCGCTGGGCACTCCCTTGCTTGGGTCACTTGTGGGCTGCCTCAGGGCCAGCTCTTGGTGCTGTGGCCAAACTGTCTGCTTTCCCAGGCCAGGGCACCTGCTCCCCTGTTGCTTCTCTGCTGCTGAAGGCACTCACTGATGCTGCTCCACCTTAAGGGACACTGCTGCCACATGAGTGTGCCAACTCTGCTGGCTTGGGCACCAGAAGGAGACCCTGTGCTGTCCCCAGGTGCCCCTTGCTTGCCCCAGCCTGCCAGCACAGTGCGGACACACTGCCTCTCCAAAGGGTGGTGGCCCCTGGCTTCCAGCCACACAGGCTCCTGCTAAGTCTGACTGTCACTAACAAGAACTACACCTCATATAAGTGAGATACAGGATGAAAGTAAACTTCAGCCTAGTCGAAATTGCAGCGTAGCTGGGTACCTGCTGGGCACCCAGTAGACTTACATTCATTTCCTTGGCGGGCCAGGAAACTCCCCAGGTGGTCTCTGCACTAATGAGGCAATGCCCTGATTCTGTATGAGGCCAGTTTGAGACCAGGTCACCAGTACAACCAATGTAACTGTCACAAAAGCTCTCCAGGTCAGACTTCCAAAGTCTTGATGATTCCCCCTCTTGCTTTGTACAAATGGATCCATGTAACTGTGCTAACTGACATGCTGGGTGAAGGATGCGGCTGTCCCAGAAACTCCTCAAGCTTCTCCATGCTGCAAAATTGACACAGAGGAGGCACTTGCCAAGCGTCACTATGATCTGTTCCTGCAGACAGGACAGTCAACAAGTCAAACAGCTTTTGTACTTAGCATTAGTAGAGATGGGTCATATAAACCCTGGAGTGGTCACAGGCCAGCTGGACAAGGGGAAGGGCAAGAAGAGGTGGTGTAATGAACAAGTTCTAACATGTCTAAGGGCTAAAAACTCATCCTAGGACACCAAGGTGCTCCTGTGCAATCCCTGCTACATGTAAAGAACAGATGGATCCTGTGAGTTGCCACTGAAAGGGTCTCACATGTGGCCCGAGACTGAGAGTGACCATGCAATATTACCGGGGCACACTTTGGGCTCTGCAGGGTGCTGCAGGACAGGAGTAACAGTGCCCCCAAAAGTGGAAAGCCAGAACAAATGCCAGCATCAGAAGAATGTGTGCATGGGGACAGTAAGGAAAAGCACACTAAAACAGAAAAACAAAACAGCATCTATTAACTCCAGTCCTACAGTAGTACTTAGCCTTATAAGAGTTCACAGAAATATTTTTTTAATAATATTTATCAGAAACATGGCACTTTACATCTTCAGGTCACTGAATATACAATGATTATTCCTCACAACATCCCTGTGAGGTAGGCATTAGATTGCAGTTACTCATTTACATGTGGACAGAGGCAGAGAAACATGTAATCAATCCTGCACATTTAAGTAAATGAAGTTCAACTCACTTAAACACGGAGAGGCCCTCAGTGACTTGAATGAAAACAGGACAGTGGGGCAGAGCTGATACTTCATCAGCTATATTTTTTCACTCCAGTCAATTGCAATACTCAGGGTCCAACTCTGTTGCTTCCCCATATCCCCCTGCAAAAAGCACCTCTGTTAAACAACTTACACATGCTGAGTTGCTACAAAGTGAGATCTGTAGCAGAAATAGGAAAAACACACTTCAATTTAGCCTATATTTGAATAAGACTGAAAGAAGTTTGCCTGCCCAGTCAAATAGAACAGTTTCAACTTTAGTCCTTTATGACATCTCAGACAGCATTTCAGCCTTCAGATATGAATAAGTGTTTGCTTGACTTAAGAAAATCTAGGGGAAAAAAAGTTTGGTAGACTGTGATCACTGTCTCAGAAATCATGCTTATTTTAGTCAAATTGTTCTACTGAAGTCTGAGGGATTTCTGAACAGCAGGAAGAACTTTGGGGTTTAACTCTAACTTTCCATGTGTTTAAAAAGCCCCTTACTATGGCAATTTCTCAAATAAACTTCTCTTTCAAATTTTTTTTTTTTGTTTCAAAAATGAAATAGAGCAGGTTTGTAAACTTTAACACAATAAACAAATCCTAGTGTTTAATATACAATTATTGATTAATTTCATTTAATGACATTCTACTGTAAATCAACTTCAGGAAACAAAGTATAGTTGACAGTATAGCTACTGTGATTAACTCATCTTCCTATAGCTTTCAGTTGAGATTTCTGAAGAGATGCACTGTTCAAGAAGGATTCAGTCTCAACCTGTAAACCACTGCAGCCTGGCTGAAGCCAAGGAAGCCACTGTAATTAATTTCTGCTGAGTAGCTGATCCATCAATTCCTTCATGTGCAGTATCAGTGACAATGGTCTGCTCCAAGTTGAGAGATGATCACGATCGAAGAGGCTTGGGTCCACATACTCTAAAAACCTACATGTGTTGCCCTTCCCAACAGAGAAAATTCTCATTTAATAGAAGGCTCAGTCTAGTGGAACAATGGCTGTGCACTATGATGGAAGAAGAATAGAGTAGTGGCTTTTGGCAGAAATCACCTTCATTTTGAGGAGGAGGGTGTGGAAAAAAAAGAGGGAAGAGTAATTGTTAACATTATTACCAAGGGACTTGTTACCTTCTAATCTGAGATTCACTTTTCCTTCTGTAAATTGAAACTTTGTCACAACCTCTACCACAGGGAACTTTAACCTTTAAATCCACACAGCAATTGTAGTCTCCAGACAAGGGGCAAAAAAAAAAGAAAAAAAAAAAGAAAAAAAAAAAAAAAAAAAGAAAAAAAAAAAAAAAAATCAAAAAGGACCTTTGAAAATCCTCCCCACA
>VWZT01004606.1:476287-494037 GCA_013397055.1 Pachycephala philippinensis | reverse complement strand
CCAAAAAAAGGGAAAAAAAAAAAAAAAAAAAAAAAAAAAAAAAAAAAAAAAGAAAGTAAAAAAGAAAAGAAGCTCAGAAGTGCACTTTGCATATCCTGCCTCACAAAGGGTTAAAGTGCTAAGTTTGATATATCCAAAAATTAAGCATCTCTCCTACTCCTTTATTTTTTTAAATGAAACTTTATCTTTGGTTTCTTGTATCTTCCCCGTAATTTTATCCTTTGTTTCCTCCATCTTCTCCGTAATTTTATCCTTTGTTTCCTCCATCCTGTCTTGTAGATATTCCTTTACTGGTGGTGGTGTGGACATGTAGCCATGCTTACGTAGATATTTAACAGAGATGGATGTTCCTCCCAAAGTCACAGTGTATCTGGCAGGAGTTGCAATCTTAAAGAAACCAGAGAATACACCACATAAATAAAACAGGACAATAACATCCAGCAAAAGGTATTTTTAATGTTGAAAATTTATTTTGACCAGTGTCAGACTCTAGAGGTACCTTCAATTTATAGGGAAATGAGCCAGTTTACAGCGCATCCCCTAGAAATACATACCTTTAAGTTGAAGTATCATTTTGTCAGAGCCAGCAAGGGCATTAGACTTCCCTTAAAAAAAATGATCATCACACAAACCCTCCCTGTGCAGCTTGTAGGACAAGCATTCAGCATCTTGATACAATTCAGAACAGACTGCATGTGAAAACTTGAGTTTCCTCCAACACTGCCAGATCTCCCAGCTATAACAACATCTTTATGTTTAACCACATTTATTTATTGGTCTCTTTTAGGCACAGGAAAAATTGGAAAGAGTGGTACTTTCACATTTTGTTTGGGAAAATAACCCCTTTGAATAACAGGCAAGAGGCACATCACATTTGGAAACAAAACAAATGAGTGGGATGTACAGCAAATACTGTACCTTGTTTTTGCATGGTCTGACATATTTCAAGTTCCCCAAACACAGACTTTGCCCATATAAAGCAATAAAAGGAAACCCAAATCTGAATGTAAGTAATTGATTCAAATGGACAATGAACATACTTGAGAGTGATGGACAACTAAGGGGAAGAGAAAAAATCATCTAGGATAAAAATAACGGTACTTTTATCTGGAATTCAATGAGGTGTTTAGATTTTACCTCTTTGTCCCTGCTAATTACGTCAGGGATACAGAAGAATTACTTAATAACTTAACTGTCATTAAATCTCAGAGGGCTGCAATGGTTCTGCAGCAAAGAAGTTATTTTAGAAATACAGATAGACTCCTTGAAGGAACACAGAACACGTATCAACTTGCATGGGACTATTTTTACCACAGAAATGAATGCTCAAGTACATGTAACTATCGAAGAAAGCTAATTAATTCTTTCTGCTGCAAACAAGTAAACCCTGTTTCGTTCACCAAGCAATACTTAGAGCTTATTTACAAACTATAATTATACTTACTTTATACAATGCATATGCAGTTAGTGCATTCCCACTCTGGGAATTTTTCAGGATGTCTACTACGCTGTCTGGTAAGCCAATCAACTCTAGGAATGGAACAACATTTACTCCACTATAAAAGAGAAAAATATTGGTAACTTGAATTGGAATTTGAAACGTGAACAGTAATTTAGAGTACAATTTTTATTCTTTATTACACAAACTTCGTAATTTGAGAACAAAACGTTTTTTTATCTAAGCAATATACTTACAGGATTTATGTTTCTGACCACAGGAAAATTAATGTTCTTTTCAGCATTTCAAAAGGTGACCCATTTATATTATCCCTGCTGGGTGGAATAGCTTCTAACTTACCTCTGTCCCAGTTTATGTTTGAAGGTAAGTAGATGTAATGGTGGTAAGACAGCTACTCAGGCTCCAGCTGTGCACATTTCATTTCATGTTCTGTTTTGCCTAAAATTACCTTTTCTTTCTTTTTAAAATTTCAGACAATGTTCTCCATTCACTGCTAAATATATGAAACAAATGGAAAGTGGCAAAAAGAAAAGGAAGCAACATGCTACATTGACAAGGCTTCAGGGGCTTTGTGCTAAGTTGTCCTACTGTGTCAATATAAGGTGTCAAGATGGGTGGAGGGAGCTCCTATCACAATTTCTTTCTATTTGAAATCCAGGGAAGCACCAAAGGACAAAAGAAAGCTCATCTTTATATTACAGAAGAAAGCTACACACAGTTACAGAAGACCTGGGTTTCCAATATTTAGAGATTTTGTATTATTAGTACCATTATCCATTTCTATCTAATATTTTAAGCATTCTTCAGAGCGTGTAATCACTTTAGCATCAGGAACAGTAAGAGGCAGTAATTTACCAACAGTTACTAGAACCTACAGTCTGAAGGCCTGTTCCAAGAGTAGGAAATGGAGACCTAGTAAGAGCTGAAAGACAGCACTAACTGTGCCGTTTCATGAACCACCACTGTTTAGTCTCGTATGAGCAGTCATTCTGAAAGTTATTTTTCCACTTCAAGAAGGTGCTGCTCCTATGGCATAACAAACTGAAGCTTTGTTATAATTAGTTTCTAGTTGAATATTTCAGTTGTTTTCATCTGCCAAATACCTACTTTAGCAGCAGGCTTTAGAGTTTCAAGAAAAGTAATCTTCCCTCAATCTGAAATGTCTGGATGTAAGCATCAACCTGAATTCATCCAAAGCAAAATATTTTTATAGCTCAAGACCTTTATTCCTCTGACATGAGCTAAATTTAGAATGACATTTGGATCTATAGCTCCCAGAAAGGGCAATTATGCCAGCTGGTTAGAGTAACTAAAACAAACACTTGTGCAGTAAGGCATTCTGATGTCAGAGTTCCATCCTTGCCACCACAAACCGTCATTGTTTCATGCTTTCTATTATTAAATACACAACACCAGCAGTCCAGGGATAAACATTTGCTCATATTTAGCAAACTATTTCCAGATAAATAAAACCTCTTCATCTGAGCTAGCAAAGTAGCAGCTCATAATTGATGTCACAGTTTTTTTCTAATAAATGCCATTTTCCAGAATGCTATCTAGCACATGCTATAACTAAAAGAAACTAAAATTAGAATACTTAGTTTATCTCTTTTTTTTTAACCACACAAATATTTAATTTCCAGTTAAAAAGTATGGTCTACAGTAGCAATTTTTTCAGTGGATGGCAGGAAAGACAGGAAACAGGAACAAAAAAGGAAAGGATATACATAGATTGTGAACAGCTAAGTGAGGTAAATCCATGAAATGAAAATCCTGTTATGAGGGAGGACTGGGAATGAAGTGGAAAGGAAGTGCTAAAATACCCCAAAGTCCAAGGGCAAAAAAAAAGAAAAGGTCTATAAAGATCTCAGCTACTCATTCATAATCAGGATTCCAAATCCCTATCTCTACCTTTTGAGAAGTTACTAATAATTTCAATGCTGTTTACATCCATGCATCATTTTGGGGAGATGAGCATTCCTTTAATGTTAGCAACATACCTGGTACACAGCAGTAACTGCATGGTAATAGTATGTAGATGACACTCTCATCAATCCTATATACCTTCAATATTAATCTTATGCTTTAGTTAAAAATGTAGCCACGTTTCTCTTTTACATATAAAGGCACTTTTTAACATGCAATAACAATTCATATGTCCTTTCACTAGTGAAAGTAAGTCTCTATGTAACCACAGTATTGGACACTGCAACAAAATATCAACTTACTTCATGGCTGCATAGTAAAAGGATCCAAACCATACAGTGGAAGTCAGAAGGTGCACTGGAATCATGACTTTTCCATACTGCTTAAAAGTTTTCTTGAACCTCTGAACGAGACTAATTGATTTGTCTTGTAATGGATCGGGTTCTGAAGAATCTGACTCTGCAGGGCTCTGCTTGGGCACATCAGTGGCCGAAGGCAAAGGATTTCTCTCTTCTGGTACTTTGTGAGAAGAGTCTGCTGGCTGTGATGAAAAAGCAGTTTTCTTTGAGGCAAAGTGAGCTGCACCTGCATTAAGACATCGTTTAGGAGGGTCCAGTGCCAGAATCACTTTGCATCCCACATTAGACAACACAGACTGTCCTTTTAAGCACTGCAAGACACCAGTGCGAGGGAAGAACCAACACGTCCCGTGCGCCAGCTGAGATGCAGAATGTAACAGACTCCGCTGCATTTTGATGAAGTGTGGATGAAGTTTCTATAGAGAAGAAACAGGAGTAAACAAACTGCATTTCAATGATGTGATTTCTATTTGCTCCAATGCCACCTGAAATTCTCAAATTTTAAATGGCTTTCTACTCTACTTTAAAAAGGTTTTCCTTATCTTTCTTTGCAGAAATCGTTACCTTCTAGAATTAAGGAAATAATTTTCTATCTAATTTCTTCAGCATTCTGAACTAAAAGAGCCCCTTCACTTAACATACTCTGCTCCTCACTGCTAAAATGATCACTCTACTCCCTAAAAACATTGTTAGGAGTTTAGTACTATCTACCGCTTTTATATACATAACCTGGCACAGCCATTGAAAAGTTACCCTTCAACTTCACTCATAGTAGCAACTGATAGCTTGAGTGATACATTGAGCCTACATAAATGCATTATAAATTCACCGAAGTAAATGCAATTAAAATTTATTTTTGGTGTCAGAGCATTCTTAGTTTTGGTAAAATTTTTCACGTTCCATACTATTTTCAGTAAAAGTTCATACAATTGAAAAAACCCCAATAGAAATAATTATTAATAATCAAGCAATAGCCTAAATAGTAACAAACCTAACTGTAGCAGCGTGCCAATAACATCTGTCAAGAAGGGGGAAGGTACTGTTGAATGTCATATATTAACATGAGCAAAATTGAACTGCAATTTTCCAAGTATTGCGATGCAATGAATACTTTAAAATGGTGGGATAACCCAATCAACGTTATGATTTTGAATACTTACCAGTTACTCCTGAAAGTTCGAAATAACTATTGAGAGCTTCCCCACAAAGAAAGGAATTTCATTTTGCATGCATAGACATCAAGAAATAATTTCTACCCCCCCAAATGCATGCTTTAAAATTGTGAACAAAATACTCTCTCCTTTCCTTTATTCAATGGCTGCAAGTTACAGAACTAACATTCCTTCCCTCCAGAAAGAACAAATAAAGGTGACGCATATTGACGTAACAAATGCCACTTAAGTTAGTTACATTACAAGTTTTGTATATTCCTAATGCTTTTCCATTTTTAATTGTCAGAACAATTCTTTATCTAAATTAGAAATCATTCAAATTTAATTGAAACTTCATTTCTGCTTTCCCTTCACCTGCAGCCTTAGATATATTTCAGTCAGGTGCTTTAGTAGTGAATTTATCTAGGCTGCAGAAAATTATCAATACTTCCTAACATAAAAGTGAAACCATACATACCCTTTATTACTTCTAGATATGGTAAGGTTTGTATCTTCAGAAAGTTGCAACTCTTCCACTAGTTCCCCACCTTTCAAATATATATCTTGAACATATTGATGACTCTGCTGAAGTGAAAAAAAGGCACATTTAGAGAAATAGCAACCACAGCAAACTGATCCTACGAAGATTTTTGGGCAGCCTGAAACCTTGCTACTGAAAAGGTTATTGGCTTAAATTCCCTTTCGAATACTGACATGCTAATGGGAGATTTTTTCTGTGTAATTTTCGAAGTTCCTCAACTGTGAATTACTGTTCGCTTCCAAGAGAGGAACGTTTCATAATCCAAATGCATCTGTTGGAACATTCCTGCCGTTATGTTTTCTAGGTAGTTTTATGCTACTGTTGTGCTTGAATTAATGGCAATTACTAGAATTACAGTGTTTGATGTGGAGAAAAGAGGAATGTTTTCAAACTCCCTGGGAACCTCTACGTTTGTGAAGCACAGACATACACTTTTGTTGAACTCCTACTAACAGGAGGTACTGCATCAACAGGGAAAAAAGGAACTTGTGTCTGTATATAAGGAAGCAGTTACTCCATCCTGTTGAGTTATGAACTCGGAGTCAAGAAGCGCTGCTGCTGCTCATGGAGCAGTAAATCAGCTACAGGTACTGGCTCTCCACGACTCAGTTTTCTGTCAGACTTCACTGGAAGCAGCAACTGCTTGTGGTATCTCTAGTTTTACAAGAAGCAGAGATTCTTGCTGACTTCTGAAATCCAAATGCAATTGCTTCTCAAAACAAGAAGTAGTGAAAACACTCAGCAAAACTCAAGTGTTCAGATGGCACTCTGTCATATGCCAACTACTTAACTGATTTATAGAAATTGTAAAAACAAACTTGGAACATGACAACTGCATTCCTTTTCTATTGCCACTTACGGTTCTTTCCTGAGGGGTAACACTCTCCACAGAGAACTGTCTTCCCCTTTCACTCATAGTACACAAGACTGAGCATCTGCCCTAAGTAGATTTTCTCAATATCCAGCAGATATTGAGAATTTACAGCAGATGCAATAAAAGGCATCCATCTATGGGAATCTGGGAGCTCTTGAGTCAGACTTCTACTGTTCACCGGTACCCTACTGAAACATACCTGTTCCAAACAAGCTTTGCAAATTGCCACCATATAGCATGGGGGAAACCATGCTGAGCACTCTGATTTTGAGTCATTAATGTTATTAACAGGACACTGCATTCCAGCAGCCTTGGAAAGAGATCATTCTCTGGTACAGGACTAAGAAGCTGAACAAGCATTCATTTCTGAATTTTTCCATTTCTTGTACTGTATACACAGTAGCACTTCTCAGAGCACCGTTTCTAGGTTTTGCATTCCAGCACTGTCCAAACACCTCTGACCCACTGCAGTGGGTGCAGAACACTGGGGTAGGAAATGGTTCCATTCTCCTGAGTGTGGGTCACCACTGTGTCCAATGCTCATCGGGCAGCACAGTAACACTGCTGTGACCAGTAAATGAGTTTCAAGGCCTCTGCTCACTGAATTACATGCACTGTGTAAGACTTAAAAATAGAATGTCACCAACGGCTTTAACGCAGAGAAATTTCTGGGGCTATTAAAAGACTTGCCACCCCACTTTTTGTTCCTGTATTCTCACATGGACTTGAAAGTCATTAACTAAAGGCTTTTTTCTCCATGATGCATGACCTGGCAGGTCAAAAGTAATGTTCTCTAAACACCTACAGTAGATCCTAAAAAGGTTTTGCACCTTGTAAGCAGATAGTATGGTTCTAGCTAATACTCTGCACAACTGCTTACTTTTCTTTCCTCCACTTTAAAATGTGGAAAAGCACAATAGCTTGATATATAAGGAAAGACTAAGATATGATAGTGCTTATGTTTGAGAGAATAAAAGAAAACATGTTTTTTGAAATGAGGTTTTCAGATTTTCCAAATGACCTTACTGTTTTTCACAGGTATGTGGTTTGCTTATCTAAATGAACAAAGGAGAGACCTTTTGAAGCATTGGTACATTGAGGATTACACTGCTAGCCAGAAGCACTGGGATGAGGGAAATATTATAATGGTTACAGCATGATGTAGGAAAGGCACATGATTAAAGCAGCAGATCAATACGGCATATACTTTGTAAATTCATTTTAAAGAAACAAATATTTTTAAAGGGATGATGGGTGCAGCTGCTCAATTGTAATACTTTAGTTACTTGGCTCAACAATGCAAACAGATCTTTAACAGGACAGATAAAGTGCACAATAATTATGGTTGGAGGTCCAAATAAATGTGAAACTAGCTGTTTCATCCCTGTAAAACATAAAATGAATACAGAGAAACTTGTTCTTTAATTCAGTTACTGAAAGGAAGTTCCTAGTACTCTATGCACTCAATAGGCAGCAGGAAGTGTGTCAGCCTATGGATTTGAGACACAATTTTCTTCTCTAAGCATAATATTTCTCAAAGAAATTACTGGAGCTATACAAGCTATACGATTGTCCCTGTAACTTTAGGTTAAAACCACTCAGATTCTAAAGAAGTCAGGACAGTAACCTGAATGTTACCTACAACTGCACCTAGTGACTTTTGAAAAGTTGCTTCTTCATTTTAGTGTGGTTCATTTTTTTCCTGTTGTTGCATCATGCTGCAAAGGTACAGAAAAGGCCAAGAAGGTACAAGCTCCAGATACCAAGGTGGGAAAGCTTGTATGTGGGGTGGGGGCAGGGGGAAAAGTGTTTTAAAGCATCTTAGATTTCTGTATTAGTTTTCTCTTAAAAATGCCACAAAGAAAAAAAAAAATATGTCTAAGGACAAATATAGCTCCAAGTTCTCTGCTCCAAGAATCCCACGTGTCAGTGACTGAATAGATACTAGCTACACAAACCATGAAATGCTATACAAACACTTGTGATAAGGTCTCTTCAGCACTGTCATATCCCAGCTAACTAGTACTATCTCCAGCTGACTGTAAACTGAGGTGTAGAGATCTTGGCTGTTCAGGACAAACTCCTTGTTGGGATTCTTGGACATCCGTTTAATTCCTGAAGGCACCCCTGTCTTATGGAGAGCTGTTAACAAGGCCTCTGACATAAAGGGAGTGCTCTAGGGGCCTCTTAAGGAAAAGTATAGATCAGCTTCTCATTACAGTGCTGGAGGTTTTGTATAGGAAACTCCTGTACTTGTGTTATAATTCAGATCAGCTTTGGCATAAATCTGATATACTGCAGGAGCATCCTAGCTCTTGCATTCACTCTACTTTCCAGCGATAATTAGGAAGTAGATATTAGATTTGCTTTTTGTTTCTGAGGACAGCAAAAGTTTAGGAATTTTTAATGTCACAGAGCTGGTTTATGTGACTACCACAAAGTCATTGGCTTTGGATGTGTGCTAACATTCTATGCCAAAAGACCCCAGAGGATCTTTGGAAAACACAGAAGTAACAAGCCTGGCCAATATGGAAAAGTATGGAAAGGCTGCTTGTGGGTATTTGCTGTTGGAAAGAGAAAACATGCCAGAGACGCTGTCAGATGAAACTTTCACCAGGATAATTTGTATAAAAATGGTTACCCTGCTACAATTAATGTTTTTTGAGTTAGCAGAGATTAGAGTTTTTGAGTTAGCAGAAATTAAAATATGAGAAGTGGGGTGGATATAAGACGGCAAAAACTTTAGTGTTAAGTTCTTTTGTAAAAGAGGTCAGAAAGCATCTGAGGGAACTGAGGGTATAGTATATGCAGAGAACACTGGTTTATTTTCTCAGTTATACCAGAAACACTCTGGACATAATATGTAAATATGGATGACTTTAAAGCATTTTCACTTGTTCTGTTACTGTTTAAAAAAGGAACATTAATTATACCACAGGAGAGTTCCCAATGAAAATCCATGAGCTTTTTCCACTCCCAAGGCACCTTTCTATGAAAAAAGAGAATTAATTTATATTCTTGTCATATTTAGTGTAAAATCAAGAAAACTTTGAGGGTTGTGTGTGGCAGACAGAGAATAATTTTGGAAGATTTCTGAAAACAAGTTTTCAGAAATCCTTTTCAACTCATCTTTCAGATTGCATAAAAAGCAAATACGGAGATCTCATCCAAGCAGCTCAGTTTAATAAATAACACCACCATATTGCTTACATTTTTACTAAATATAATAAAAAACCCCCAAAGCTTGTTTTCGGATTTAAATTGTTCTTTTGAAGAACTAATTGACAGTATTAAAAAAAAAAAAAAAAAAGAAAAAAAGAAAAAAAGATTTTGCCAAGCTTATAAACCAAAATAAGAAAATAAGACAAACACAACTGAGTGGAAAACATATAAGGGTTGCCTAAAAATCTGGGAACATATTTTAAAATCATTGTTAAGACTCGTGCAATACATGCAAAGCATCGCTTTTCTTAAATTCAATGTAAAATAAAACTATAAACCTCTCGGTAACTGCAAAGGGTTAGCACAGCATGGAGTCACTAACTACAGATGAGAAAGTGGCAGTGCATAGGGACTTTTTATGCCTTGTATTAATACTTTGAGTGTATGAATGAATAATTAGAATTTCTATTTTGACCTCTACTACTTTTGCAGTGTCACTCAAACTATCTGTTATTCATTCTAAACTAAGAAACTTGTTTATAATTTGAAGTTTGGGCATCATTAGCTCTGTAGTTTTGTCTACCATTCAGAAGTGTCTAAAAATACAACACTACAATTTAGGTTAGAGGGAGTAATGCAAAATAAATCATAGTGGAATTTATTTAAAACTTGGTAAAATCATATTAAAACAAATGAAAGACTAAACCCTTGCTGACAAACGACCCTAAGGCATTAGCCCCACCCTACCTCTATCACATCTAACCTCTACACTATCTTCACTTAGTAAATGCTATGCTATAATTTTTAAAATTGATCATATTACTACAATTCAATACTGCTAAGTGGAGATAAGCCAACAACTTTGTTACCCTTATTTTATCTATACTACTCTTGTTCTTGTTAAAACACCCTGAGCAAAATCAAGAAAGTAAAATAAACTTTCCCAGGGTCCTTACACACCGAGCATTCTTCACTACTACAATCTTCTGATACTCAAATATTAAAAAGGACAACAAGAAGTAGACTCAGGAAAAATAAAAGATCTTGTAGACATGTATAAAGTCTCCATACTGGATTCAGAAGACAAATAAAGCAGGAGAACGTAATGCAATGCCTGCGTGCTGAATTATACATCTGGAATGCTAAACAGGAGCCTTAACAGCTGATCTGCACAGAATCAATACGCCCATGGTAACTCCGTTTTCCTCTGTGATGGAAAGTACTGGAGCTTAAGATTGCATGTAGCTGACCATTACATGAAAATGTGAATTTTCTCTCTCAAATGCTTCTAAAAGAAAGGATCACAATCAGTTGCAGCGCTTTCTGCTCTTCAGAACTGTTTTTAATAACTGGTGCTATTCCATCTGTTAGTGCTGTTTCCTTCTTTCACCAGTTTCGTTCTGCCCTCTACTGAATTTTTATGTAAGTACAACTCATACTAGTACTACAAAAGGTTTCTGCTCTCTATGATTCCTTCCAACAAGTGCTGCTGGATCATCCTCTATATTAGTACCAGAGCCTCTCAGACTATAGGCATGTGACAAGGAAAAATTTGGCTTTTAAAGTGCTATCTGGCTTTTTTTGTCCATTACTGTATTCATCTGCTTCTTCACACTACCTTCCACTTTAGGCTAATGATCAAAATAAGATTCGTATCTCTTTCTATTCCACTTAGGTAATAACTTTCTGAATCCTAACAGCTTCTTTTGTCCTTGTATCTCCCAAGGTACCATTAGTTCATTCCTCCCAAAACACTTGTGTTTTTCTGTCAGAGGGTGTTCAAGCACAGGGTCCTTGACATGCAGGTGTGGGGGCTGTGGGGGCATGTGTGTAGTGGTGTGGTTTACAAGGCAGCAGAAAGCTTCTACTGAATAACTAAAGGGGGCTGCAAAAGGACTTCACATAAGCAAGCCTGAGGTCTGCAGTTTCCTGCATATGACTGAACTCCCTAAGAAAAGAAACCAACCCACAACCAAACTGATGAGGAGTTAGATGCTAAAACATGAACAAACAAATACATAGATCAGTTTTCTACACTTCACTAAAACATCGTTTGAGAATCTCTTAGGATCTTCCCTCTCAATACTACACAAATTTGACAAATTCCTCACCTCTTTCAACTTTCACTGAGCATCTCAAGTGTTCTGACTCTACACTTTAACACATGCTGAAACACATTAGAAATATGGTTATTAGTTCTATGTTCAGAGTTCAGATATTTCTTTTATGATGAAATTCACAGCTGCAATGAACATTTTTTTTCACTAATAGAGGCATCAATAAAAGTCAAAGGTTACTGCCAACAACTGAACTCTTGCTCAAGACTTCTGCTACTTGCAACTTGGATTCTAGTAGCCAAGCTCATTTTTAAATTTTAACTAATTTTAATTTAATTTTAATTTTTCTGGTCACTCAGCACTTCACTGATATATACAATGTGGATTATAATAATTAATTTTAAAAGTTTCTGGAATTATAATAAAATATTTATTAATGAAAAATGTAGTGAAACAATTAGAGACACACTGCAGATACAGTGACTTCTACTTAAACGGATGGTGCTAACCCAAATAAAGTGCAGCCTTTTTGCCCAGATGCACTGGGTTTGTGCAGCAAGGTTCTGGTGGAGGGTGGGATACAGGGTGGTTTCTTTGAGAAGCTGCCAGAAGCTTTCCCCATGGTTAACAGAGTCAGTGCCAGCCAGCTCCAAGAGAGACTCACCACTGGCCAAGGCCAAGACCATCAGTGATGGCGGTAGTGCCTCTGGGATAACATGGCTAAGAAGGAAAAAAAATTGTTGCACAGATGCAATTGAGGCCAGGGAAGAGCAGAGTGAGGACATGTGAGAGGAATGGCCCTGCAGACACCAAGGTCACTGAAGAAGGGGCAGGAACTGCTCCAAGCACAGGAGCTGAGATAACCCAGCAAGCCCATGGTGTAGACCATGGTGAGGCAGCTTTGTCCCTGCAGCCCATGGAGATCCAGAGAGGAACAGAGATCCACCTGCAGCCTGTGGAGGACCCCACGCCAGAGCAGGTGGGTGCCAGGAGGAGGCTGTGACCCTGCAGGAAGCCCACACTGGAGAAGGTCTTGTAAGGACCTGGGGCAAGATGAATCTATGCTAAAGCAGTTTTGCTGGGAGGACTTGTGATTCCATGGGGGATCCATGCTGGAGCAGGCTGTTCCTGAAGGACTGCACCCAGTGGAAAAGGACCCAAGCTGGAGCAGTTAATGAAGAACTGCAGGTCATGGGAAGGATTCATTTTGGAGAACTTTATGGAAGACTGTCTGCCACGGGAGGGACCTCATGCTGCAGCAGGGGAAGGAGTCCTCCTCCTGCAGAGGAAGCAGTGGCAGAGACAATGTGTGATGAACTGATTGTAACCCCCATTCCCTGTCCTCCTGTGCCACTGAGAGGAAGAGTAGGGAGAGAATCGGGAGTACAGTTAAGCCTCATAAGGAGGAAGGAGTGTCAGGAAGATATTTCTAAGATTTGTTTTACCTCTCATTTCTGTACTCTGATTTGATTGGTAATAAATTCAATTAATTTCCCCACACTGAGTCTGTTTTGCCCATGACAGCAATTGGTGACTGATCTCTCCCTGCCCTTACCTCAACTCAAGAGCCTTTCATCATATTTTCTCTTCCCTGCCCAGCTGAGGAGGGGAGGTATAGAGCAGCTTTGGTGGGCACCTGACATCCAGCCAGAGTCAAACCACCACACCAAACCACAGAGTAAGAGCTCAAGTATTCAAATATTTCATCGTGACTAATTATAAAAGGCATTTATTAGGAATATGCTTAAACTTAGATCTCAGAATCAGCTTTGTACAGCCTTCTGCCTCACCTTCCACAGTGACTACCAAACCTGTTTCCTTTCTAGCCTTGATAAATGCCATTTTTGCCACCTTTTATCTTTACAGGTCTTGTCTCATTGTTGTGTTTCTTCTCTCCATAACCCAACAACAATCAACAGTACCGTCTGTAAATATATTAAGTACAAAATATATTATGTATTAATTTTATAAAACACATAAAACAACAACCCTGAAGTACTAAGTCTTTTACTCATCAAATTCACCCAAAATGCTTCTAAGATGTCCAAAAAACATTCTCAAGGAGGAAGTCTGAAGCCTTACCATTACAAACAAAGTAGGAATAAAAGTAAAGCAGCGTCAAACTGGAAAAAAAGCATCCCAGCTTCCATAAGAACAGTGGAAGCATTGGGCTCAACATTTTTTTTCTTTTATTCTCTCACCACATTTATTTCACATTTTCAAACACTGAAAAGCTGTCATTTTTCCCAGCAAAAAATACAGAACGTTCATCTTTCAGCAGAATTACTGTTGGCAGACATTCGCTTCCAGTATAAATCTTTTCTAAATATTCAAAGTAAGTGTTGAATTCTCTGTTGTGAATTCAAATTTCTCCATATGGGGAAATATGTGCAGTATCAATCAGAATATCTTGAAAAATTATGTGTGAAGAAGCTGATCATAACATTTACAGAACACACACACACTCAAAACCAGTCTTCAACTAATTTTCAGTAAATGCTATTCCCAACATCTCTACAAATGAATGTGAACAGTTCTTATTAAAGAAGTATTATTTTTACGAAGGTCTCAATACCTGAGTGGCTAAACCTTCTTGCCCACTATTGAATTTACTGCCTTACACAGCATCTTTTGCACAGAGGACATGCAAACAACAAAATGACACCATCTACAAGTGTCTGAAAGTGCATTGGATTCAGAGAGATGTGTCTTTACACCAGAAGGAGCTCTGATGAGACTTCAGTACTAGAACCCTAATAACATTCCTATTCACAGCCTGAAGCAGCAGCGTTACAACACTGCTGTATTCAGATTGAGAAAGGAATCCTGTGACTGCAACACTGCAACCTTTGGAAACAACACTGATTTCTGCCAGATGTCATCAGCAAGGCCCAAGGCCTGTGATTCAGCACAGCAACATCCCTCATCAGAAACTACCATCCTATGGCCTGAGACAGCAGGAAGCAAAAGATGCCATCTAATTTTAACATCAGCAAAGCCAGTTTTTAAACCCACAAAATATTAAGAGTGAATAGTTAACTGCCTGGTACACACTGGGGCTAAGCACTACCACTGCAGTTAAAGGTAAGTGCTGTCACATTTTACTAAAATCTTTCACCAACCACTCTTAGAAGAGACTCACTGAACTCTTGTGAAGCCACTTGTGTATTTTTATTTACAACCAACAAAATTCATCCATTGGGAAAAAAGCTACTGATTTGTTTCATAATTTGTGCATGAGCACCTGACTGTACTAACCACCATTCCCTTCCCCCATCCCCCTCCTCAAGGACAAACTAGGCAAGTCCTAAAGAGCAGCGGGGAATCATCTGCGACAACATTCTACAAAGCCACAATCACAGCCATACAACTTCTTGTTTTGTTTACACAAGAACTGCGACACAGGGCCAAGGTCAGTTCTTAGGACAAGATAAAATAGTAGATCCAGGGAATTAAAATTTATAGCCCAGCTAAGTGTCACTTTCATTTTCTGATGTGCACAAACAGAGCCTTACCATTCAGATGAATTTGTTTAGAAGGGGCAGTGTCATGTCTGGAAATGTAACAAAATATGTGGCTAGTTCGAAGAGGATGAGAGGAAAACTGAGTGATGGAAAGCACTGGGCTACAAAGGTTTGCAGATTTTTAGAGGAAGCACAAAGTTCCAACCAGAGCAAACCCTATTGTATAATGCCAATGCCTGGAACAAGATGTGGCTTCTGTCCTTACCACACAAAAAGTCCTAAGTAGGCACACCACTCTGGCCTGCCAGTGCCTGCTTAAATCATAATATTCTGGACAAAATTTAATATGGACAAAATATGTTGGACTTAACACACCTGTACTGGTACCTTCAAGACTCAACTAAATTTAGGAAAGTAGACTCACAATAGATCATAAGGATTTTTTAATTTAATAATAATATTTTACCGAAATTTAATTATAGCAACAGTGACATGAATAATCTGTGTTTGTTTACAGGTGTCATGATTCAAGACTTAAAAATTAAGAAAAAGTTCTGTAACTTGAGCAGTGCTCTTTTTTGTTGTTGTTATTGTCATACCGCACAATCCATTCATCTCAAGTCAAAAAATCTACTACAGGTACATAATAGTCATTAAGAATCTCTGACCCCGAGTTTCAGCCTTGATCTGAAGTGATGGAACTAGGTAGTTACCCATCAGAATATCAAGGTAAAATCCTTATGATCTATTCTGATGACACCTGGCTGTCCAGGAAGATTTCAATCAGGTTTTGGGCCCAGGTCTCAGTCCTTTCAGTGATTTTATTCCATTCCTAATACTGAAATATTGAAGATGGTGATGAATTTGCTTCAGCATCTAATTTTCAAAATAAATTCATCCTCTACTATCTGGATTCAACACCAAAAAGAACTATGTTGGACTGTCTTTCCAATCTGCAGGACTACTGATTACAAGGAATTTTTTGGGATTCAATTAGCAGTTTTACATTTTAAAAAATCAGTGTTCTTCTTGCTCTTGTTGTTGAATTTCTCATGCCCTTGCCTTCAAGACTAGACAAGACTCCCTACAGATTCAGATATGTGCCAAGATGCAAACAGAGGGCTCTTATCTGAGATTAGGGGACATCAAGAACTCCCTGTCTTGCAAAAACAGACTTCAGTTTCTAAGTGATACCTATAAGCATATACACAGAGCTGGGCCAGTTTACCTGGAGAAAATACCATCTACAGCAGGAGAATTACACAGAATTTTTTAAAAACCAAACCACATCAAAACTTTTCTTACAGTTGCTATAGCCTGTGAAGCAGACCTGCAGACAGTCACACTAGATAAATCTTTGCGTTCTTACATTCCTTACATACTCCTTAACAGTCTGAATTTACCTACTCAGTTTTTGCCATGTGCAAGCCACCTGATATCCACCTACCCAAATCATCAAATGATTTTTTTTTTTCATTCCCTGATGGAAGTGTCTCTTAGGCAGCGAGTGCAGTTCACTAACACTGCCACAGAGGTCAGTCATACCCTTTTTACCTCAAACAGCCACTGAGCAGAAAAAGAGATAAACACCTGCTGTCACCCCCATAGGACATGGATGGTGGGGACATACTATCCTCTGTGCATGCAATCCCCACACTGAAGCAGCTGCAAGTCATATAAGCACAGGCAGCAGAACACATTCCAAATGAGGAATCTGCTCCCTATCTCTTCCAAGAGCAGTAAAAGGCAAACGGTTTTACGTTTATACTTGTAACAGCAATGACATCCTGCGATTAAGTAAACTGAGGAACACTTTCAGTTTAAGAACTGGCTTTGGTAAGGAATTCTAGGACTCTTCATGTACTACTGTCCAAAGTAATGTTTTCTCTTTCAGGACAGTTTGTAGAGGGGTTTCAGAAACAGACATTAGTGAGACTGAACTACAGTTTGTAATACCTGACACAGACCCATGTTTCATTTAACAGCCTTAACAAAAATTGTGATGACTTTTCTGTCTGACTCCCTGGATATACTTAATTAACAGGAGCAGATTACTAAAGAGAAACATAACATTAGACAATAAAACACTTGTACAGCCACTTCAAGCATTATAAAAGGACAAGACACAGGCAGGTCTTGGGAGAGAACCCCCTTAAGGGAAATAAGCCACCCGCGGTCCTTCAGTGGTAACACAGAACCATGGAATATGCTGACTTGGAAGGGATCCATCAAGATCATCGAGTCCAACTCCTGGCTCTGCACAGGACACCCCAGGAATCAAACCTTGTGATTGAGAGTATTGCCAAACGCTTCTTGAACTCTGTCAGGCTTGGGGCTGTGACCACTTCCCCGAGGAGCCTGTTCCAGTGCCCAACCACCCCCTGGGTGAAGAGCCTATTCCTAATATCCAGCCTAAACTTCCTCTGACACAGCTTCGCGCCGTTCCCTTGGGTCCTGTCACTGTGCACCAGAGAGCGGGGATCGGCGCTGCCCTTCGTGAGGAAGACACAACCTGAGATCCCATGTCCAAATCCCTTCCCTTCCACCCAGACGCTGCAGCAGCAACCCACCACGGAACACCCAGGCCCACCCAGCTTCATCTTCCCACCAAGAAACAAGTCTCCCACCCCACTTTCTTGCGTCGCGGCCGACATCCCTCAACGCCGGACAAGGCGGACTCGTCCCAGGGAAGGCAGCCGGAAGGAAGGCGCGGGCAGCCGAATTCCCCCACAAGCCGGGGCGGTGGGGGACCCGTCC
>VWZT01004606.1:260268-475969 GCA_013397055.1 Pachycephala philippinensis | reverse complement strand
GAGTCCACCATCTCCCCGCGCAACCTATTCCAACGCCTGACCATCCTGACAGTGAAGAAGTTGCTCTAATATCTAATCTGAATCTCCTCTCTCTCAGGTTAAGGCCATTTCATCCGGTCCTCTCAGTGCAGGCACGGTGGATGAAACTGGTCCCAGCTCACTACAACCTCCTGCCAGGCAGTTGTAGAGAGCGATGAGGTCCCCGTGAGCCTCCTCGTCTCCAGGCTAAACAACACCATCTCCCTCAGCCATGCCTCATAACATACTACACCCTGGCGCTGCTGTGTTTTCCCTCCTCCCTCTTTCCCTCTGGTCCCTCCCCAGGACGTGACGCCCGCCGCGGGGTCCGTCACTTCCGCAAACAGGGATGGCGGAGCGCTGAGGCGGGTGAGTGCCGGGCCGCGCCGGGTCAGTGCTGGGCCGCTCTCTCTCTCTCTCCCTCCCTCTCTCCCTGCCCCCGGGCGGACCGGTGGCAGCGCGGGGGCCCGGGGCTCTCGGCCTCGCTGGACGGCGGGGCCGGGGGGCCGCAAAGAAGGGACCGGCGCCGCCGCCCGGTTAACGGGAGAGGAGGCCCTGAGGCCTCCCAGCCGCGTCACGGGGGCAGAGAGGGAGGAAGGAAGGGGGCGGGCGCGTCCCGAGGCCGGCGGGCCCATTCCCACATCACTCAGGCGCTTTGAGGTCTCCGGCTGAAAGGGCTGCAGCTTCCTCTGGGCACTTGGTTGCCGCCGCTAGTTGTGAAAGTCGTATCGTTTCACAATTTAGGCCTTCAAAACATCTGCTGGAATAGCCGGGTGAGGATAAGGAAGAGTCTGCTGCTGCTGCTGCTTCGCAAACCAAGTCAGGTGGTGCGCCGTAGTGGAAGAATTGTTTTTCTAAGTCATACTTTGAGGCCATTTGTTTTGAGGAAAGCTGCTCTGGTGTCTCTGTGTAGTGGCCCACTCAGTGGATGTGTTCTGGTCCTCATTAGGAGGTGAGCCTGGATATGGTGGACTTGAATATGATTTCTGAGTATGGTTTTTTTTCTGGCTGATATACGCCACTGTTTCAGAAAAGGTGTTGCCAAATTGCCCTCTCCTGTGCGTTATTAAAAAGTACATGTCCTGCTTCCCAATGGTGGTGTAAAGAAGGCTGGGTTGTGCTGGAGACCAAACGAGCTTTGTGGCAGTATTTTGCAGTCCTGCAGCCTGTGCAGATATTTGTGAAGTGGAGATGTGGAAATGCAGCTGAATATTCCATATATTAGTTAAGCTCGGAGCATAGTGGATATTCTTGGCAAACTGGAAAATCCACAACTGATAAGAAAATTTGCTCATAAAAACCCATCTTGATCTTTTGTTTGAGGACATCAATTTCAAAGCGTATCAGTTTAAATAACAAATTTACGAATTTGAGAGAACCTATCTGTGTTTCTAAACATCAAGTGATTTGTAGGCTACCTTTTATGGGGAGGGAGAGAGGGAGATTACAGTCTAAAAAACAATAACACGTCGAAGTTGAATAGATAAAGATACATAGGAAAGACTAAAATGAAAAGTAACAATTTGTCTTAATTTGGTCTTATTTAGTGAGTACTTTTAAGTTTCACATATTTTATTGTGCTGTCTTTGTTAAATAACTGGTCAAATTTGAAGTCTGTATGTTGCCTAGGGTGAAATGCCAGTATTATGTTTGAAAGTCATGATCATAACCACGAGTAAGTGAAATTTAGCATGGAAAATCATTGGTGGTTTGTTTCTTTTCCCTCTATAGATTTCCATTCTGATCAGTGGACCAGTCAAAATGGCTGATGTAACCAAGACAGAAGAACAGGAAGTAGAGAAGAGTTTGGAGGGAGAAGCAGAGAAAACACCTCATGCTTTAGAGTCAGCTTCAGGTCTTGGGTGTGAAGGCAATAGTTCTGCTTCAGGTACAGAGCAGTCCACCGAAAATGAAAAAGAAGTTGATAGTGGTGATCAGGATGGCAGAGCAAAGAGGAAGAATTTAGATTCTGAAGATGAACCTTCTAAGAAGGTGGTGAGTATTATTTATTTTGAGCCATTTTCAAATCCTTGTTTCGAAGCCTTAGCTCAAGAAAAGATTGAAAGTATTTATGCTAGACATGTGTGAGCCAGCTTGAAACACCAAATATCAAAATATTTCCTAGGAAAATAATAGGTGCACAAGTGATGTTAGGCTTCACAGAGGAGAAAGAGGACTGGTAATTAGAATGATAATCTCAGCACACACTTAGTCTAATTCTAAGACTGTTGTTCCATCATCTGTGTGGTAACAATCTGGTAGTGTAGTGTAAGGTTTACTGGCATTAGTCCAAATCCCATGTCTTGAACTCAGATCTCATGTATGTGGTTTTTATCCGTGTGTTAGTATAGTTACCTGTGCTTGGGAAGTTCTTCCATAGGGTAATTTTGTCCTTTCATTTCCTTGGTAACGTATTGTATAGTTTACAAAACTCTACAGATTGCATCCTCTGTGATATAATTTCAGTATGATTTGTTGGCAAAGTGAAGTAGTGAAAGACTTACAGGTCCTTTTTTTTTTTTTTTTAAGACTACGAAAGTAGCAGAAAATATATGTCCTTTTATATGTCCACCTGGGAGGGTGAAAAGGGTAATGTTTTACATGATGCTGTTCTTCATTATGTATGAGCTTGTAGAAACTGATGCTTTAATATTCAGTCTAGTTCATCCTTTTGGGGATGTTTAAGTATAATTTGAAAATGTCTTTGACGTAATGTTTTGTTTCTCTGCCCAGATTTTTCCCAGGATGTTAATATGTGGCTTAGCAGTCTGGCAAAATAAAGGGTGCTCTTTGTTGTGGTAGAAACACTATTAACCCTTTCATCTTTTTAAAAAGGTGGGATAAGGCTTAGGTGAACAAGAACCACATTGAGTTTGTGTAGCTTAAGGGTGGAGAGCAGTGATTGAACGTAGCTGCCAGCATCTAGATGTTGTTGCTGATGGCTTTTTGCAGCTGAGCTGGGTTAATGGTTTGTATGAGCAAGTCCCCCACACTTGTCTGAGTCAGCTGTTCTAGCTTCTGTCACCTTCAGTGGCCATTCAGGGAGCCATCTGTGCTTACCCTGAAAAACAATAGAAGTGGTCAAAATATTTGTTAATATCAGTCAGCCCAGGGTGGTAATAAACAGATGATGAGGTTACAGAGATTTCAGACAAGTAAGTCTGTGTTCATTCTGAATGTTACCAAAAGTATACGAAACACTGAAGAATTCACATATTCACATATATCAGCCAAACCTTCTTTTCCCTTGAGGAGCTGCTATTTGAATAGTAAGATGCAGGGATATTGACTTCTGTAGTGAACTGCTGGGAATGCTTTTAATGGCTTAATTCTGGTTAGTACTGTTGTATCAAATGCTTTTGTACTTCACAGAATTCATGTTGATTGTCTGTGTTCTGTTACATTGGTTTTTATTTATAGTTTATTTTCACTTCATGTATGTAGTTGAAGATTATTTTCAAGGTGAAGAAATGTTGGGAGCATAATATCTGGATGTAGACTGCTTCTCTGTGTAACAGGGGACAGAAATGTCTTGTAGTACTTAAAGCTAAGTCTGGACAGAAGTCTCTTGTAGTATTTTGAGTTAAGGCTAAATCAGAGACATTTCTACAGCTAACTCTTAAGCATTAGATAGAATATGCTGTCAAATGATTTCTCTCATTCCTTTACCGTGGTCTGTTTAAAGCTCTGGCAGTGGGGTCATCCACTTGGGCCTTTATGTGGCATCAAACAGTTGGCATTTTGGTTAAATTGGCAGTTTATACACTTCTGTCAGATGAAAACACTGAATTTCTGAAACAGGCTCTTTGAAGAGGCTGAAAGTTCCTTGAGAAGGAACATCCTCTTCTTGTGTCCCAGGCTTAAGAGGAATGAGAGTATTAGAGAACTGAAAGTTAAGTATTTCTCTGAAGGGAAGATGCTGGGCAATATCTATCATCCAAAAATTGCTTGAATCAAGTGAAAACGTGATTAAATTTGTGAGTGTTGATGTGATAATTGAAGTACTGACATCAGTACCAGGATAGATATAGGAAATCTCTTTATAATGATGGTGCTCTTCATAGTATTGCTTGTTTGCTTTCTTAAATCCTTGAAGTGAACATGTGTGTGTTTTGATTAAATGAACAAGTAATAAAAAGAATTCACTGCTTGAGTCTGTTCCTTCTGTGGTGTGATTTCCTTTCTGCAGCATGTGATTGGCCATGGGCAAGCTGTAGCTGCACATTATAATGAACTTCAAGAAGTTGGATTGGACAAACGTAGCCAGTCTCGCATATTCTACCTCCGAAACTTTAATAATTGGACAAAGAGTGTCCTCATTGGTAAGCTTCCTTAACTGATTGCTCAGACAGGATTAAAATGTAACTCGTTTTTGTGTCAAAATGTAACTTTTTCTGTTTTTTAATGTTGAGTATGACACTTTGTTTCATAATACATAGTAAGTTTTTCAACTGCAATAAAATGTCTATATTTATATTTAATTTAACTGTCTGCACCAGTGTTTTGTATTGTTGGAGTGCCAAGCATATGCTTAAGTTTTAAAGATCAACTGACATAAAAAGTTCATGCTGGAAACTGTTCTTCTCTATGACATTTTTAAAGAGAAAAGTACAGCTTTAAGTCATAAAAAATCCAAGTGTTTTTAGATTCAAACAAGAACAGCTCAGTCTTTCTCAAATGATTTCTTGGGCATTTTCCCAAAGCAGTCTGTGCTCAGATCCTGGTTAAGCAATTCTACAGGAAGCTTGAACACATAAATATTTTTTATATTACCCATAGTCAACAGTTTAAAAGATGGAAATCCAAAGGATGTAGTTCTTTAAGCATCAGCAGGTTTTTATTAAAAGGCAAAGTCTGCTGTTCCACAAATTAATTCCAAATTGAGGAAACACAACCATCAGATATCTGCCAACAAAGAAAAGAATCATCGGCACAGCACCACAGGTTCATGAAGAGGGATCTGTGCCAGGAGATGTTGGCACCATTTGTCTTAGCATGCTGCTTTTTGTTGTGTTGTATCCGAGCAGTTAGAAGCAATATTTAGATTTCTATAAAGCTGTTCCTGAAGCCTGTGTTGAAGCCTTTCTGTCATAAAGAATTTCAGCAGTGTGGCTTTATAGCAGTTGTATCAAAACATATTTCATGTCTCCTACTGTGAAGAAGAGTTGCTAGCATGCTGATATGTTTTACATAATATGCCAACATCAGTCAGGGCAGAGAGAATCTAGACAGGGTGGAGAGAGAAGAAAAAATGTAACTGGTGTGTGTAGGGTAGAAAGACAGCAAAGGAGTACCTACTGTTATTGCAAGGCCTGGGAGAGTGAGTGGAAAACATTATGCATTTTTGTAAGGTGACCGGCAAGAGATGTTGTGGCTGATGCATTTAATTGGCTTTTACTTTCTGTAAAAGGCTTTCCCATACTTTCAGATAACATCTGCCTTCATTATAATGCTAATGAAAGGGAACCCTGTTTCCCTCCTCATGTACAGGGTGGTTGTTTAGCCATGTGCAGTTTTGCCTTAGCCAGGGAAACCGTTCAGAGCTTCAGTCTAGTTACATGCAGATCACATTAAGCACAGAAAATACTCATTTTCTACACAGTTTTAAAAGTTTGTGGTTCCTTTCATCCTTCCAGAAAAAAAAAAAAAAAACAGAGAGAGATTTAAGTTTTAAGTAATATTAAGAAAACTTATAGGCAAAGTAAGGTCTGAGGTGTTTTAAAATTCCAAATCCTTTTGGTTCTGTAGGCTTTTATGTGCAATACAAGTGAAATGCAGAGATGTGTATATATGCTCCCTGTTTCTGTTTTTCTAGGTGAATTTATAGACAGGGTACGACAGAAGAAGAGTGATATAACTGTTTTGGATCTAGGATGCGGAAAAGGTGGAGACTTACTGAAATGGAAAAAAGGCAGAATTAAAAAACTCGTCTGTACTGGTAAGAAGACATGATAATTTTCTAGGGAAAGTACATCAGTTTTTATGGGAAACCAAGCACATCTCCAGTATTTTATTTTTTCTTTTTTTCCAGTAAATCAAAGAATGTAATGAACACCTTTTGTGCAAAAAGTTGTATTTTGTCTTTTAACCTGAAGATACAACTTGATTGCCATCAGAAATATAAGAATCACTGGTTTTCTGTGTATTTAGCTTTCAGTTCAACTCCTAAATAAAAACTGATATCACTAAAGAAAACCACCATTGCCACAGGTTGCCTTAGGCAAAATGTGGCCCTGGGGAAAAGACTGACTTTCTCCGTTTTATGTCTTTTCTCCCACATCTGGTCTCTTGTAGTATTTTTGATTGTTCTGAAACACATACAGAAGAGTTGCTTTTAAAAAACCAAATAAACCCCGCAATGTTGTGACAAAAAGTGGTCTTGGGTGTTACAGTCAACTAAAGATTTTCATACTCAGAAAGGGGGAGGAGCTGAAAGCTGATTAAAAAAATCTCTTGTTTGAATAATTAGCTTAGATGTTGGGAAGAAGATACATCTTCCCTTTTCTCAAAAAGTATCCCAAAGATAATCAGAGGAAGTATTACTGAACTCCAAATTTAATTAAATACTAAAATTCTTTCAGTGGGAATTATTTTGGGTACTTCACATTTTACAGTTCTTTCTTGCATTATTCAGTGGGCAGTATTCAAGTACACTTAATTCATTTACTTACAAAGTTCTCAGGTAAATTTATTGCATATTGTCAGAAACTTGATGACTGAGAAAGAAGCAGTCTTAGAATTTAAAAAAAATTCCCACGATGTGACATATCAGAAATAATTGCGTTTTAACATATTTTATATTTTTAAGAATATTAGGAATCCCAGGGGCTGAGTTGTTTTAACAGAACTGAAGATCAGTTTTTTATCCTGCCATATTGTACCTTCTGTGTTCCAGTAATGGTTTCAGTTTTCTTGCATGGGGAGCAGTTTACACACTTTAAAAATTTTTATATATTCTTTTTATATCTTTCCATATACAGACATTGCTGACATTTCTGTGCAGCAGTGCAAGCACCGCTATGAAGAAATGAAATCCCGATGTCGGTATAATGAACACATTTTTGATGCAGAATTCATACAAGCAGATAGTAGCAAGGTACGGTTCCTATGCTTTGTAATATTTTGGAGATTTAACATCCTTTATGGTAGTGCTGTAACATTTAAGGTATATGTATTTTTAAGGTCGGATTATTGTCCTACCAGGAGAATCAGCCATAGGGATTAGCAGAAGGTTGCTTAAGATGTGCTTAGGTGTACTTATTTTGCTGCTTTTGTATAGTGTAACATTCCTGAAGCCTGAATGTCTTTTCCAGATAATAAATCTGGTGCTTTCACTGTCTTTTACTTGTCAAGGGGAACGGAATGACAGTTTAACTTTGGAGTTCTGTGAGACAGCATGAGGTATTGAAAACTGTCTTGGTGAATGCTGGAAGAAATAAGGGACGTTTTCTGGTTTGACTTGTACACTTTACTTACAATTTTTTCTTTCTAGTGGCATTTTGGTTACTATAATATGTACCTTTAAAACTTGTGTGGTGGAGCAGGTTTCTTAGACTGTCTGCAGGCAGTGGTGAATGCATGGCTGAGGCATAGGAGACGGTCTTATAACCAGAACTGCTTTTGCTTCCTAGAAGGGCAGGCTGAGAGTGCCCTGCTGATGGAGGCTGAGAGACAGAACCTACCTGGTTCCAGCATATCTGTGGATAAGCTGAACCTGTTCTCAGCCTTGCATAAAGGGTTGTGTGCTTGAATTCTTGGTTGCCTTTCCTTCTTCTGAGAAGTAGTCTGTTGCAGGTTCATGTCATCTCTCTCGACTCAAGCTTACAGTCGGAGAGAGAAGAGAGACTTGGCCAGGAAAGAAAGGGATATTTTCATGTTGCTGTTACAGCTCAGTCTTAGATGCATATGTCTTTTCTGTTGCATGCTTTGTTCTGTCTGTCCTTGCACACCAAAGTTAATTTCCCTGACTTTGGATCTCTATCGTGAATGTTGTATATACTGCAACATCTGATTCTCAGAGCTTGTCTAATTCTGCCCACCTCTGTTTCTCATTTTCCTATGTCTTTCTCTATGTCTGCTGAGTACAGGGTCAAAGCAAGCTTTAACTTGACGAATTTCAAGGGCTCCAAGTTCTTCAGATTTTAGTTACTTGGTCTGGGATGGGGAGGAGTACATTGGTGATGAACATGGGTGAGAATACAGACAAATACAACTGATTGGGCAGGGAAAACTACCACATTTAAAACAAGCCCTTCTTCTCTCGTGTGCGTGTTTAATGGGTCAGTTCTCGTTACAGAGACTTAGTAAACTGAAATTCATTTTACCACAGTATTTTTTTCCAGCTAAATGGTGGCCAGTTATAAAACCCCAGCAATAAAGTACTTCTGGAAACTATAAGTTAACTAACCTTGAGTTTCAGTCTTTCAGGTGTAGCAGTCTTACTGAAAAGAATTTGAGGACATTATAACTTTGGAATGTGTGTGTATTCTTGCTATTTCTAAATGTTGTGTATGGTTTTCTGTGTAGGGGAGAGATTTTTCATACTCTTACCTTTTTAATCTTGTCTTTGTTGAACTTGGAATGGCAGCTGAAAGGAGAAACTTTAGAGAATTCAAAGAATTATGGGAGTAGTGCATTTGTTAGAAGATTTAAGTGAATCATACTTGTTTCTGTAGTTTTTATTTCTTTTTATCTGTTGCAGGATCTCTTGTCTTCCAAGTACAGTGATCCAGATATGCGCTTTGACATTTGCAGTTGTCAATTTGTTTACCACTATTCATTTGAGACATATGAGCAGGCTGACATGATGCTTAAAAATGCTTGTGGGAACCTCGCTCCTGGAGGTTATTTCATTGGCACAACTCCAAATAGCTTTGAACTTGTGTAAGTACTTTTATGTCTTACTAGTCTTTCAAAAGTCTGTGAAGCATTAAGTGATAGATGTTCTTGCAGTGCTCCAATATGTTTGTGCAAACAAAAGCAAATTTTTTGCAACAGTTTTGGATTCTAGTAAAAAAAAATCTCACTCATGAACTTGACTCAAAAAGGTAAATCAATACTAACCCTTGTCTCTTGTCCTCATGGCTCTTCTGATATAGAGTATAGGTTTTCGTACACTTCATCCCTCTGTCGTGACTTAAATAGTGGCAAAATGGCCACAGCCTGGGGGAAAACTGTCAGGGTTTTGTGGTCATTTCAAGAAGTCTGTCTTGTCCATGTAGATTGTCCATGTGTCTGGGCTAAAGGTTCATCTTCTAGGTAGTCCTTGGTATGTTGTATAGGAGTGATAGTCCTTGGTATGTTGTGTAGGAGTGATAAATTGTTAAAACCCAGTATGCTGCTTCATTTCATTGTTTCATTGCCTTATTAGGTAAGGAAAGTGGGAAACTAGGGAGATAATTTAGTATTACTGGGAGAAACACTTTCAGGCCTCTTATGTGTAGTTTTCTCTGCCTGTTAAATACTGGTCAATAAATGTTTGTTTATATCTCATTTTACAGAAAGAGACTCGAAGCTTCAGAAACAAATTCATTTGGGAATGATGTGTACAACGTAAAGTTTGAAAAGAAGGGAGACTATCCCTTATTTGGCTGCAAGTATGATTTCCACTTGGAAGAAGTGGTTGATGTCCCTGAGTTTTTGGTTTACTTTCCGTTACTGGAAGAGTAAGTTAAGTTCTAAATTCATGATACATTAAAAGCTGTGGAACATAATAAACATTTGTTTAGTTTATGTGTCATTGCATAACGCTTGCAGAAAATTATGTTTTGGCTTTCGTACTATATTTTTCAGTTCTTAATTTTTGTTGTTGCTTCAAATACAGAGGTTTCTTGCATTTCCATCCACAACTATAATCTGTCCATTGAACTCTGTTGAAAGTGGTCTGGTCAGAAGCTGTGAGGACTTAATCTGTCTCACGAGAGAACATCTGTATCTGATATGTTGAATCTGTCAGCAAACCTTTAGAACTGTCAGCTTTTTCTTCTTTAATTGTAACTTTTTGAGGGGTTTCTTGCTAACCTCTTTTTAGTCTTTCAGCAAGCTTTCTTGTGTATCTTCTTCATCATAGTGCCTCTTTCTTGTCTTCTTCACCTTTCTTTAGATGTTCATAGGATTTTTGCTATGTCTAATTTTTTTCTTCCTCTAAATGGTCTTCATCCGTAAGCATACATTTTGCTGTTATCTCTGTGTGACCTCAGATTTGCTTTTCCCAGCTGTATCCTGAGGTACAGACAAATGTTTCCATACTGGGTTTTTTCCTGCCATTCAAGCTCAGTGTGATTAAACAGTATTAAGCTTTCCCATCAAGCCTGTTCAAGAACTTCATTTGTAGTTGTCTGTGAAAAATAAAAGCATCTGTCACTGACAGCTGTAACTTCAGTGTTGCATGTCCTCAGTGTCTACATATAATTGAGATGTAAGGCACTAAATACAATAGAAAGAAGTTCTCTAAATATACTTACAATATCTGACATGATAGATACAGCAGGGAAAAGTGTAGTCTGTCTGGAAGTTCACATGGAAGTTCCATGTTTTGGGAGAAGAGACTTTTTCTATTAAAATGTTTGTAAATGACTTCTGTGTAGATTTTTGTTGTCTTAATTTTTTTTTAAAGTTCAGTTTGCGGTGGTACTGCAGCTTTTTCATCTAAATATCTTTACTAAGAAAAAAAATTCTTAAAAAAGTGTAATCCTAGTGAATACCATAAGATGTCACTGTGGCTTAAAATTGTTCCTTTGAAAATAAAGCTACTATAATTTTGCGGCTTCCGTAATTAAGCTTATTATTTTGACAGAATGGCAAAGAAGCATGGTATGAAATTAGTCTACAAAATGACATTTCGGGAATTCTATGAAGAAAAAATCAAGAACGAGGAGCATAAAATGCTGTTAAGGAGAATGCAGGCCTTGGAGGTAAATTTGGAGTTGACTTGTTTGATTTTAATAGCATTTTACGTCTTGTTAATTTTTGTGCAATAATTGAAATTCCCTTTGTGAACATTTTGCAATTAATTAAGGGCTACCAGTAGAAAGTGTTTAGTTCCTGCAGCTGAAAGTGTAACTCTGGTTTGTTGACCTTGACTGGCTACCAGACACCTACTGACCTGCTCTCTTGTTCCCTGTTCCCAACAAGATGGGGGGAGAAAATAGGAAAAAAAAACTTGTGGGTCAAGATAAAATTCAAGGAGATTGCTTAGCAATTACTCTCACAGACAAAACAGACTGAACTTGGAGAAGGTTAACTTAATTTATTGCAAAAAAAAAAAAAAAAAAAAAAAAAAAAGGGGAGAAAAACAAAAAAACCAAAAAAAAAAAAAGGAAAGGTGAGAAGCACATGCAAACCTAAAAACATCGTTGTCCCAACCACTGCTTGTTCCCAGGCTCAGCTTCACTCATTAACTCCTGACCTCCTCTCCCTTCCTCTGCACGGAAATGGGGATTATGGTCAGTCTGTAACACAGTCTCTGCCTCCCCTTCCTCCTCACACTCTTCCCTTGGTCCAGCACAGGTCCCACCCAATAGATGACTCAAGTTTTGAAGATAATATTTCAATGTTGAGGCAAGTTTTCATTCTTGTGAAGTAGGAAACAGGAGCCCAAGAATCATGCAAAGTGTCGGATAGTGGTGACTGTAATCCATTTCTTCCTCAGCAGAGAGTCTGAAAGCTGGATCTTTGTGCAAGGAATATTGAGTGAAAAGACATAAAGGAATTTTCATAGGAATAAAACGACAGGCTGTGTTTGTAGAAGAAAATGGTACTTAACTGTAACCGAGCTTAAGTTTTTGCCCAGTGGTTTTACATTTTTTTTTTATCCTCAGGCTCTTACCCTGGATAACTTTAGCAACTTCAGAGAAGCTTTTCCATGCCACCTCTGAGGCTTTGGTTTTACTCGCAGTTCTCTGTGCTTCCCTCCTCCCTCAAACAGTTCTGAATGTTTAGAATGAATTCTTCAGCACATATTAAGTCAAGTATCTGTGACTTACTCAGCTGAGTCACATGGGCTGCAACTTGACTGCCCTTGCTGACTCTAAAAGAGATAGTGCTGTGTATGGGCTCACACTGGCAGTAGCACAGAGACACAGGCTTTACCATCTTCCTTCTTGGGAAAGTGAGAGTTGTCCTAAGGTAGTGGCCAGTTACAACTGAGCACTGAATTATTACATACAGATCATTAGTAATTGGGACCCTTAATAAGTACCTCTTAGTTTTGAAGAATCTATTGTATACTTGTGTTACAGCTCGTGTGTTATTGAAGCATTTTAATTGTTCTGCTTGAAATTGTAGTAGCCCATTTTTTAGTACTTCTGCTGAAGAGATACTGGTTTGTTCGGTTGCTGTTCTAAAAGAAGGTGTATCTGTGTAATGCTCATAATGAGCTATATGTGAAGGAGAGCGTTTATAGTTATTATGTTTCCCCTGCTTTAGAGACATAAGGATAAAAGTTTATAAACCTTGGGTGTCGGATTTTCTGGTACATAGGAAACATCAGACCTATTCCTGAGGGTGCTGTAAAGGAGAGACCTAAATTTAAAATCCTCTTAAGAAGTACTGACCTCTGTCCTGGATTGTCTTGTGACAAACCCTTTACTTGATGTGATTAATGTACCTCGCTACTCAATGTTTTTTTTCTGTGTTCTCCAGCCATATTCTACACTTGGTGATTCCAGGCTTGTTTCTGATAAACCTGATGATTATGAGCACGCAAAAGAGTTTATCAAAGATGGCAAGGCAAAGTTACCACTGGTAAGTTCCTTCATACTTCACTAGAGCAAATGGTGTCTTAAAATTGAGGTCCTGATACTTGGAACTGTGGTGCCTTCTTCATTTCAACTGCAGTGAAGTTGGTATGAGTCTCTCTTTGCACGTGAAAAGTTGTAGAGTTGCAGGGCTGAGGGGTTCATCTAATCTATATCCCATACTCAAAGAATCAAATTCACTTAATTTGGTAGCTGTTAAGAAATGTGTAATAATGCAGAAGGGAAAGGATATTTTTTCCATCTTACTTGACAGCCGTTGTTTCTACCTGTTCTTAATTTGAGGAATCTTATGTTTCTGAATCTTCACACTGCTGATTTAAAGTGTTACTTCCAATCCTCTGATGGAAGAGTTCAAAGCTTTCTTTATAACACTACGTATATTTGAAATCATTCTTTTCATTTTCATCAGTAAAGCATGAGGATGGTCCCCTTGAAGTTTTTCCACTTGGTTTTGTTGTTTGGGTTTTTCTTTTAATCATTGATTCATCTACTGTTCACATTCTGAATTCTTGAAGGTGTAGTCCTCTTACTACATATAGAAAAATCCTACATCAAGAGGGAAAAGAAACCTGCTCTCCACATTTAAAATCTAAAAATTGAAAAAGAAAGATGCTTGTTTTAAGAAATAGACATAAGAACATGAGAATGGCCAAGTCAGACCAAAGACCTCTGTTGCCAAGTGCTGTTTTAAAAGGTGAAACATTTGGTCAGGTTTGGTCAGTGGATAGCATATGGACTCAATCATGGCCCCAGTGAGGACTCCTTGAAAGGGGATGGAGTGGGCAGAGCAGAAAATCAGCTTGTTGTTGTTGCCTTAGGTTTCCTAATTGGTGGGGTAAATGACAACAGCTTTTTACTTGTGAACTTGCCCTGCTTTCATCTGATCAGCTGTGCTGGCAGTTTCCTAGGCTGGAAGGCAGGCTGTTTTTCCAGAATATGTGGGTGAGGCTGAGAATTAGTCTCTTGCAAATAGAGTTTTTCTGGGCTGTGGGGTGTTGTTGGGTGGAGGCAGGCAGTGTTTCTGAGAAAGGTGGCAGCACAGTGGTGTAGGGCCTTTTCTTCACTATGGCGCCTTTCCTTGACTTCTGCACAAGTATTGGGCATCTCGATCTGAACAGCAGCTGGAGCCAGGCCAGCTCACACTGGGGTGTGCTAATGGACCCAGGCATGCCTCTGCATCCAGAGGCATCCAGACCAACAGATTGTTGGCCCATTTTCCTGTACCTGTTTAATTTAGGTGTGTTCCATTATCTGGTTCTTCCAATTCCCTGCCATCACAGTTAGTGGAGTTATAAGCATCTGTGGTCTAAAGTACTGCTCTTCTTGCTCCTAAATAGCCTTTTGGTGTGGGTGGTTAGATGTTGGTCAGTGAAAGATGGAGTTAAATCAGTGTTTTACTGTTTCCTTATTTTTGTTGAAACTGTGGGTTTTTTTGTCCCCTTCTAGGGAACCCTGAGTAAATCTGAATGGGAAGCAACAAGTAAGTAATGGTTTTGAAAACATATTGACTGAATGACTGCTTTGGAAAGTGTATAAAATAGCCTGTTTGTTAGTCATGGAAGAAAACCCAAATTTTGAATATAATAAGATGTTGTTATTTGTGTAATTCAAATGTCTGTGTATAGATTATGTAGTGTTCACATCTCAAGAAATTGGGAGGGAAATGCCTAAGTGCAGCCAACCAGGATTTGCATTTTTGCAGGTCATTATACTGGTTGTATTAGTAGTTTAAAAACAAAAAATGCTGTTTACTTCACAGGTGAGAAACATCTTCACTCCGCTTTCTTAAATTATTATCTAATTTTTGAATGTATGAATTATAAGGTAGACATCAAGTCCAGCAATCTAGAAGTATTATCTCAATTATCTATTTGAGAGGGGCTTTTTATACAATTTTATACCTTTTTATACCTAAAAAAAGCTTTATACCTTTAAAAGTTCAGTGGTTACTGTGTTTCCTAAGTAGTCTATTTTTCCAGAAACATTTGGAGTATTGAGCTTCTGATAAGAGTATAAGCACAGCTTGTTCCTTACATGGAACTTCGCATTGTTGCTGAGGGATGTCTGATAAGCTTGTCTTGAAAGATTTGCGAGTAGCTCTGGCACCTCATTCATTAAAATAAACGTTGAATTCAAGTGGAAATCCATAAATGTTAACAATGGTTTAACATATCGGTCTGGTGTGGAGCACAGGAACATCTGGCAAAGCTGGCATTGATTATATGCCGACTAAGAGTTTTCTGAGGGTGCTGGTGCTGGACTGTATGAGTATCCATTAATAGAACCATACAGTTCTGGACTGAAAAAATGCTATAATTTCTTCTTTGTCCATCAGAATTTAAAAGAGCAAAATTGATAGTATGTATCACAAGTTCATTCACTATTCAATTAAAAATGAAGGTAATAATTTTAACCCTGATTGTCCATTACTGTGTATGTGAAGGAGTCTGTAAACTTAACTTGCATATGGTTTTTTATGCACTAGTGAATGTTCATTATGTGTAGAATGGCACAGCAATTTATGAATTTCATTCACATTTCTGAAAACATGTAAAACTATGCTGGAGTGGCATGCTAGAGTTGCTCACTGGAAAATCATAAGATCTTTTGTAATTTCAGTAAGCTGGTAACAGTTGTTTGGGCATAGTATCAGCCTGGTTGCATTTTGAAAACTTAACTGAGTCACCAAGAAAGCTGAAACTTTAAATATTCCCATTTTCTTTTTTAGGTATTTACTTGGTATTTGCATTTGAGAAGCAACCGTGAAACTTCACATACTGGATGCAGCAAGAAGAGATCATATCCATGTGCAAGTTGGAATGATCAGAAATCCATTGTGGCAACTATTTTTTTATTTTTTATTTTTTAATTATCAGACGTGTGCAGGACACTACCAAAAACTAGAGCAAGCTCATGATTCAGAGTTACATTGCCTGTCTGTGACAGATGGACTTGTGTGTGTATATATAAGAAAGATTCTGAACCAGTCTTTTTAAGCATTTGTAAGCAATCTGCATGCTCTCAAAACCTGTGTTTGAACTGACACAACTTTATGTTAGAAACAAATGTTTTGTTAGTAGAAGTATGTTTGTGATTACAAGCCTGACCCTGCACTTTCTGAAGTTGATGGTACAATGACTGTTGACTTCTCTAATGCAGAATGAGGGCCTAAATACTGTTCTGCAGAGCTCAGTTAATTCATAACGAGATCTATTCAGACATAGAGGGTATGTCTACATTGCATGCAGAGCAAAAAATACCTGAGTCAGTTTGAGAACCTCTGTGCTGTGCTCAAGCCTGCAGTGTAAATCTACCTTAGTGGTATTCATGCTGTAGTTTACATGGTAAAACCCCACAATGTTCTTGTTTTTCCTGCTTGCTGATATGTAGTGTCACTTCATGGTGCTTTCAAGATTAAATGAGTTTGTTCTGTACAAAACTGCTCTGAAAGTACTCCATTTCTAATGTTTTAAATCTCTACTTTGTTTTCCAAATATGGCTGTGCGGTAATCAGTAGCAGCTGCTTAACTTAGATTACGGAACACTTTTTATTGTATTAAAGACTCTCCTGACTTTTCAATAGTTTTAGTGTTTCTTGAGACTTACTAGACAGATCTGAGAATGCCTTTCTTTCTTGTTTCATAAAATTCCAAATGAGCTCGGCAATAGGATGAGCTGTTGGTGGTGATGGGGACCTCATTGCAGTCTTAAGGCATTAAAAACATGGTCATGTCATGGATCATGAACCAAAAGGGGAGCCTGGGTAACATTTGAGGGTACCAGCAGTTCCCTCTGGAAGGGAGGGCTGTGTATGTGCGTACACACTCTGGTACCTATGGGTAACAATCCCCAAGTTAGAGCCAAATATTGTTTGGGAATGTAAGCAAATGATACCAGTAGGCAGAACTGTGCCTAACTTCCATCATAACTGCTTGTTAGTCTCTTAGAGCTGGCTTAGGGATTTCTGGGATGGTGTTTACTCGACTTTCCACGTGCTCGTTGCCACGTGTTACTGAGAAGGCCTGAATATTTAATGTTTTTTCTCTCCATTCTTGGACTAACAGTAGCTGATGGCTGCTGTTGGCTAATAAATTTTACACAGAGATGAAATGATGATGGTACATGAGTATTTTGAAAAGGTATAGTAAACCTAGAAGAGAACATTTCTGTTAAGACTTAAATGTTCAAATTATATGAGTTTGTAGTTGTATTGCTTTCCCCCTGTAATTAGGTCATGTTCCTTCCTCCATGACTCCTATTTTTTTTTTGTCTAGAGGAACACCTGTAACCTTCACTGAAGCAGTAGAATCTGTCAGTTCTGCTGCTGAAATTAAGAAAACAAGATGTTCTTGTCTGCTAGAATTAGTACTCATGAAACTAGCTAAAAATGATGACACTTTAGAAGTGCTGAAATGTTTCTTTGAAATTTGTGTGCATCAAAGCTAGTTTTGTTAGATTTCTTGTATCAAATTTCATTTGAAAATACATTGTTATGCTATTTTTGGAAGAAATAATAATAAAAAGAGGGAATACGGTGGAGTGTCTTTCCTCTTTTAAGCGAATCTTTATGTATCAATCACATAATCACATAATGGTTGAGTTTGGAAGGGACCTCTGGAGGTCATTTGGTCCAACCCCCACCCCTGCCCAAGCATCTTCACCCAGAGCTGGTTGCCCAGGACCTTGTCCAGGCAGTTTTTGAACTGCTCCAGCGGTGGGGACCCCACAACCTCATTGGGCAACCTGTGCCAGTGCTTGGTCACTCTCACAGTGAAAGCTTCCTGATGTTCAGAGGGAACTTCCTGTGTTTCAGTGTGTGCCCATTGCCTCTTGCCCTGTCACTGGGCACACAGAAACGACCCTGGCCCATCTTTACAAGCTCCTTTTGGGATTTGTACACATTGATAAGATTACTGCCCTGAGCCTTCTCCAGGCTCCAGATCTCCCAGCCTTTCCTTGTGTGAGAGATCTTCCAGGATTTTGAATGCAATTGGACCCAGTATCAACTTGTGGCATACACTGTTGGTGACCTCCAGCTAGACTTTGTGTCACTGATCACCACTCTCCGGGACTGGCTACTCAGCTGGTTTGCAATCCCCTCTCACTGTGCATCCAAGATGGTGTTAAAAACCCTTCCTGACATCAAAACAGACTATCTACTGCTTTTCCATCACCTATCAAGCCAGACATGTATTTTCTCATAGAAGTTTGTGCTGTTGGTTAAGCATGACCTCCCTGTGATGAATCCAATCTCTTCATTGCAGCGCTCCAGTTGTGCAGGCCATCTCACCATTTCTCCATGATCCCACCAAGATCATAGCCCTGCAACATTTCCTGATAAATATATGTCTTCCCAGTAGAATTGGATGACTTTAGAGAAGCAGTTAAAGGTGAACAGAGCATTTAGGTTCTCAGGACTGACAATGAGAATTTGAAGATGGGGGAGTGCTAAGGTCATCTGAGCTGGATGATTTTTTTCCAATAGAAGGAGTTTTTGTAATCCCCTAAATTAAGAACAGGTGGAGGAGTGATACCTGGTGCTGCACCAATTAAGTGGTTCCATTTTCAAGTTCCCTTTACACAATAAAGAAAATCAGAAACAGCAACTGAACTTTGTAGGTCATTTTGTCCTCCCTCAATTAGGTGGTGAGAGGTATGAGTTGGGAATAGGAGCTAGAAAACATGTAACCTATTTCTCTGGTTTCTTCCATGATGGCAAACAGTTGAGAACTGTGGCAGAACCCAGTGGTTCAGCATGTAGTTGCTGGGGGGGGTGGGGGAGAAGAGCTGAAAAACTGTTTTGTGCTTAGGTTAAGTAGATTCCTTGCTGCAGGAAACACCTCAGTTTGCCATGAAAGTGTATGTATGAAAATCCTGTATTAAAGAAGAGGTAATTGTTCCTTGTTTAGGTGTTCTGCAACCTTACAGCAAAACCAGTGAAATGAGATATTGTATTTGTGGAGGAAATGCATCATGCTTCTGTATGTTACTGTTATATCAGTGCTATATTGTAGAAGTTTGCTTTTGTGACTTACACACCAGAGTGGTAGAAATTGCTGCAAAACACTTAAGTATGTGCTGTGTTTCATGCTTAAATTTCAAGCAAATGCCTAAGGAAGTGCGTTGCCTGGTGAAAGGTATTTGATTGACTTAAGAAGCTGGACTTAGAGAATGGTTTGGGTTGGAAGGGACCTTAAAAATCATCTAGTTCTAAGCCCCCTGCTGTGGGCAGGGACATCTTTCACTAGAACAGGTTGTTCAGACCTCCATCTAACCTGGCCTTGAACACTTCCAGGGATGAGGCATCCACAAATGCTTTGGGCAGCCTCTTCCAGTGTCTCATCACCCTCAAAATAAAGAGTGTCTTCCTAATATCTAATTCAAATCTACTCTCAGTTTGAAAGCATTTCCCCTTGTTTTGTCACTACATGCCCTTGTAAAAAGTCCCTCTCCATCTTTCTTCTAGGCTCCTTTTGAGTACTAGAAGGCTGCTCTGAGGTCACACCAAAGCCTCTTTTCCAGGCTGAACAATCCCAGTTCTCTCAGCCTTTCCTCATAGGAGACATGCTCCATCCCTGTGGTCAACTTGGTGGCCCTCCCCTGGACTCACTCCAACACGTCAATGTCCTTCCTGTGCTGGGGACCCCAGAGCTGGATGCAGTGTTCCAGGTGGGATCTCACCAGAGCAGAGCAGAGGGGCAGAATCTCCTCCCTCGCCCCGCTGCCCATGCTGCTCTGGATGCAGCCCAGGACACAATTGGCTTTCTGGGCCCCAAGCTCACACTGCTGGCTCATGCCCAGCCTCTAATCCACCAGCACCCCCAAGTCCTTCTTGGCAAGACTGCTCTCAATTTGTTCATCTCCCAGTCTGTTTTGATACTGGGGCTTGTCCTGACCCAGGTGCAGGACCTTGCACTGGGTCTTGAACTTCATGAGATTCTCTTGGACCCACTTCTCAAGCTTGTCCAGATTCCTCTGGATGGCATCCCATCCTTCAGGTGTGCTGCAAATATCACACGTTCTCCTGTTACAACACTTGAATAGTTTAATTTACATAATGAACATCTCAGTCCTTTGACTATGAGTGTTTTCCTTTTGAGTCATAGTCTGTTTAATAAAGCACGCTCTTGTATAATATCTATTTTTATGAAAAAGAGTAATTATATGCTGTGTTCTAATTGCTAAACTGTGCTTTTAAAGACTTTGAAAACTGTTAATTTCAGGAACATGAAACTGGAGAGCAACAAGTTTAAAACATCTGCAGGGTAATCAAGGGGCTAATAATAAGTCCACTTTTGCAATCCACTTATTGCCAAAGTAATACTGCTTCTGGAGGAAGCAGGATCTAATATCAAGCAGGATTAATAGTAATCTTGTAATCTCAGTCCCTGGTGTTCCTTGTATGCCACAAATTAGAACCTCTGTCTGTATGGAAGTGAGAAAATAGACATCTAATTTTTGCTTGTGAATGCAAATAAGAGTCCTGATTTTTCAGAAGTTTCAAGCACAAAAATCAGGTTATTTAGGTGCCAAAAGACACGGAGACAAGTGTTTGAGTGGTTTTTGAACAAGAAACCTCACTTGAGATTTAAAGAAAAAAATCTGAAATCCTTGTGCTGATGACATTATGAATACTGTGTACTGAACTAACAACTGTTACTATAGTTTCGTTTTTTGCAGCTTCATTTTACATGGATGTACTAGTCCTGGTGAAATGGCTTTCCCTTAACCTCCCTGACAGCATACCCCATTGTAAATTCATGTACTGCCTTAAATGTTTCTGTTACTTAGAGAACAGATGTAAGGCAGAACAAAATTAACTTATCAATTAGGTTTTGCTAAGTTAAAGGTTTTCCAATGCCATTTTAATGGAACCTGTCATCCTGTCTTCATTTTATTAAAGCTGCTTCTCAGCATTGCTGGTTTTTTATTTGGGTTAATGTGTCTCTCAGCAAATGAGGTCCATTTGCAGGATAAGCTGTTTGAACATTTAAGGTCTGACTGATCTGTGCTGTTATTAGTTTAAGCCCGAGGAAAGGATATTATTTTAGTTTATAGGCCATATTGTTTCAATGGGCAGCTTCGTGAGGGTTGGTCTGTCCCTCTGTGCCTCACAGTACTGTATGAATTCACTGAAGCTGTGTTTCTGACAGTCTGATTTAATCACTAATTGTGGTTAAACTAGAAATTTACTGCTCTTAGCAGTGTCATGAATATCACTGTGGGATTTAGAGTAACAATGTTGACATTACTGGAGTCCTTTCTTGCTTAGCTCTTGACTTTTATGGCTCTTTCACAGTCTTGGAATAAGACTACTCAGCTGGTGACTTACTAGCTCCCAACTAGTAACAGCTTCCTTCTCAGTTTGCAGTCACTTCTAACTGGACAGTGATGGAATTGTTCTGACTTTAGACACATGGCTAGTCTTTGTAGGTTTTAAACTACAAAATATACATTAAATAATAAGCACAAAGAAAGCCTTGGTTTATATATAAAACACAGCTTTTAAGTCCCTAATTTTTATAGTCCAAGGAAACTTCTCTGTGGAGCAGTAATTTTCTGGTAGCAGAATTATTCTGAATTCTTTGGTTCAAGTAGTCCTTTTCTTTCTTTAGTTCACTTTGACACCTGCAGTGTACATCTCTGCAACAGACAGCTAGAACTGAAGCCTGCTTCTTTATAAAAGAGCTGTGAGCTGAACAAATAACAATGATTACAGGGTTGGAAATTGTTGGCTTCCTTGTATAATTTATAAAAGATTTAATTAAGTATTTCTTTAGCTAGAAGCAAATCACTGCTTCCTCTTAACAGCAGCCTCAAGGAAGAAATGGGCTGCTGTACAAGTGTGTAGGGCACCCTGCACCTTCACTATAATGGTGAACTGTTGGATCTCTTAGAAACTGGGGGATCTGGGCTGGCTACCGAGAGTCTGAGCCCACAGAAGGCTTATAGGCAAAACCACGGAACCCCAACTATGGTAATCAAGGGGTTGATTACACAGCTTGTCTAATGCCTGTTTAAGGAAAAGTTTATGCAAAATGTAGCACAAATTGAGAAGACAGTCCTAAGCTGCCCCAAATACCTCTCAATGATTAAATTAAATATGTTTTTGTTTTGCTTGTGAGTTGTATCACTAGCTTGTGGTGGGATAACACTTGCATGTTTGATGCTGTACAGACAGGTGGAAGAATGGATTATCCTCTGAAGATCAGTCCTTAAATCAGAAGACAATGGTTTTCTATGTTGCCCTTCCTGGATGGACATTGCCTTCACTAGTACTATGATTTTGTGCCTGAATAAAGATGAATTGATATTTTATTTTAATTCTGTGAGAATATTTTGGCTATTTCATAGAAACATAGATTGGTTCATGTTAGAAAGGACCAATAAAGATCACCTAGTCCAACCTCACTGCTGTGGGCAGGGACACCTTCCACTTGACCAGGTTGCTCAAAGCCCCATCCAGCCAGGTCTTGAATACTCCCAGAGATGTGACATCCACAACTTCTCTGCACAACCTTTTCCAGTGCCTCACCACCCCCACAGTAAAGAATTTCTTCCTTATACCTAATTCAAATATACCCTCTTTTAGTTTAAAACTATTACACCTTGTCCTTTCACTACAGGCCCCGAAAAAAAAAAACCTCATTGCACCTATTTTATAAGCCCTCTTTAAGTATTGAAAGACCTAATAATATCTCCCTGGAGACTGCTCTTCTGCAGGCTAAAGGATTTCAAGCAAAGCAGCAATATTTTATTGTATGTTTGTGGTGAGTTGACTGGATGCCAGGTGCCCACCAAAGCCTCTCTCTCACTCCCCTCCTCAGCTGGGCAGGTGAGAAAAAATACAGTGAAAGTCTTGTGGGTCAAGATAAGAGCAGGGAGAGATCAGTCACCAGTTACTGTCATGGGCAAACCAAAACTGACTTGAGGAAGTTAATTGAATTTATTATCAATGAAATCAGAGTCGGATAATGAGAAAAACTAAACCTTTAAATAAATTCCCTCTTCCTGGGCTTAACTTCACTCCTGAATTCTCTACCTCCTCCCCTCCAGCAGTAGAGGGGAAAGGGGAATAGGGATATATGGAAACACATATTATAAAAATACTGTTGCTTTGTGAAATTATTCTGCTGATGAAGATGGGGTTGCTGTTTTACTAGTCACTAGCAACATATTAGAAAAAAAAGGCAAAAAGAGCAAGTTTTATGTTTTTCCTTTTCAGAGATCTCTGTCGACTCCTGAGATAAATGGGAATGAAATGTGCAATTTGGCCACTGCCTTCAGTATTTTCATATGCCTAGTAAAACTGTGCCCCTCTTTTCTAAGGAGTGAAGACAAGAGAGGGAAGAATGTCCTGCTGGTAGAAGTCCATCAATTCTGCAGCATTGTAACTTGTCATTCTTGTGGCGTTATTTAGGAATCTCAAGACAAAACAATGGAGTTTTGCAGCAATGCCTCCTTTAAGACTGTTTAAAATGTTGGTTTCTTAGCTGGCTTTCATCTACAGCCAGCCTGGCAGAAGTCAGTATCTTAAGTGATTTTCTTCTATTCTAACACTACTTTTGTAGTATAATTTTTAATTTTAGTCATCATTGCTGTTGTCAATTTTAGCTAACTTCAAAGATGACTTACATGCACTGATGAAGAACATCCTCAGTGTCTGTGCATCTGTGTATGAGCCACAGCTAGAGCCTGCTGTAGAATTATTTGTCTCAGCAACTAATTGCATCAGGTTTTGCCTTAGAAATGGTTTGTGCAGGGTAGGGCAGTACACCTTACAATAAACAGAAGAGCATAAAAAAAGAATTCTTTTTAGTTTATTTTTTGTGTTTTCTTTTCCCCCATTGTTCCCTGTTCTATCAAATGCTATGCTGAAAGAATGTTTTTCAAGTTTCCTTTGTGAGTTGAACAGTTCAATTATTGTAACTAAGACTTTTATAGTGAGAATATTTTGGGGAGAAGAACATTTATTATTAAAATGCATTTTCCATCTTTGCAGGAGTTCCTTCAAATTGTAGTGCACAATAACCAGTGCCCATTTCTCTGTTTTACTTGAAAGGAGTTTCAGTCTTTGCCGGCCACTGCCTTAAATAATCAATTACTATTATATGAAATGCATACACTTCATGTGGGAAAATACCATGGATCCTCCAGTACAAATAAGATTTTGATGGGTATATGCATTACAAAGCAATGTGAACACTCTTGGTCTAGCAGGCAGGGAATTTTCCATAAATTGCCTACAGTGGGAAAAATATGACATTCTGCTTGCAGATTCAAGGTCAGAGGCAGTTAATGGCACAGAGAACATTACCTTATTGTGCTTTGAGTAGTAATTTCCCCTTTAAATTAACGTTTTCAATCAGGTGAATATTATCTTTCCTCTCTTCTTGAAGATGCATTTCTCTCCAGACAATATCTGTGGTTTTGTGTAGCATCTTTTTTTCTTCTAACAGCTGCCCTTTCTAGATGCAATCTAACAGTTATACACTAAAGTATGGCTTACCAAAAAAAAAAAAAAAAATCTTTCACAAGGTTACCTTTCAGCCATTTGGTGTGCTGAACTTCCTATGTGGGCATGAAACCAAATCCTGATTGATTTAGGGTGTTAATTTTGCCCGCTTTGTCCAGTATAAAGTTGTCTGTACTCACTGTGGTGGAGAAAAACTAATTCCTAGTCTGGATTTCTGTATTCAGCTAGTGGGACTAACCACATTTCTCCTCAGCCTAAATGGAAAATGCCATTTATTCCCTAGAGGACGTAGTCATTTTTCTTTCTTTCAGTAACAAACCAACCTGGCTAACCTCGACTTCACATTTACACAGTAAAATATTTGTTTTACTTCTGTCACCTTGAAACTCTTTTTAGACTTAAACATGTTAGATCTAAAAACATAATTTGCTTTGATCAACTAAGGTGGTGACATTTATGTAGACACCACTGACAGGGTTGCTTGTAGGTCAATCACTAAGACCAATAAGAGTTTCTGAAACTTGGCCTTGTGCTGTGAGGCAAAACTTTGTTCTGTTATCTGGCTGGCTTGGCACAGGATTATACAAAAGGCTGGTAATACAGAAGTTTTAGAAATATAAAACTGGACAGAGGAGGTGTTTAAGTATTTGGATTTGAAGCTCTGATTCCCACACGCCTCCTCAGCAGACTCTAAATTCTTATAGAAACCCCTTCCTCTTTTTTAACTCTCCCATTTTTCTTGCTTTCCCCAAATTTTACCTCTTCTGTGGCTGACTCCTTGAGAACCCTGATCCAGTGGGTTTACTCAGACTATGTTGAGCAGAGTAAGTATAGTCTAAAAGAGTCTTTTTTTTTTTTTTCAGAGTTACTTCATTGCCATCACTTTCTGCAAGGAGAAGGGACAGCAAGAGAGCTCAGGTAAAGGGGCCAGCACTGAGGCAGAACATGTGAGTTCATATTTGTACTACAAAACTTACATAGCTCCAGCTGAAATACCAACTTCCTTTTAGTCATTGGAATCAGAAAGTAGGAACTAAGAGAGTAGCTCAAATTAGCATGAACATTTACTGACTAGTCAAATAAGCAATAAAAGAATTTCCCAGCTCCTTGTTTACCTATGCTTAATAAAGTGTGAGATAACGAATTAGAACAAATTGCTTATTAACAGGCAACAGCTTTGTCAAGGGGATGTGTTGTCATGAACTACCAGAATGAGGTATAGATGTCTATAAAAATGTCAGGTCCAAGTTGAAGCCAGAGCTTAGAGATCAGCTTATAATCACTTTTGTATTATACAGTGAATAGTTTTTACAAGTAAGTGACATGCCATTCAGTCCTGCTGTAATTAAAGAATACTAATGAGACATGCTAGGCAGTGCTCTGCTGGGCAATTACACCAATTTGTAAAATGACGTATGGCAGGCAGCAGAATGAATGCAGGGTAGACATACAGACCACCAGCAGGAGCTCAGGAGTCTGGGAAATCCTGAGCTAACACAACTACATGAATAAGTAATTGAATTCTGATATCTATTGATATGCTGATAGAGACAGAAAAAAGTGACTCAGCAAAGGCTCTGTGTGGTGTTGCACACAAAAATATTTCTGCTTTCCTGTCAAGATGACTGATTAGCCAGAAACGAGTTTGTAGAAAGCAACAGGGCTACTCTGCAGTGTTCTAGCACTGTCAGCACTGTCAGAGAATCACTTAAAAGGCATTTGATTCAGCTTTAACTGCTGATTGTTGGCTTTTATGCATATAACATAACATTTTTTCCTGCCTGTACCATAAAGCAGGAAACATTTTTTAATAACATAACATTTTTTTCTCCCTGTAGCTGTTATTGTCTCATTGGTAAGTCCAGGTTGCTTCTTGTCTTTCTGTCCTATTCCTATGCATCAATTGCATTCGTATACAGGACTGATCTGATAGCACATCTCTAAAATTTCCTCTTACTTCTTTGCTACAATGAGTTTCTCTCAGATCCACTTCTCCATGGAATATAATTGCAGCATACCATTGTTCTCATTTTCCCAAGGCCATTGGTTTCTGACTTAGTTCTTTGGACAATGCCTGTACAGAGAGTCAGGCCAAAAGAGCCATTCTTTAGCCCAGATGTTGTAGCCTTTGACCAGAGCCTTCGTTGCATTAAAAAGCTCTGGCAAACCATGTTCTCTGTTGATAGCCAGAAACAGGAGCAGGGTGGGAAAGGAAAAAATGAAGTCACCAAAATTTTATTTCATACTTCCACAAAATTTTCTTTTCAATCCTCCTCTTAAGTCCTTTCATTTGTTTCCAGAGGCCAGAAAATAAAGAGGAAATTATCAGTAATTTAAAATTACATTTTGTTATGAATTATGAATATAACTTGCCCCTATTTTTCTATGCGGGAGAACCTGGATATGTCCACATTGGGTGCTTTGTGCCTGATTCCAAACTAAAAACACACTTTGGAAAGTTGATTTTATACTGTTAGCTGTCCTCTTTTAGAAGTCAGTTGGTCCCTTGCCTTGCTGATTTCAACACTAACTTTCCTTGCCATTGCTAGAAACCAGATGATACCTCAACACTTGGAAACAGTTTCCGTAAATCACGTGGCAATTTCAGGCAAATTCAGAAGCAGAATTTGCCAGGAACTGTTATTCACAGACAAACCCATTAGTGACATAGACAAATTACAGTCTGACAGAGGAAAATGAGTCAAGCATAAAATGACAGCTATTTCCTTAATCAAATCAGAATGCTGATGTAACTAGAAGGACACAATAACAGTATGGTAGTAGGTTTTATTAGTTAAAGACATGTTAGGCTGTTGCAGCCCTTAAAATCATGCTCAATATGTCTTTAAATTCTGCTTTTTGCATTAGCCATTTGCATCTGGTGACACAATTATTTTTGGGGATCCTCATTACTTGAAAACCTTTAATCATTTTTCAAGTGTAAAACATCAGGGTGGTCCATGTATCATACAGCCTCTGTTCTGGAGGATATTAACTCAAAAGGCCTCAGAGCCTCAAATTTAGAGTTTTCCCTTTCCCTTTCATAGCAACAGCAGCACTGTGAGCACTGTATATTTAGGCTGTGTTTGTATACCTTGTTGTTTTGTGAGTAGTTTTAAATGTAATAACGTAAAGACTCTTTAAAGCAAGAATACTCTACCTTCTTTAACAGCTGTCTTCAGCTCCCAAAATAGCAGGGGCAGGGAATTTCCAAGGAGGCTAGAGAGAGCTAGAGTGTGCCTTTGGTTCAAAAGAAATGATGATTTTTTTGTCTCTAGCCTTTCTAGGCTCCTTTTAAGATTTTGACTTCTGACTGTTTTCAGTGGGGTGGAAAATACTGTGAAGAGAATAAAGTTTTGTTACCGACCTCTGGGAAGCAGGAGTAGTTGGCAATTTGGACTCATTGTATGCTGTGCTTAGAGGTGTCATTGCCTTTCCAGTTTCTGATGCTACCAAAGAAACCCATGTGAAATACTGATGCAATCAAGACTTCTTGTGCTGGAGGTGGCCTATTTTTGCTACACTCATTGTGTTTGGCTTGTTGGTGGAATCACTGTACCTTCTTTCAAGAGGGAGGTTAACAATCTAAGGAAGTGGTTTGTAACTGTGGGGTTTTTTTCCATCAGCCTGCACAATTATTCTGTCAAGCTAGTTCACAGTTCAACTTGTTCCTTGGTGTGGATTTTGCACAGATGGGATGTAATCAGAATGCAGGCTCATCATATGGTCATATTAATTCTGGTGGTTATGCAGATGAGAATGTTGAACACGTGATTTGTCCTGTTTTGGCACTTGTCTTTGTCCCTTTGCCAAGTGGTATCACATGTCCAAAGATGTGTGGAGATAAAACCAGTGATGCTTAACTTGGGGGCACCAGGATGTAATGGGGGCACCAGGATATGAGGTATTCTTTTTACTCAGTCCCCTCTTTGTCGGCACAAGACCAGGGCCAGGTTTCCTCATAGCAGCTTTGAATCAGTTTCACACTGCCCAAATCCAAGGCTGCATTCTCCTAGGACAGGGTAATTTTTTTCTTGTCTCCAGGGTCACCCTGACAAAAACCACTGAGCAATCAAGAGCACTAACAGGTGTAGCATACTTTGCCAAGATTGTTTATTAAGTGAGGGAGAAAAAGTGCTTTGTGACCTGTATGTAGCCTTGCAAGGCGGCAATGCGCATCCTAGTAAAATTTCGGCACTCTATTATTCACACAAATTATTATTTTTATTGGGCTTTTTAGAAAAAGTGAAAGGTGTGTGTTTTATGATGCTGACTACATAATCAAACGCAGAGTTTTAGACATTTGCAGTCTCACTCTTAAAACTGAAGTAATGCTGAGGAATAGCTTCAAAAGTATAGCTGTCCCTCGCTACCAGAAAGAGGAAAGGGAAAGTGCTGGTATGGGGTTTGGCTGGGATGGAGTTCCTATCATCCCAAACGGTGATGGAGAAAGGTGGACTAAGGATTAATGGAGTTAAAGTGTACTAAAACCTAATAGTTCAGGTTTTTCTTCAAGGTAGAAATTCAGTGTCTGGTTGTACAATTAGGCTGTGGTACTAAAGCATTATAATACATATTCTAGATTTGTATAAGGGTATTTTTCAAGTACGATGCTGTAATGCTGTAAGCATTCTAAATTATTTTGCTATAACCCCTCTTCTACATAGGCTGAACTCAGAAGGCATTATCTTACTATTTATCATAAAAGAGTTAGTTGCATAGCCCAGTGGGCTTGCAATCAGCATACATGCCAAAATAATTGACAGAATAGCACAAAGAGTACCTAGACAAATCAGTACTGCCAAAGTCTACAGGAATTCTGGAGAAATCAGATATGGAAAGTATTTGTACAGGGTCTTGGTGGGTGTGACATTGGTAGAGAGAAGACTCTTGATCAGGTATGAGAAGTATGACACTGATTATGTGGATGATTATGATTAGGTTTATTGTTAAAACAGTATCTAAATATTGCCAGTGCAGTATCTAATATAAGCAGGTCTAGAGGATTATAATATAGCAGGTTTGGCTTGAAATGTACAGTTTTACAGCCTTTGGCCTTGTAGAATGCACAAACAATGCACCTATGGAGTTACTTTAGGATTTTATCTCCAGATGTGATCAGACCTCAGAACTTTTACTCACCCATCCAAAACAGAGTGTCCCCCATCTTCAGGCTGGATGTACCCTGCAGACATGCCTTTCAAGGGAAATATCCACCAGAAGCTGCCTGCAGCCATGGGAGACCAGTTCACCCAGTTGTCCCAGTATCCAGTAGCACTTTATAACCTTTTGCAGGCAGATGTGTACCAAAGTCAATCACCATCCTCACAGCTCCCCCATCTCTGGAATGCATTCATTATGTAACCATCCAGGCAGTTCCTTCTCACCTGATGTTCTTAGGATGCATCACTCTGCCCATCAGAGACAGACAGAGACAGAGACAGAGACAGCAAGGGGGGATGTGTGTGTGTGTGTAGGACAAACAAAAAAATCTTCAGTCTTTTGTTTCTGTCACACTGGGATGGAGTTCAGATCAGTGAGCCTGTGCTTTGCATTTGTGACAAAAACACTGTTGATAATACACCTTTGTTTCGGCCACTGCTGAGCAGTGCTATCATAGCATCAAGGTTTTCTTTCCAAACCACTCCTGCAAAGTGAGTAGGCTGGGGGTGCAAGGGGTGTGAGTGGACACAGCTGGGAAAGCTGAGGCCAGCTGACCAAAGGGATGTCCCGTACCATATGATACCATGCTCAGCAGTACAAACTGGGAGAAAGGAGGAAGAAAGGAAGACATTTGTGGTTGTCCTGATCATTATGGTGCTTGACTTCCCAAATAATCATTGTGCATTCTGGGACCCATCTTTCCTGTAAGAGGCTGAACATCTGGCTGCCAATGAAAAGTGATGAATGAATTCTTCTTTTTGCTTTGTCTGTGTGCAACACTTTTACTTTTCATGTTAAAATGTCATTATCTTGATCAATCTTTCAACCTTCCAGATATTTTCTCCAGATACCCCAGCACAGGTGTGTAGTGCAAGTGTCAGGCTGGATTTTTCGTTGCTAGTCAGACCCAACCCACCACAGTACAACAAAGCTGAGTTTTAACAAGTTACTGCTTTTAGAAATTATATTTTAAGGCACCTTACTAAAAATATTAACAAGTCTGATTTTTTAAAGATGACCTGTTTAGCAGTCCTTGAAAATCAGATCCCTCTCAAAATCCTGCAAGTGATAATGAATATGTAAAGCCGCTTCCATTCACACCTAAATTTATTTGTGTGCATGGATATTTGAACAGCAGTGTTTACCACAAAACAAGGGTAACCTGATAGCAAGATGAGCAAGGTTGGAAGTCTGTAAGTTACAAAGCCAAAAGCTGGTGACTACCTTTATATTATGTATTTGTGTTCCACTCACTGAGTAGTAACATAACATGATTTTTCACAGCTTCTGCAAGCCTGTCTCCTCTTGAATACGTGTAGTAATTACAGTGATCTACTTCATCACAGCTACACAGCATAAGTTTTTGCCTCCTAGAGACCCAATTAAACACTTGTGGCATATAGTGAAGATTCTGTTTATCAGTGCATTACTTTAAAATTCAAAATTTGGTGGCTGTGCAATTAGTGTAACGAAGTGGCAAGTTGGAGTGCAGCATGATTATGACTCTTGTTTTTGCGGAGGCAATTAACAGTGGATGGGAAAGGTGCTAATTACTGTAACTGTTTGAAATGTACCACTTAGTTTCTCTCCTTTGATAAGTTTAGAGAAGAACCTAGATGTTTTTTTGGCAGTTTGGTAATGTGGGTTCAGTGCCAACTTCAGTGGTGTAGGCAGTTTTGTACTGAATTTGTCCTTGATACCTCTCTTTACTCATTGTTGTTCCAACTTCAGGAATAGACTTTTTTTTTCACTGCTTTGTAAGAAGCAGTTTTTTGGCCAGACTGGGATCACTTTTTATTAGACGTCCAGAAAGAAACAAAGACAACTAAGAGAAAAAAGAAGCAGCCAATTATTTTTTCTTTTACATTTATATAGTCACTAGAAGTTGCTGAGCAGAAAATCACTAGATTGTTGTGTTAGTTTTGGCTGGGATAGAGTTAATTTTCTTCATAGCAGCAGGTATGGGGACATGTTTAGAATGTATGTTGCAACAGTCTGGTAACTCAGGGACATTTTCATTGTTCCTGAGCAGCAGTTGCACAGTGTCAAGGCCTTTTCTGCTTCTCCTACCGCCTTGCCAGCAAGGAGGATGGGGGAGAAAAGGACTTTTACGGGGACACAGCTGGGAAAGCTGACCCCAACTGACCAAAGGGATGTGGTGAATAACCTTGGGAAGTGGTGAATGAATTCCTTGTTTTGCTTTGCTTCTGTGTGTGGATTTTGTTTTCCCTATTAAACTGTCTATCTCAACCCATGAGTTTTCTCACTTTTACTCTCTTGGTTCTCTCCCCTGTCCTACTGGGAGCAAGCAGCTGTGTGATGCTTAGTTGCCAGCTGGGGTTAAACCACAAAAATTGTATAATCTAAAATGAAGATGAGGAAGAAGGTCTGTATTACCTCCTCAACACCAGTAAAACAAACCACCACTGAAGAGAATAACTGATAGTTCTACACTGTAATAATGGCAGCCACACAGACTCAAGGATATCAAACCTTACCTAAAACTTCAATGTGGTTTTGAGTAACTTTCCGTGACTGTTTTCCAAGGCAACTTCCAGTAACTTCTGTGGGTAAAACGCTGCTGTGGTGACCTTTAATAATAGCAAAGAAACACAGAGAGGCAAATGGGGTGAATTTCTGGACAAGGCTTTGCTCAGACCTGAAAGTCACAGCAACCTGTTCAGTGCGATATTTGGCTTCCATCTGTTTGAATCTGTTCTTTGAAACTTACAGTTTCCTAATCTGTGGTCAAAATGCCCTTGAAGAGAAAAAGTCGTAGTAGAAAACAAATTGGTTTGAACTACTTATGGCCAAATTTACCATTATTGCTTTAAAGATTGGGCAGAATGCTCCTGTGAAAACTGAAGGATGGAATTTTCGTTAAAGCTGTGCCTTGTTGATATTCTGAGAGCTCCCATTGCTTTCTCTGAAATCAGTCAGTATTTCTGTGTGTGAGGATAGATCACTGTGCTTTCTCTGCCACTAACAGTTGAACTAGACATGCTACTAATTCACAACTTAAAGCAAATTTATTAAGAGGTATGTCTATCTTCCATTGTTCAGAAAATTTTGTCTTAAAATCTTCTAAATTTTTTTTACTGGATTTTAATGGTAAAATCCCAGTGTGACTTTTGTGATTTTAAAAGGTAACAAATTACTTCAGTCTTGTATACTTAAACTTTTCTCCTGACTGAAAGCAAATAGTAGAATTTCATTTAATAGGAAACCTGAAATTTGCAAAATACTATTAGTTTGTTGATGCTATTACTAAGGAACAAATCCACACATCAAGCAGAGGGCACTGGCTTCCCAAATGCTAATTGAAACAGAAACAACTAATGAATTAACATTCCAACTTGGACTAATGAAAGAAATCTGGGGCAGTGGAATATATTTCTATGGGTTCCTTTAACCTCTCACCCCTGACAGAGAAAGGTAAGCAACATTTTAGTTATTGTGTACCACCTGGGGTTTCCTGCCTTCTGCTCCAGTTCCACTGTCTGAGCATTTTCTCCAGCCCCCTGCAATAATCAGTCCTCAACATGTGTGTCTGCTCCTGGCATAGATACAATACCTTACCTCTTATCACCTTACATATGGTGCATAAATTGAAAAAAATAGGGAAAAAATTACTGTAGTAGCTATCAGATGCTAGTGAGAAGGTGTTGTCATTAACTCCAGAACTCTGACTTTCAAAATCAGTGGTAATGTTTGTTTGTCTGCTTTTGACTTTTTTTAAAAAAATACTTATTTATTTTTTACCCTCCCAGGTGCAGGCCTGTACTGTATTGTAGCACAAACTTTTTCCCACAGCTCTTCCCCTCTGCTCTGGAACCACAGCCTGATGCTCACTTTCTCACCCACAGCACTGGGTGGTATAGTGGGTGATATAACCAGGCTGAACCTCCCCCCTGTCCTGTTTTTGGACAGACACAGACATGAAAATCCACTCCTCAATGAGCTTCACCTCCTGCATGTTTCACGCAGCAACCTAATCTCATGAGAATAAGCAAACCCTTTGGCTGCCAGCACGAGGTGCTTCAAAGAAGCATTAATTAATAGCAATATTGCTTTTTTTTGGGCAAATAAGCCAAATGCTGGTAGTACTAAAAGAAAAAGTTCACACGAAAAGGTATTTAGATGTAACTGTTGTTTTCAGGGGGAAATACCAGAGCACACCTTTTCTGAAAAGGCAAAATTATGTGTGTATTTTAACCAAGATTTCAGCATTAGACCTAAAAGAAGGTTTCTGTAGCCCTCAACAAGGGCAGAAAATGTCTTGTTGACATAGTTGCCCTGCCTTTTCTTCAGGCAGCAAATAGAAAACATCTGCTGTCATTTCTCCTCTAAGAGTTTGTGTGCAAGCATCCAAATGCTCTGTTTCACCCAGGGTTTACATGTACACATATGTTATGTGTTAGTGCCAGCAGTTACATGAGAGTGGTACAGCTTCTTGCTGGAGGTGTTGTTGTACTGCTCAGACCATTTACAGATGAAAAGGCAGATATTATACACAGAAACATCTCTACCAGCCCAAGTACAACTCGATATGCCAGGTGAAACTGTCCTGGCAAAGATGTCACATCTCTAATTGATATTTCAGTTCTAAAATAGATGATGGAAGCTGAAATGGAATCTGATCTTCCTGTCGTGATTGTATGTGTTCCCAGCCTTCTAGGCTTTGCAATATTATTTACAGCTTGGTGCTCCAGCTCTTGCTCCTGCCCTGCCAGCATTGCTTACTTGGCAAGTGTCCTGGGACAGGGAGAGAAGCTAGAGATGGTCTTTTTAACCTCTGTCCTCCATCTGACACGCTTTCTATTGTGGTTACACTGAGATTGGGATTCTAGGTAGAATAAATATAGCATCAGGCTGCATTTGAGCTCTGTAAACATGGCCTTGAGCAGTGAAGGAGAAGCCTACCACTCACTGAACTGCCTTGGGGCTCAAGCTCTCACCCAGGGCAGTGGTGCCTCCGTCACAGGCCCCCTTGGAGTCAGGGGCTTCAACACCAAGCCTCCCATTTTCTAAGAAATAAGAGTTGTTCATCCAAGAGAGTGCTGTAGGAGATGATATTTTATTGAGGCAACACCAAAGTGAGTTCTCTGGATAGGGAAGAGGATCAAACAAGTGTAAGTCACGATCTTGTAATAGCAGCCAGTCATTAGGACTCTCCTCTGAGACGGGAGAAGCTGGTATTATTGGCCTTCTTCCCTGGACAACATGTTTTATCAGGATTAGAAACAGCAACAAGCCTCAGAGCACTCAACTCTTCTTCCTCTTGAATGAGTATATGGTCTTTCAGGCAGCTAAGTGCTGTGATTTGTTCTGGATCAGGAGAGGAGGAACGCAGGTACCATTGTCATCCTTCTGTTGGGGGTGGACACCTCATTTCCCTCATCTACTGATTGGCTCCCTCAGCTAATCTGAGTGAGCTCTCCCTCATATTGATGGGCTGTGCTTTGGTAGATATAAAAAGCATTTGCTATGCATCTGTATTCCTGCAAACATGTAGTTTGTTAGCAAACACATCAACAAGTAAGGCCAATTGTATTTATTTTATTTGTTAATGAGAAGCATTTAAGGTAGCAGAGTAGTTTTGGTGTCTAAGGCTCTGGTTTGGCAGAGATTTCCTTTGGTGGAGTCAGCCTTTAAGTCAATACTTAATGACCCAAACATATGCCCTGAATCTCAAAAGTAATAATCATTCTGCTGTTAATGAAAATCTGTTCTGAAGTATCATTTGGAAAAAAAAAAAAATCAATGGTTTTGTAGGTCAACTTCAAGAAACACAAATAATCAAAAGTTAAGAATAAAATAAAAAATGGACTTGCGGAATAGAAAAAAAAAAATTGGACAGGGCTAAAAGATAAAGATCCAGTGTATTTTGGTTTTATTGGCTGTGTGTAGTGAACGCATATTCATGTGGAAAAAGCCTTATTAACACAATTGCAAGTAGCTGGCACATTAGCCTGCAACATTAAAATTGGCAAGAATCTCAGCTGGAAAGGATGTGGGAGCTGGAGTTTGAAATGGCAGTAAAGTTAAAGTTCTGATCCTCTGTTAGGAATCTGGCTGTGATACAAAGCTCTGATGCAATACAGGGTCATTCAGCTGGTTCAAATTTCTTTAAACAATTTTGATAGCTTAACTTGATAGTGTCATGCTTTAGTGTTTATTGCCTGTCCACCCCATTCTAACTCTGTGTCAGGGCAGGCACAGGATAAAAAAAAATATATCTCTTCCACAGAATCAAGAGTCCTGAACTTCTTCTCACGGCATCCTCTAACTTGTAGGAGTATGTCTTCTGAAGCAATTCACATGGCCTTCTTGTTATTCTCTGGCATTTCATGAATCTGCTGTGATAATCTCAAAATAATTTAAAGACACTCTTCTTCCATCTAGTTATTGAAATATTTACTACCTTTTAGAAGGACTAACGAAGAGGTAGAAATTTCATTAGCTGATTAAATTATCTCTCTCATAAATTCTGTAATATTAAGCTTTCATTTGCCTTTGTATTTTAATTAATTGTATTATTTATAACTGAGAATTCAATCAATTTTTTTCCTAGTTTTGCTTAGTCTGCTGAAAATAGACTTTTATAAATCTGAAAAAGAAGACTATCTGTTACTGTTTTGTTTTCTCATGGCTATGATCACTGAATTAGGACAATTTTAACTCAGCATCAAAACCATCACTGTATTGCAAACCTCAACTTAACTGAACATGCTCAAAGAGACAATTGATTTTCTCTAGTTTGTTTCTCACTGTGTATTAAGACAAAGCTCCAACTGTCCTACTGCTAAGCCTGAGTTTGTGTTGTATTGGGAAGTATACTTTGTGTTTCCTGTTTTTCAGAAATGCTGGTATCACTGAACTTGAAAATGTTGGTCATGTAAGTCAATATTAATTCTGTTCATAAAAGTGAGATGTATACTCACCAAGTTTCTTTCTCATGGCTGGAAATGAGGCTCCTTTTCTTTCATCTTTTGAATAAGAGCCTGCGAACTTGCTCTTCGTGCAAATTTATTCTCTGAAGAAAAGTCAGGAGACTTGAAAGTTCTCTTTGTCCTGATTGTTCCAAATAATCTAAATCTTTGGATTAGTTTATTCCTTTCCCCTGAATAAAAATATTTTCATATATATAAATTTAGTACACAGCTACTACTTTGCCTGAACCTTTTTTTTTTTTTTTCTCCCTGAAGAGGTTAATTCTTTGCTACAAATTTGTGTATCTATAAGTGTTCAGACTTTAGTTGTTCCCTGCTGGCTTTCAGGGAATTTTTCAAATGAGCTTATCATTGACAGACCAGGATGTGTCAAAAAAAATATACTTAGTTTTAGAAGTTAGAGCCATGTTCTGTAGCTGTATGTGACATTAATGATACTGAACTACTTTCCTTTCTGCAAGTCTCTTTGCTTCTGGCTAACATAATTTACCTTTTTTAATTTTGACAACTTTCTTTTCAGCCATAGCAATACTTCACCCTTTCTCTCTTTAGCAGGTGAATGCTAGAAGGAAAAGATTTTCAACTTCTGAAATAATGTTGCTTATTTTTTTCCGTTAGGATACAGTGATTTTAAAAAAAATCCTGACATAACAAGATACTGTTTATTGTAAGCCTTAATTGCCATAAATATCAGAAAATGTAGTGTAGTAAGGGACTGACAGAAAAAATCCTGTTCTAAGCTAAATGGCTATTATTTAATTCTCGTTTTTGGTGCTCTTAGACCCCTCATTAAATAAGCAGTAGCTGCATTTTTTGCCAACCTGAACAAAGAGTGAGGAAAGAACTTATATTTCAGCACAAAGATATTAGATTGGCACTGAACACTACCTCTAAAGAGACAAATGTTGATATTGTTGCCAGGGTGTTCTTGAAAATTGCCTGTGTAGCATGTGTATCCATGCTTAGGTATCATGTGTGTCGAATCAGAGACATCTGCACTTGCCTCGATAGGAGCAGCACGCACACATTGCTGCATCTGCTGTTCTCTGTGTGTCTCAATGTCTCTTTGTGAGATAGAGAATTAAGGATTATTTTCCCTGTGCATCTCCTTGAGGTTTTCCTTCAGCTGCTTTGTTACCTTTCCATATTCACGCTGTGCTAAAATGCCAACACCTGACTAGAGAGACAGGTCAGGACAAAGAGACACTGAGTTGTCAAGGCTCTCTGCTCAAACCAAGCAGCCAGGCCAGGATGAGGAGCGCAGTGCTCCCGGGGGAGGGTTCCTGCTGTGCTCCCGTGCTTATCTGGCAGAAAGGAAGATGGAGGTGAGCGGCTTTTCAAGGGATCTCTTCAGACCAGTAGTTTATGAAAAAATCAGAAATCAGAATTTTGTCACTCATTCTGAGGAATGCATGCCTCTTTATATCCAAATAAGATAGATTTGAGCATATATTTTGTACTAAAATAAAGTGGGGAAGGATGATCTAAGCACAGTGCACTCTGTTTGGAAAGTTTGCTCTTTACTAGTAGGACCCTGCATTTGCCTCTGTTGTGTTTCAGACTGTTCCTCTCTGCTCATCTCTCCAACTTCTTGAGGACCTTTAAAAGGTTTCATATTACTCTGGGGTCTCAACCAGGCCTCCCAGAAAGAAGTAACAAATCAGCACCTGCTGGTTTGTTTGTTTTTTCTTTATCCCAGTCTGTTTGTAGATTATGGAATTACCTCTATATTCTGTCAGAAAGTTTCCACAGCCTCCCACTGGTTATCTGTGCCTTGTGGAGACTGCGGCTGGCACTTCTGAATGATTCACCAGGTCCGTGCTGCTGACCCATCCTCCAACAAACCGCTAGGGGGTGATTCATTACTGGAATTGGCTCCAATCTGTGGCAAATAAAAATGATGGTTACTAAACCTCTTATTACTCTTCTACAGTTTAAGAGGCTAGTTACAACATCATCCATTTTAGGCTATTAGGATATACCTTTCTTAAATGCCTTTGGTACTGTACTGCATTTTTCTCAGTTTCTACTCTAATGCAAGAAGCACCACTGATAGGTAGTAACTGAGAGCGGCCAGAGACTATCTTAAACAATTTTTAAGGATTCAGATGAAAGGCTTGATGGCCAAAAGTGCTAGCACAGTCATACTAAGTATGGCTGATCCTACTCTTTAACAGGGCACAGATTGCTTGATATTTTGATGCTTTTTTTTCAGTCTTCCTTTCCATTCTGGGGGAAAAAAAAAAAATTCATCAGATGTTGATTTGAAGATTAGGGCCGTGATGTAAAAGAAAGTATTCACTATGCCACTGCTTACTGCAAAGCCTAACTCTTAGGCTTTCAGATGTCCCCTGGACAGGCAAGGGGACTGAAATACTGACAGTATGTCATCACTTCATCCAGCTTTTTTATTTAAGGACAAGAAGTAATGATACCTTTTTTTTTGAAATCTCAGTTAATTGACTATATTTACTAAAGGCTAACTGGCTGGTAATGCTGAGGAGCTAACAGTGGGGACCTTGACAGGGCTCAGACAAGGCTACTCAGTACAGGGGCCAAGACAAATAGTTTTCTTAGTCTGAGAAATTAGAGAACATTTGTTATGTGATTTGAATGCAGAGAAGGCCATGGTCTTCCCTTTTGGTTCATCCACAGGTTATCTCTTATAGCAGTCTGGAAGGATCCTCTGTGGCTTTGAAATATTATGCTAATGACAGCACAGGCAAGAATTAGACAGAAGAGGGAGTTTGTAAATAGGCCAAGAGCACCAATCCCAGTTACGTTATGCAGAACAAAGGTATTTTCCTCAAATAGATAAAAAGAGCTAGAGAAGGACACTGGAATTAAATTGCTTAAATATATTAGCACTAGACAAGTTTGGTAAATTTTTATTAACACCACTAACACTCTTCTCTGAACCTGTTAAGATTAGCACAGATTAATATCACAATGCATCTGAGTGTAACCGGCTCTTCTACAGAAACTTCTTTGGGAGCACGTTCTTCCATTGGCCTCATTTATCCATTTATTGATAAAATCAGTATCTTGCTGTCATTAAGGTGGCATGCAATTCCCTGCTGGTTTTGACATGATGTAACTTGCCCTACGTGTCAGTGTAGTTCCAGTGGGTGTGCAGGGCGAAGGGGAGCTCTGGCAGGGATTGCTGCTGGTGCTGATGGCAGCCAGGGCCTGGCTGTTCTGCCAGTGACATTGTCATGGCTCCCAGACTGGTTGCTGCAACAGAAAAGAACAGAACAGAGGACCCATGCCCGAAGAGCAAACAAAATGGGAGTACATCACTTATATAGGGGGAGGTCCAGCAGGTGGAGTGATGGGGCATAAACCAATGAGGGAGGAATAGGGAAGGGCAAAGGAACAGGGGACCGATAGGGTACAGTAAGGGATTTTTTCCATCAATGCAGGACCTAGAATGGAAGTCACCCTAGCTGGGGGAAAATTCCCACTCAGATGTTGGTGGTGTGGTTTTTTCTTCTTTTATTTTCTCTTTTACCACACCACCACATCAGATGTGTGTCTGGAGTGGCTTCTGCTCTCTCTCATCACTTCACAATTGAAAAGAATGGCATGGGACTGAGACAGGCCCTGGCATCTCCTTTTCTGCTGGATTCCTATTTTACTTCTTTCTTCTATTCACCGATGTCTTTCTGTAGCACTTTCGATCTCTTTTCCTGGAACCCAAAGAAATTTCTTGGTTGAGGGAGGTGAACACTGAGATCATGAACATCTGAAAGACAAGCCTATTAATTCAGGAGTCCTGCAGCTGGGAAGCTGTTCTTGGATTCTTCCCAAGAGAATTCTTCCCAAGAGAGCAAGATCTGCTCCCATACCCCTTTACTTCAAATCTTTATAACTCACTTGCTTGCCTCCACTCACTGCTGTTTGGGTGTCCCTTCAGTTACTTGCTTGTCAAGCTACAACACCAAAGGGTTGTTTACTGCAGCAATATAATGATAAAACTCTCTTTTTTGGAGTGTGGGGAGTGGGGAAGGGAAGTATTTTCTTAATTTTATCCTCTAACATGAAAAAAAAATACTCATCTATACCACTACCCAGTTTCCAGGCAGGTAATTTTCTGCAAGCTTTGTAAATAAGGGAGGGTTTTTTTTGTGTAGCATAGACACTCGTACCAAAGTTTACATTTGCAGTGTCTGGCTTGTGAAACAAGAATGCAAATGCTGATTCATAATTTATATGTAAGAAACTTGGCATTGCTCCAAGGAATAACAGCCAAAGCATCCAGTCTGATGTGTGATTTATTTCCTGCAATTGGCTGGTTTACTGAGCCCTGCCAGGTACACTGAAAACTTTTGTAAAGGAAGTTAAGCTGGTCTGCAGAGAACTTCTTAAAACAACATACAGAGGAATTTGTAAATGGAAAGAACAGAATTAAGCAAGACAGTACGATAAAAAACAAAACCCAAGTTGGGATACTGCAAGAGAAGTAATTGGAAGTGGGAAGAGTACAATGTCTACACAGCTCTTGCTGGATATAAAAACACTGGAACAAGTAAAATTTTACTGTTAGGTATCCAATTTCCAGGATCTGCAATGGGAAAATCAAAAGCTATGCAAAAGATAACCAAAGATAACTAAGGTAAATTAACTAACAACATGCTTTACATTAAAGAACAGAAAGATATCTTTCTCTATTCTTTTCTTTTGGGCATAGCAAGGAACTATGAGCTCAGAATTGGCACATAGACAGGTGAGATACAGCAGGGAGTGTGTGTGTTCACTAGCTGGTGTTATCCACTCAGATTTAGCAGCTGCAGTTGAGCACAGTTTGCAACCTCTAGTCTGTGATAATCTGAATTCTCTTTCCAGTACTGGGGAGAAGGGATAAGCAAATTTCATCTCCTAAATATAACTGCACAATGCTAAAAGAGCCATTTTACTCAAAATAATAACAAATGCTTTTCACTGTCACCCGTGGTGCAGAGATTATTTGTACATAAAAATATTTCATACAACGGCCCAGGTGTTTCTGAATCCCTAGAGTGAAGGGTTAGAGTGAAGCCAGTGGTAACAATAGAGAAAGCTCCTGTGGAATATAGTAATTAGAAATAGGGATTTATCTGCTTTTCAATGATAAACTTTAGCTGAACACTGAAAACACAAAAGCGGCACACAATATAACAATAAACCAGTATTTGTTGGTGGCGATTCTTTAAGAAAAATGCTGTAGGTTAAAAATAAGCATTTGAAGCTGTTATATATCATGGAAAAACCTCAACCCACTAATTTTTGGAAAAGTGGTGATTTGGAGTAGCAGAGACTTCTTGTGTCAAGTTAACTTCAAATCCTGCATGATATTTGACTGTCTGGTTAGCAGCTAAGATGAAGGGCATTTGGCAGTGTCAGGAAGGTGTGTGCTTTGCATCCCCAGCCTGCACCTGGAAGCAGAGACCTTTTGTTAAAGACTTGAACTGATTTTGACACCTTTTGGGTAAGGCCCAGAAGAGCATTGGCTGCCTGACTGCCCGACCCACAGAGGAACTTCAGCCACTGGAATACTGAGCACTGAGATTAACAGCTCTTAGGCTCCTGGGGGAATTCACATCCATCTTGGAGAGCCTGGGCTCCTGGCATGATACACTGTCTGCTCCTTCCATTTCTACATTAAAATCTCTATTCTAGCAAGGGGTACAGAACACAGCTGTTTATTTGTTCAATTTTTTAAATACAAATTATTTCAATATATTTTCTGTTGGTGGCATGGTGGCTTTGACTGTATGTTCTCGAAGTCCTGTAACAGTGGGGTTCTTACTTCTGAAAAAAATCCCAACAAAGCTGAATATAAGAAAAATGCTTATAACAGTAACAAGCCTTCCACTTCAACAACAGTCTTCTCTCCTCTTTTGGAGTACTGTTGCAGCATGAACTTATTGTCAGTGTACTAGAAACAGCAAAGAAAACAAATAAAAAAGGAAAGGAACATGTCTAGTACATTTTCTCGTTTATTATTATAGAAAGCTCATAACGAATTTCAGATTAAATTCACTGTTCAGTTAGAAAGAGAGGAGAAGGCCACTAGATGGTGGTAAAACCCCAAGCCTTTGCTGCGAGGTCTGTGGAAAAAGGAGTCCAGAGGGGCAAAGAAAGGGAGGAGGAGCCACAGTTTGAGTACTGAAGTCATTATTGCTTGGAGTCTATAAAAAGGCAGTTGCACAGTAAGTAATTTATACGTGGTCAGATTTGACTCTATGGATTTGCTAATTCCTTTCCCTCTATTTTATTTCATCTTTCCCCACCAAGGAGTTCCCGGTCCCAGATGTCAGGGGGGCTGAAACTTCAGCTCTCTGGAGGAAAGGTTGCAGACGATGAAGAGGAAGTGCAGCTGAAGGAGCAGCTCTGGTAAATAGGTATGGTTAATTCTTGATTGAAAATGAGTAGCTGCTTTTAAAAACTGAAAATTTTTTAGCATGATATACTTTCAATTTTATTTGCAACAAGTCACTGACAATCAGCTCTAAGTGTTGCCTTTACTAAAAATGCAGTGGCTTACAACTTTCTCTGAATATTGTCATTACCAGAAAACCATTGAATAAAATATTCTTGATTTAGAAGAGGAAACTTATTTTATAATAGAATTTTACCCACCCCAATTCTGTAACCTTAGTGTATCCTGAAATGCTTGGATTTGCCTTGGTTAGGTGTTTAATACCATGCTTTTAAATGAGCATGTTAATATTGCACAGATAAGCTGTTTATAATACAGCTCATGCCAGCTAAAATGTACAAAGGTCAGGAAAGCATTTAAATATTTTACTGAAAATGTTCAATTCTTTATTGTGTCAATAATCAAAACTTCTTTATTTTGTATTCGAGTGAGCGGTTTCTGCTGGACCTAATACTACATCCTCCTGCATTTCTGGTGTCTGAGAGCTGGGACTGGGAAAACTGTTTTTTGTTCATTTTTCAGCTGAATTTCCAGGACGCTCTGAAGGAGTGTTCCAGGGTACCAAATAGAATAAACAAAACTATGAATGAAGAGTGCGTGGATCTTTTCATTAGTTTGTGATTTTAATTTCCCAGTAAGGATGGGTAGAGCCAACCAAAGTTTAATTTAGAATCAGTACAGGAATGTGGTGTGGAAGAGGCGGGACATGTACATTAAACAGAAATGGGTGGTATTTATGTTGTCAACTTCTGCCTGTAATCTTCATGCTATATTTTTTTTTGGGCAGGATCTTCTGCCTTTTGGAAAATGCATTCACCACACTCCTTGGCAAGCCGTTCAGAAGGAACAGAACGTGTTAGATCCCAGAGATGAACACATCCTCTCAATTCTATGTTTCTGAACTAAACCTGAGTGCCTTCGGTAGCAACTTTACTGTGCCTACTGCAAAGAACAGGTCTTTGCCATGTGAGCAAGTGGTCATCGCAGCTGAGGTGTTCCTAACTCTGGGCATTGTAAGCCTCCTTGAAAACATCTTAGTTATATCTGCAATAGTTAAGAACAAGAACTTGCACTCACCCATGTATTTTTTTGTTTGCAGTTTAGCAGTGGCTGACATGCTGGTTAGTGTGTCTAATGCTTGGGAGACCATAACCATATACTTAATAAACAATAGACACATCGTTATGGAAGATGCCTTTGTCCGTCACATAGACAATGTCTTTGATTCCATGATCTGCATATCTGTGGTGGCTTCCATGTGCAGTTTGCTGGCTATAGCAGTAGACAGATATATCACTATCTTCTATGCCCTGCGTTATCACAACATCATGACAGTGAAAAGATCGGGGCTTATTATTGCATGCATCTGGACCTTTTGCACGGGCTGTGGCATTGTCTTCATTCTTTATTATGAATCAACTTATGTGGTCATTTGTCTCATCACTATGTTTTTTACCATGTTGTTCCTCATGGTCTCACTGTACATCCATATGTTCCTCCTGGCTCGTACTCATGTGAAGAAAATTGCTGCTTTGCCTGGGTACAACTCTGTCCGTCAAAGAACCAGCATGAAAGGAGCCATCACTCTGACTATGCTTCTTGGCATCTTCATTGTTTGCTGGGCTCCATTCTTTCTTCACCTCATCCTGATGATCTCCTGCCCTCAAAACCTCTACTGTGTTTGCTTCATGTCTCACTTCAACATGTACCTCATTCTCATTATGTGCAACTCGGTGATCGACCCCTTGATCTATGCCTTTCGTAGCCAGGAAATGAGGAAGACCTTCAAAGAGATAATTTGTTGCTATAGCCTGAGAATGCTCTGTGGGTTATCAAACAAGTATTAAGATAACAAAACCAAACCGAGGAAGAGAATGGAAAGGCAACATCTTTCTGCATCCTGTAATTCTGGTGAAATGCCTATGGAACATTTTCTCCATTCAGCTGTCATGATTCCTGCAGCAATCAGAAACAAGTTTTTAACATGTGGTTTAACATTTCTTTCCCTCCACCCACCTCTCTCATGCTGCTGGTTGGAGCTTCTCAATGCATCTGTATTACGAGGATAAAGAATATTTTGAATCTCATTTACCCTATTGAAGATTGGATTTTATAAGAGGATTGTACAGGGAAAACCTTATTTTTCTTTCTGCTAAATGCAATGAGTGAGATCTGCCATGTGAATGAACACATCAGCCTCTCAATGTGTGTTTCTTTTGATGTTATTTGTCTCTCTAGATAAAAAAAATATATATTTCCATCTCTAGATAAAAACAAACATGGCTTATTTTGATGCCCAGAATTAACAAGGGTTTTTTTTTTTGCTATTTCCTTCCGAAGACATAAAATCAGAGAAGTAGCTCCAATTATCAAGCTTCACATCCCTTGGTCAGCAGCTATGATCAGTGTCCATGCACATATCAGCAGTCTTGTATTCCAGTCATAATGGTTACTGTCATAAAATCCGTGTTATGTAAGGGGCCAGTGTTACCATGAGATTTTCCAGGCTGGGTACAGCACTTTGTCATATATGACTATATGTGTTCAAATCACTGTGAAGCAAGATGTACCACAGGTGGATTTTAAGGCTGAATATGAAGACTGATCTGATTCTAGTTTGTCTGTTTTCTTTATTTGCCAGGGCTAGGGAAGCAAAGGGAACACGGCCCCTAGATATTCGTGTAATGTTTTGTGGAGATGGAAAGACTGAGTGAGTGGCTGCCTTTGTATAGACATTAGAAGAGCATTTTGGCTGTGAAGAGCTTTTGTTACCGCAGATTGCATCTTTCAAGCTGAGAGAGACAAAACAAGTTTGATAATCAAAAGGCATGGCAGGCAGTGGCAAAAAAGGAATTTCAAAACATCAGGCACATGTCTCCATAACGGAGTCCTGGCTTTTGCTCCCCAAACAAACAGTTTTCCTATTTGTTGAGAGGACTCTAAGCTGAAACCCTCATGCCTTTTTTATGAGTAGTTTGCATCTAGTCATGCTTTCATAAAGCTGCTGTTCTGCAACAGCTGTGTAATGTGCAAGATACTGGGCTTACAAAACAGGGAGGAAGTGCAACTGTGGTATTTCTTGACGGCCATGGATGGTGTGTATCTTGCACTGTGATGTAAGCCATGAAAAGATTTCAAGTGGTGGTAAACTACTGACTAGATATCTGAAAATATCTTTAAAAAATGAACTCTTCCTTCTGAAATCTGGAAGAATAATTCTTGTTATACTTGGTTTATACATGTAAAACTCCTGTTTATCAACAGAAGGTTTATGATTTATTCCATGAGTGTTAGGTTATACTTTCAAGGTGAAAGTCCTGAATGGGTTTTAGGGAATTTTTTTGCCATAAGGGTGGTCAAACATGTGAACAGGTGCCCAGTGGTTGTGCAAACTCCACCCTTAGAGATATTTAGAACTTGACTGGACATGGCCCTGAACAATCTGCGCTAAATTGAAAGCTGACTCTAACTTTGAAGCTGGCCCTGCTTTGAACCACTAGGAGTAGATTACCTCCACAGGTGCCTTCCAACCCAAATTATTCAGTGATTCTATGACACAGCTTGCATATTATGATAAAATTATTTTTTTTCCCTCCTAATTTTATCTCTCGTGTAAGAAAAATTGCAAAGTATTCTCCTCCACACACTTAGAGCCTACTTTGAGTCTTCATTTGCTTAGGAGGTTTCTGACAGCAGAAGTAAGGTGCGCCTTTAGCACCAGAGTTATACATTTCATCCGCTTAAAATTTATTATTCCTCCAGCTCAGATATATCTCCCTCTCACATGAGTGGGAATGTTATTGTCAGTGGAGATACCTTATTTTGCTGACTGATATAATGGTTATATCAATGCACTAGGTGCTGGAGTCTTCCTTCAGCTATATCTGAAAAAGGGATTTCAGAGAATGATTGTGGTCAGTAGTGAGAATCTTGCCTTGTTTCAGTCTATCTCTTAATCCTATCCATAAATATCCCTTAAATGTTGGCTCTTGCAGCTATCAATGGAAATGACAAAAAGAGACAGTTCCACCACATAGTGAAAGGCACCAGCTGATGTAAATAAAACATTAAATCTTCACTGGGTATTGCAAATAAGACAGTTTTGTACATAACTGTAAATCAGCTAAGGGGAAACCAAAAATGTAATAGCTTTAGGTATATTCTTGAGTTGTGTATTACTCTTTTTTTTTGTTTTGTTTTGTTTTGTTTGAAGTTTGTTTGATGTATAAACCCAGACATATGAAGAAACTATTAAACTGGATTGCTGGAAACCCCCACATTTCTGGTTATTCATTGTAATGTTTCTGCTACGTTATAGATTATTCACAGAGGGAATATTGCATTACAGACTTTCACGTCTCATTTAAACTGATGCCTTCTTAAGAAACATTCTGAATGAGAGTTACAGACTAATATTGTGTATTTACATTCATACCTATGTTCCCCTGGGTGTCAGCATCACATCCTCATTATAAACTGTACAGGTGTGGAGCTGAAACAACTTTAAAGTGAAATGAAAGTATTTTCAAAACACGCTAGAACATTTCCTGCAAAACAGCCTGTTTACAGTCTAGGAATGAATATAAAATACATATCTCTGGGAAACCATGACAAGCTTTAATATGTTTCTTTCTCTGGTTTAGCTGCAGAATAAAAGGAACATTTAGCATACTGTCACTTCTGTCAGAGCCTGGAAAACACAAAGTGTTGTGATAGACTGGGACAAGCCAGCATTGTGTAAGCAGGAGATTTGCTGTCAGAGGACAGTCATGAAAAAATTAGTTGCTAGACTGTTGTTTCACCATGTTCCTGCCAGGTAATGACACTACTCTTGCTTATCCAGCCAGTCATTCACAGTTTAGCTTAGTCATTGGAAAAAAACCTCAAATCACACTATTTCTTCTCCAGAGCTCCAAAACTAATCTCTACTGCCCACTGTTGCTTTGATGACAGAATACTTCTAATTGCTTCTAACCCATGTGTCATAATTTAAAAGTTCTTAATAAGCAATTATTCTGATCTCACTCCTGTTGCAGGTGGGATCAACTTCTATAAAGTCATCTGCATTTTAAGCAGATTAGTATCAGGGAGAATATTAAAAGAAAAAATCTGAATCTTTTCTCCATGCCAAGGCCACGATAAGGTTCTAGGAAGTACTAGTTTCCCAAGAGCCGTAGCATCTCCTCTAACACAAACCAGTTATAACTGGATAGAGCAGAAAAGTTGCCTGTGGTCCTCGGCTTTATGAACCTGCTTCCCAAATGGGCACAAATCTGTCCCAAAAAGCTCTAACTACTGAGCACCAGTGCCTCTGAGTCTGGGCTGGGAGGGATGATTGCTTTCAGATCTACAACCTACAGGTCTTCACTCTTTGTGCAACCAGTGTCCAGTAGTCTGCTAATGTAGTGTGGAACTCTTTTGAGAGTGGGTTGCACACTCACTCCCACTGCTTAAAACCTTCTCAGAATGTCTCTCTGGAGACCTGAGTTGTGTTTTTCGTGAGTCCTGTGCAAATAAGTGCAGAAACCACAGGAATTTCCTGCACACACAAAGTTTAAGAAGGCAGAAAAAGGTTTAAATTCTTTGGGAAAACAATTCCCTCACAGAATCTGCTCTCTGAAATCTCCAAGGACTCTGTTCTACTCTAAAGTCTTGTTGGGGATTGTCCTGCCTCTCTTGCAGTAAATCCTTTTGTTGTTCATGAGCATTTTGCACAGAAGACCAACTCATGGTAACCACTGCTGTGTTCAGGAATTGCAAAGGACGGTCCCAGTCTTCAGCTGTGTTGGTTTCCATGTACAGTGCCCTTCCTGTTAGGCAGGGTGGGTGAAGAAGATAGGGGAACATGGATGTGGGAATGGGGATCCTCACATGAGGGTCAGAAAGTCATGCAGGCTGTGGTGGAGCTGCCTGCATAAGACTCTGCTAGTTTATCTCCAGGTGAGATGCTCTCCCTCCTTTTCTAATCTTATCCTGTGTTACAACCTGAGCTGGGTGTATCTTGGATTCACCCACTCTTCACTCAGGACAGAAGAGTCTAAGGTGTTTGTGTGTGTCTACACTTACATATAGGTCTACATGAGTTCTTACTCCCAAATATAAAGTGATGCCTTAGGTTTCAGCTTTTATATTTTTCAAATTCTGTATTCCTTGTGTGTAACTCTGAAGTGTCCTGTAGCCTGTTAGTTGCTGTTCTCTCATGCTAAGAGAGACATAACAAAGCCTCTCCAGACCTGGTCTCCAAGGACACCCAGACCGTCCTAGGCCCAAAATGTGTAAACCAGCATCTTGAGAAGCGGGCAAGCTGAGGGGAAATTACATCATTAGCTAAAGTTTAATTGGTGAAATTGTGCTGATATGCAAATGGACCAAACCTATAAAAGCGTGAAGAACTCGTGACTCGCCGTCCATCTTGGGTGTAGCCTTTGGCCTGCCCAGGATGTACCTCTGAAGGCCTTTCTAATAAATATCCACCTTTATTCCCTTACTCCTGTCTAGTGTCTGTTTCTAGGTTGTCTTCTTTAGGCATAAAAAGTACAATCACAGATGACATCAACAGGTGAAATGTATGTGAGGATGTATAGTTCCTTTTCCGCTAACCTTTCTGCTCTTTGTCATTCAGTTATTTGTTACACTGCTTTCCAATCTGCAGAGTGTTTCTCATGTATTTCCTCTACCTGCGAACAAACTAGCAACAGTCAAAATCTGAAGTAGAAGGAAAAAACCTCAAGTACTTTTTGCATCTTGAGGTTTTGAAAATTATAGCAGATCAGTGTGACAGAACAAAGAGTTCCCCTAGCACCTATTAAACTAAATATCTAGTAAATCTGTTAAATTCTTATGGTCCCTAAGCATTATTCCCACAACAGTTTATTCTTGAGCAGCTTGCCTAAAAAAGCCCTAAAAATGCATGACTGGCTGTGCTGAGCACTGAGAGTGAAGGGTTTTCATTAAAATAAAGGGCAGCTCTTTAGGGACATTATGTAAAGTCTGCACTTGTGTCTAGTAACCCTCTGGAATACCAGCAGAGCTTTCAGCAAGCTCTGGTTTATGGATTTCTTGGGCAGGAGGTTATATTTACAGATTTGTGACTGATAGTTCTGAATGAATGTGTCTTACACAAATTTATCTAATCACTTTTGGAGCTCTTTATTTTAATCTGCAACATCTTGTTTCCCAAGCTAGATGTGTTGAGTGGAAAAATGTTTTTTTTCCTCTTATAAAACATCTACTTGTAAGTTTTCTTCAATGCTCTATAGTCCTTACATTGTAAAGAAAAGAAATAATTAGTCCCCATGTTGTAAAGAAAAAAACTAACTAGTCCCTATTCATTTTCCCTGCACCATTCATTATCCTACTCCCTTGTATTCTTCTATAACTCTTATCTTTTCCAGCTAAGAATCCTGGCTGGTTTAATCTCTACTGGTATCTTCATACCTTGTTGTCATTACGTTGTTTTCCTAGACCTATTATATTGTTTTTGGCTCAGAGGGGACCAGATAAGCGAACGATAATCCAGACCTAGATGAAAACTACATTTCCACTGTGCCAGGTGCTGCTGCCTCTTTTGTTGTCTATGCAGTAGGTAACAATATACTTTCATTTAGTACAACACACTCCATAATTTGGAAAATTTCAAGATCTCTAAAATGCTCATAGGAACAAACGCTCTCTGTTCTCTAAACAAGCTTTCATTTTTGATGGTAAGGACATGCAAAATTTATACCAAAAAATACATTGCTTAGGAGTGTTTCTGTCTTTCCAGGACCAAGTATATGCCTTGGCTGTGTCTTATCTGTGTAGCAGAACTCATCTGCTGGACACAGCTTTCATTTCCCTGCCTCTGATGGGATGGAAGCCTGGCCACTGAGGCTGGAAGGGCCTTGTGTCCCAGCCATGCTCTGCGTGGCTGAGGATCAGGGATCCCAAGTTCAGACACAAACTTCTCCTGGAAGATCATAATTTCCTTGAGAAGGGTGGTAAGAATGTAATTTGCACAGCTACCTCCAGATGGTGATTCATCACTCCCCTCCTTTCAATTAGGCTGGTTTTATACCTGATTAAAGCATGATGAGAAATGGAATGATCAGCTTTGTATGCTGGCTCCAGATGATTTACAAAGGCATCAAATGAATTTTTTGATGCTCTGTTGCATAAATGCCTTAATTAACAGTAACAAAACAAAAACCCACAAAGAATATGGGATTAATTTTTCTCTCTAGTTTGCCAGTTTTTAACAGGACACAATTGCTTTTGGCAGGCAATAAGTAAAGTTGTCCATGAATTAGCTTTTTCACTGTTATTTTTCACAGAAATTTTGTGCCTACTTCATCTGCTCTGAAAATATGACCCTAGGAGTAACTATCATCTTTGTGTTATACCTTTTCTTTGCTCTGAACTGCTTTCTGTAAAGCTTTGCATGGGCTTTGAGTCAGAACCTAAGTCCCTGAAGTTCTATAACCCCACAGTTCATAGGGCTGGGATAGCCTTACATAGACCTTACTATTATTTCTGCTTCAGAGGTTCCTTGTGCGTGCTTAAAGTCAGGAGAATCTGTCCAGGATATTCTTCCATTCAAAGAATTGTAGGAAAGATTCCTATATTTTAACCTTGTTTTAAATATATAGCAACATCATGATGAGTAGTGCCAACATTGACCTAAGCTCAGAGATACTTCACTGAAACTAAAAGTAGCTCTTTCCCAAAAGTTTTTCCCAGAGAACGTAAAGAGCCATGGCTATTAAAAAGGAGAGGAGATTCCTGCTCTCTGCTCACAGAGTGGTAAATAAGTGGTGGAGCTTGGGCAAGCAAGCATTTTAAGTCTGTGTTAAGTTCACACCTGACTCTTACAAAAGATAAATGGCCTTTTCCTACTGCGAGGACTAGGCGGCATTAAAAAGTGTCCTGGTACACACACTTGTGCCAAATTCAGTTTTAGAGGAGTAGAGTCAGTGAGTTGCTGGAAGTCTGTGTGCAAGACCCTCACCAGGTGTGACTGAATCCCATTCCACTGAAGTGTCATGTAAGACACCGTCTCCCCAAACAGGAGGAGTTCAGGATGTGGTACCTCTCCAGCTCCTTTTCCTTTGGAAAGGAAAACAACAAAATGGTGATTGGTGGAAAATCAGTGTGTCAAGAAAGAAATTTATTTGTTATGTTCCTCAGACCGAGAACCCATCTTGGTGGGCCCCAGAGATCCAGTGCTGTGGCTGCAAAGTTGCGTCATATGGAACCTGCTTAAGCCACTTGGAAAAGGTAAGTTAGACCTTTGCCTTCCCTTGGTCTAAAGTGTTCTGCTTGGCACTCATAGTTTGAAAAGCAGGTGCTTGAGTAGTCCTCCTTTCAAATGGCAGAGAAAAGAGATGAATCACTTGAATTTCAAGTGCAGTTCCAATGACAGTTCATGTCCCTGCATAAAGTACATAAAAAATGAAGAGGTAGGAGGTAATTCCTTGAATGAAGTCCAGGTTTTTGATCTCACAGTGAAACTGCTAAATATTCAGGTTTTCACATTGAAAAGGGACCTTGGTGTGGCCACCTCTGAATCTAGAGGTGGATTTTTGAAGGAAAACCTTGCAAAGAAAAAAAAATTTTTGTGTAGCCTGCTGTTTTAGTTACACTCTGGAAAGTCTAACAGTCCCATTGGTGAAACAAGGGGAGAAACATATTTTTTACTAATTTTGATTGAAGTAATTTTTAAGATAGTATCTGTGGTCTGTGGGTCCTCGGTATTCCTGCTGTCCAAAGCAGAGGTGCTCAGCTTCCAGAAAACTGGAAGGTGCAAGGATTTAAGATGGAAGTGACAGGCGAATTTATGCTCCCAGCTCCTCACGCAGCTCCTTGGTTTTGCCTAGTGTTCCAGTCATGTGCAATAAAGAACTGAATTTAGCCGTGGCATTTTAAGCCATACACTTTAGAGTGGGGGATATTGAAAACACGTCCAGCTTAATTGGAAGGGAATGGAAAAGAGGAAAGCCACCCTAAAGCTACCTCATGGGAGACAGCCCTGGCATACAGACAAGCGGGGGATCAAAGGCCTGTTGCACAATGTAATGAGTAAATAGATGACAAACACAGCATTAGCTCTGGTGGACCTTTAGCGGGGAAGGCAGGCAATACGAGGAACACTGTGTGTATTTCAGGTGACCTTTTGTTGAAAATGTCAGTTAGAAGATTGTACTGAATTTTTAGAGAGGGTAATAAGTAACTGGACTGAATAATGAAAGGTTTAATGCTCAGGGAAGAACCAAAGTGAAGATGCAGGGAGGCTGGGTGCCCGACATTACACATACTTTAAAACTTTGCTGAATTAATAGTGGCCAGTGAAGTGCCAGCGTTTTTGGTGCTGGGTAAACACAAAAGCATCTAATGACATGAATAGGGCTAACAATAATGAAGGAAATCTCTGGTGAACTAACAGAGTGGATAAAGAAGAGGCCCTGTGGAGGCTGCTACCAGACCTTGTCCTAAGACCACTGCCTGCAGCAGGTGCCCCTCATCTACACTCCAGCCCTGGATGGGGATGTCCATGGGGCCCTGGCAGTCATGCCCTCTGGAAGAGATATACTAAGCCTTCTCCATAAATAAATAGGAAGGTATTTAACCATCTTCAAATTGATTTTTGCTGTGTTTTGTTCTGCAGTTTATTTTTCAATTATATTTTTGATCTTTCAACTTGACTGGGTAAAATAACTTCTGAGCAGAGTTAATTGGGCAGGTATTTAGAATACTGTAGTATCTCCCTTCAGAGTCTCAAAGTATTTTGCAAACACTAATGAATGAAATCTCAAACAATGGCTTCAAGATTGCTTGCATAAGCATAGTGTTGTCCTGAGCGTGCAGGTTAGGGAGGTAAAGATATTTTTGAAAGTAGTGCTCTAAAATACTGATTTCATACCTTTGTGGTTAAGTAACACTTCTCTTTTTTTCTTCTTCTAGTTTCTCAGTTATGTCTGGTTGCCTGCTAATGATATCTTTGCAACAGAACCAAAATATCCTTGCAATGCGAAAAACTCTGAAGCAGCAGCTATGATCACTGCTGTTGGAATAAACAAATAAATACATTGCTAAAACATAAGTAAAAGATAGGGAGTAGGACACTGTGGCATCCAGGAGGTGCAAGTGTCAGGAGGTTTTTCGAACTGTCTTAGAGCACTTTGCACATGAGTAATCTTACTAATGCATCCTCAGTCCTCTGAAATGCTTGTACTAAGGACTGTCCTTTGAAAACAAACCAAACTCAACCCATTGTCTTTATTAATTACCTTAAACAGTTGCAGCTGATAGGGTTTCAAGGCTTAAGGGTGTTATATTCATTGCTACTGTTAGCAATTGTCTCAGCTGTTAGGTAAGGTCAGGTTTTCTTAGACTGGCATTCCTTTTCTAATAAGCCAGGCCACAGGGGAAGCACACCTTGAAAGTTGTACTTGCAGGATTTCTGCATTTTCCTATGGAGGTTTTAAATTAACTGTACTTTCAACATAATATCTGCTTTCATTTAAAATACATTTCAGACAGGGAAACTTTGTAAAGCAGACACAGGGTAGTACACAGATAGCAAAACACCTCCAGCCTGAAGTGACCAACGTAGTGCAACTTGACAAACTACTGATTCTTAAACTTGATAATTCCTACCAGATACTGTAATTGGAATGTTTACATCTGCCTTCTTTCAGTTTTGGCCTGTAGTGTGGGGCTGAGTAGTTCCAGAAGGAGGCATGCTCAGACTGTCTTTCAAGGACTTAAAAAGGATTATGGTAGTCTTGAAACATTATTTGTAGTGCAAATGCCTTGGCAAAACTACAAACAAGGCAAAGACAGAAACTTGTGTCAAATTCTCCCTGTTATTTCCTGGGAGAATTTGAAAATTCTCTGTAAAAAAGGCGAGTTAGAATATGAGATGCTGTTTCTTACCTTTGAAATGGAAAAACACATGGAAATAAGTCAGATTTAATAATGACATCTACGGCTTTAAGCTAATATTTTGCTACAACTTGAGGTATTTAAAAAATCAATGAAAGTGACTTTTATTCTACAGAAATTATTTTTCTTGTATAGGGTAGAATTCACTTAAAGTTCTTTTCTACTTCTTTACTAATGCGTATTTGACTCACAATTTTTTTGGGGCATTAGGGCTATTGCTATTTAGCTTTCCATGACCCTCTACCAGTGTTCCTCTCCTTGTGCTGCAGATGAAGCAGCTGTAATTCATGGGTTCACAGAATATTCTGAGCTGGAAGGGACCCACAAGGATCATAGAGTCCAACTCTTAAGTCAAGGGGGATTGAACCCACAACCTTGGTGTTATTAGCACCATGCTCTAAACAACTAAACTAATCTCAGGGTAATTTTTTTTTTCAGTTTTACTCTGTCACTAATCTACTGATCCAGACAAGTAGTATTATGGGTTAACTGAGAACTTCCTTCCTTAAGTAACCATGGACTTGGATAGCAGCTCATGATAAGCAGTGCTTGTGCTTCCTGCAGCAACACATTCCTCTGCACCGCAGAAACAGACTAGATTTGAAATGAATTCATCCTATGGGAAAATCAGTGGTGAATGAAAACAAGCAAAATTTTTTGAAATATGTGTTTTTCTAAGGCTGCTATCCTTGATGACTCACCTTATATATAGCCACTTGATCTAAAATCCCCTTAGTCTATCTGCAGTCAGATGGTTTGAGGGCACTTTTTCCATTTTGCAGGTTTTCCTTTGAAAAGATATGCAGTTGACTGGCACCTACTGTTCATTAGCTTTATGGCAGCATTCTTGATTTAGTTCCAAATCAAGCAAATTCATAAGAACAGTCTGCTCTTCACAATTGCAGACTGTCTCTCCAAAATCTGCAGGACTGCATACTTGATGAGTAGGGGGCAGGGGAACCATGCGGGAGATCCTGCTACTACACCCACTATCCCAGCAGAACAAAGGAAAATATGGCACATGGACTGACTTGAAGTTTCCAGGTAATCTAGCCGTGTAAAATTTGGTGTTGTCTTTGGGTGTAGCAGCTGGCTGCTGGCAGTGCCAGCAGTGTTATGCTTCCCACAGTCTTGGCACCAGCTTGCCTAGAGCTCCTTTAAAGATTTCTGCATTGTGGCCCAGTGCAAGAGGGAGATGAACCGTGAGTAAATTGCTTAGCTGGATCGTTGTCTTCATGTTCTGCACTTGACAAATACAAGTGTCTAAAGATACGAGATGACTCATCACGTAATTTGTTTTTGCAAAGTGTCATTAATCTCTGTCACTTCTCCATACCGTGTGCACGCTTCATTCTGGAGCTAGAATAAAGCAAGAAAACACAAGCAAAAGGACTGTGTATGCACTATCAACGAAGTAACATTTTTCTGCAGACATGTGGAAATGTGACTTTTCATGTCTGATGCCATTATTGTATTAAAATAATAAATCAAGAAGCTGTGAAAATAATAATGGGAAGAACAGTTACTAGGGGGAAATTAATACACCAATCACCTTGGTGCAGAAATCACAGCATGAGATTTTTATGGTCTTTATTATGAAAGTCAGGCTGGTGGATTGTTTTAATCCATTCTGGTCTTAAAATTTTGAAATAATTTAATGAAAAGTTAGCAGATATTCATGTCTCTTTCCCAAGAAAGAAGGTGAACAGTGATAACTCTGTTCTTCCTAAGAGGTAAATAAATACGGTCCAAAGGATATTGTCCTACATTTATAAGTGTGAAGGTTCATGATAGAAGCTTTCATGAGTTCAGGTTAAGACTGGAGCTTAAGAAATGGGTGAAATTTAACACAAAGATTGAGTCAGAAATCACAGTACGAATGACCAGCCTGAACTGTGAAGCAACTTGGTACAAAATTCTGTTTGAACTAAGAAACGTTGATAAATAATAAATAAATAGATTGATTAAAATAAATTAATTGATTAAATTGATTGAATAAATTACTTGATTAAAACTGCCCCAAAACCAGAAAGAGTTAAGTTCATGGAAAAATATATGCTAAAATTAATTTATCCATATCAAGCGGTGACATGACCCTTTTAACTAATCATTTAATTTCCCAGAATTTTTTAACCTTATTTGGATCAACCATGATTAACCTTATTTAGTGTTACATTGATTGTGGTTACTGCATCTCTAATCATCCATAGCTTTGGTTATTCGTGTATTTTGTTTCCAAAATATTTAATGTAGGTAGCAAGGAATTACAAAAGTTGGAGGAGGTATAATGCAAGGGAATATTAAAATCACCTTAAATTCACATCTGCCAATGTTCATGTTCAAATTCCCACAAGTGAAGGGATAAACAGTCATTTCAAACAACCATTCAACTACCAGGATGAAAACCAGCGTAAATAAAATTGTAAAAAATAAATGTAAGAATAATTCCTGATTGAGGTGGAAGAATTTCTTTGGGATAAATTTAGAAATAAGCATTTGACTATGGGTTCTAGAGCAGTTCTGAAGTTTACAAGTGTATGTTTAACATTTAACTTGGTTTGAGCAGAAATTTCTGTTTAATACTAATATCTGTGATGTCTGGATATCATTTTAGCAGCCCCATAATCTAGTGGCTTAAGAATTATTTTCAAAGAGATGCTTTTATCTGCTAGTGCTTGCACAATGCAAGTTTCTGTTTATTTAGATCTTCTTTTTCAGTGGATCCACTTCAAATTTGTTTGAGGTCCACATAAAATGTGTTTGGGATTTCCTGATGCAGACTGTTTTGCCAGATTCTCTGTCTGCAGAGCAGGGATTGCAGACCATTAGGAGTTACCAACTCCTTGACTTTTTGTGGCTTTGGCATAGGGAGGAGCAGTGAGGGGTGGTGAGATACAAAGACTGTGATTGAGAAGTTGATTGGAAAATGTATAAATGAATCCTTTTATGCAGCAGGCAGGGTATTTAGATGGAAGACACATTTCAGATGTTCTCTGGTGGTACATTTTTGTTTTCCTCTACACAAGATGAAAGACAGGGAGAACTGTAAAGGACCTGATTAATTTCCAGTTATATGAATGGTATTATGCTGATCTTAATTTTTCATACACCATTACATAATCTATGATAACCCATAATTAAGAGACAAAAAAAGGGCAATCATTACTGGGACTCTGGAGATATTCTTCCCTTGAATGGTTGTTTCTTTAAAATTCTTACTATAGTCTTGAATTATTCCTATTAAATTTTTTTAATCTTAATGGACTTAAAAGAAAATGAATGAATGAAAAAATCCATTATGCCTCAGCCTTTTTTTCTCAAACTAAAAATGAGTGAAAATGCAGTAAACACTGGGTAGGATTTTTCCAAAGGCAATCTCAGCAGTAGAGTGCCATTAGACATAAAATATCTCAAAATACCCATTCTTAGTCCAACAACAGATTTCCTGGAGTACAATAAGCTATTTAAATGAACGGAGAGGTGAAAAGACAGACTATTTGAATCATGCTGAGGGACGTTTCACATTGAACATTATTCTAGTTATTTCAGTTCAAAAACTTGTGGGCCAGTTGTATATGAGGCAGGATCTTTCTCCTTTGCAAGTTAGACTGAAAGTTGTAGCCTGGCTATAGGGGAAATAAAAGCACCTGCACAGCTGCAGGAAGACAAAGGCAAGAAAAAGGAGTGAATTTTAATTCATTGTTTCAGTCATCTCGTAGTCATTCATTTCCCTCACGCAGGGGAGAAGGGATATGGGAAGCGCTGCCCCTCTTTCTTGGTGTGAGACGCTGTGGGAAGTAATTTTGCCCACTTACAACCAAGCAACATTGAGATGAACACTTTATCCCATTGCTCCTCTTTATCCATTCAGTCCCAAGTGTCTAATTAGCCTGGAAACTGGACTTGCACTATGCTAGCATTCTTTTTCACCTCTGGTAATATGCTTAAGTTGATCTTATTTTTGTAACCCAGCTTTGCTTCTGAAACCCTTAGAGTCAGTTGCAGTTGTTTCAAAAACAGTGTAGGGAGAATAGATTTGATAAAAAGGGCAAAATTCCCAAGAAGTAGCTGCTGCTGTTTCCTGATTTACTCTCAAGAGTTTTCCTCCCAGATTGCCGCTTTTGTCTGCATGTTGGACCATGGTGTATTCCTCACTGGAGCAGGATCATAGAATTACAGAATGGTAGAGATTGGAAGAGATCTTCAAGATCACCTAGTTCCAACTCCCCTGCCATGGGCAGGGACACCTTCCACCAGACCAGGTTGCTCAAAGCCTTATACAAGCTGGCCTTGAACACTTCCAGGGATGGGACGTCTACAACTTCTCTGGGCAACCTGTTCCAGTGCCTCACCACCCTCGCAGTAAATAATTTATTCCTAATATTTAATCTAAACCCACTCACACTTTCAGTTTGAAACCGTTCCCCCCTTGTTCTGTCACTTTATGCCCTTGTAAGAAGTACCTCTCCGTATTTTTTGATAAACACATTGATAACTAAAAAGCTCTATTTATTTCTTAACAGTCACAGAAAAATCTGAAGAATAGCTGCCAAAAGAGGAAGACACTGTGGATCTCTTCTTCTTACAGACTTGAACTCTGGATTTTCCATAAGCAACTGGATTTTCAATAACCAATTTGATTTTCAATAACCAGTTGAAGTGACAATAAAAATATCAGAGACAGAGGCTCGCATTTTCCATGTCGAGTTATTTTCTTTTGTACTTACCAGGAACAAAACATTTCCATCCAATGACTGTCTTATACCTTGAAAGTTATATATATGAACCTTCTGAAGATACAGGAGGTTTTCTGTGTGTAAGACATCTCTTCTGTAGGAGCACAAATGGTGCAAGTTCTGTTTCTCTGCAAATGCATTTAAAAGGATGTTACCACTGAAGGAGTATAGTCTTGTGTTATCTTTTTCTCAGAAAAATCAATAATGACAAGCCAGTTCAGATTTAATTTTTAAATTACTCTGAGCTTTTTTGGCTCTAAAGGACTGGATTTAAAATATTTATATTCATTCAGACTTATCATTTTGCTATCTTCTTTTAATTTAGTTGAAATATGGCATCACTTTATATTTCACTGCTTTGTTGCTACAAAGCAGGCAGCTAGGAGACTTTTCTGGAGAGGTAGATTATGCAATAAAGATCAATCTTTATTTAAAGATTGAAAACAGGGTGAAAACTCGAAACCTATCTGTTTCTTTTGTATAATTCTTCTTTGGTGAGCAGCTAATACCTGTTAAACAACTCTCAAGAGGATGTAATATAGATAATTTCCCACAAATGGCAACTTTGAAAAGGAATGTGGCTGCAGTGGAATGTGGTAAGACTTTAGACAGCTGTAGGAATATCTGCTAGGCGAGATTCATGCTGTGGACTTCTGACAATGTGTCCTAACCCAAATTTGCAAAAATACTCTTTGTTCCAATGTTGGTCCTGTAGACAGCCTGAACTGTATTAACTTCAATTCTCTTAATGGCCACAGGAAAAAGCTTGTACCATTTATTCTGTCTGTATGAGCATTTGACTGTCTTGCCCCAGAAACGACAGCTTTTTCCATTTGGCAAGTGAGGAAGTACAGGTCCTTGACTGTTCCCAATGTCCCAGCTGAAGGCACGATACAGTACTGTGAGTAAAAACAGGAATATATATCCTGCTTCTCCACTTAGTGAGGTTTTGTGCAAGTTCACTTCAGCTAAGTGTTGTCTCTGTAAAGCAGAAGTGAACAAGCATATTCCATAGAAACAATAAAACATTTTTGTTCTCTCCTGTCTATTGCATTCGTGAGAAAACATCCATTTGTAACTAAATTTTTGTATAAAAGAAGAGTAAGCACAAAATATAAATCTCCGAAAGTTTTAACCTCTCCTTCTCCAAAAAGGGGGTGAACCAATCTTATTTTTACCGCTTTCTGGGTCTATTTTAAGGTAATTTACTGCTGTATTTGGTAACTATTACAGTTATATTCTATAGTAGTACAGTATATACTAAAAATATATGTGAAAAATCCATAGATGACCTAGAATTTGAAGTTCCGTCTTTAAAAGCAATGAGGAAGCCGAAATCTGACTGGAATGTCAGACTAAGGATCCTGCTGGTGCTACTCTTACGTTCTCCTTTAAACTTTACTGACAGTTTTCACTAAGTTTGTTTGTTTGTTTTAATTGATCATACTTTCTATAGCAGAATCAAATATAATTTCTTTACACTGAGGTACAGGTTTTGGCTGGGTCATTTTTCTTCACAGTGGCTTGTATGATGCTATGTTTTGGACTGGTGACCGAAGCAGTGCTGATAGCAAACTGATGTTTTAGTTATTGCAGATCAGTGCTTACACAGCAGAAGGGCCTTCTGAGCTCCTTATGCTGTGAGGAGGCTGAGGGTGCAAAAGAAGCTGGGAGGGGACACAGCTGGGACAGCTGACCCCACCTGGCCAAAGGGGCATTCCAGACCATCTGGCGTCATGTCCAGCGATAAAAATATTCAAGGAAAGAAGCACAAAGGGACAACATTCAGAGTGATACTGTTTGTCTGCAAAAGCCGCTGATGTGATGGGGCCCTGCTTTCCTGGGGATGGGAAGGCTGAACACCTGCCTGCCCATGGAGAGTGGTAATTAAGTTCCTTATTTTGCTTTGCTTGCGTGTCCAATATTTGCTTTACTTATTAAACTCTCTGTATCTCAACCCACAAGCTGTCATACTTTTACCCTTCCATTCCCTCCCCCATCCCACTGCAGGGGAGTGAATGAGTTGTGTGGGGCTGAGCTGCCACCTGGGGTTCACCCACAACAGCTGGCTCCTTAGAACAGAACAGGACTGAATTTGTATGTAACCATCAGAGATGAAAGAGTGTTTCATAGAAGCAAAAGCCTTGCCCTTCTTAGAAACCTGTGGTGCATGAGCTGTGGATGTCACTATGATCCTCTGAAGACTTTATTCCAAGCAAAACTCTGTGGAAGAATAATTTCCTAAGGCAAATGATGCTGCTTCAGGTCTAAATATTGCAGGGTGCTGAGAGCACATCCCTGCAAAACTCTGCCAAATTCTCTAGCTCTTTGTGGCATTCTGAGACAAAAGAAGAATTTCTGTTCCTCTCAAAGCCTTTGTTGTGCAGCCGGTGGTAAGGGATTATACAGGTGCAGAAATAAGTAGATAAAAAGCTGAATACAACTTAACAGCAACACGACTAAAACAGTGACAGAGGCATTTCACAGCTCGCAGGTGACCCATGATATTTTGAAGGCATGACACTGGAGTTCGTTCCAACTTTGCATTCTTGCAAAACCTGAAAGAAAAGGAGGAATTTTCCTTCAAGCAGTTTTGATCTGCTTGAGCAATCCAAGTGACTGAAAGCTCTGTGATGAAAGGTGAAGTTGCCAAAGATGATTCAAGAAGTTCAGGGACAAGTAGAGAAAGTAACGAGTTGACCAGGATGACAGCAGTCATGGAAGGATAGCGGGGCCATCATAAATGAACTACACCCCTTTTCTGTTTCTCTGCTTTTCATTGCCCTGTTATGACAAGGTCAATGAAGATTATATACTTACAATTTCAGAACTCTTCATATTTTAGAAACTAAGTTATCTCTTTATGAAGAAATCTATGTCTTACATAGCAGCTGGTAGCACCCCAGCACATGCAGACAGACTGACTTATTTTTCCACTTTCTTCTCTTTTGCAACATATGCTGTCCTCGCCAAGTTCTTTATCACATCTTTTTACAGTAGTTATTGTTGCTGAAGTGTTTTTGTGTAACCTATTGACAACTGTGGGGAACTAGAGGAATTTAAAGGTTATTAGCTCATCAGTAAAAAACAGTTTTACTCTTTCCTTGCTAGTTTACTACTACAGCATGTTAGCTCTTTAGTTGTTTTTTTCTATACTATTTCAGTATGCAGTTCCCTGAATAATTCTCATTTGTACCACTGCTGACTGCAGGCTGTTGCTACCAGCCTTCCTTTGTCAGCTTCAGGTTCCTTTTGTGGTTCATGGTTTTTCCTATCTGGAGAAAACTGGAGTTTTTTCTAGGTTCTCTTGGTCTTGTTTGACTCATTGAGCCAAGTAGATTCATGAGTTTATCCACAGCTGCTATCAGGCTGCTGGCAGCATGGCCCTGACTCTCAAGTCTGAATTTAGAACACTGTGCTTATTCTCCACCTGTGAATGTCACAGTTTTGGATCTTTTCCTGGAAATGAAAACAGCCTTCCTAAGCTAGTATTTTCCTTCCTTCCTTCCTTCCTTCCTTCCTTCCTTCCTTCCTTCCTTCCTTCCTTCCTTCCTTCCTTCCTTGGCCTCTGTCATCAGATTAGACAGGGAAAGGAACAGGGATCCTAAATCTACCAGTGAAGGAAAATCACTGAAAGCTCACCTTACATGACCATAAAGGTCATAATCTGTGGCAGAATCCAGCAGCAGGTAGTACTGACACATATTGATTTGGTTGAGGGAAATGAAAATTTTGAGTGGAGGAGTGAGACAGTTGTTGCAGGTGAAAGAAGGTTGGTTGTGCTCCCCTTTCCACCAGTCTCAGGAGAGACAGCATGAGGATTCTTTTCCTGAATCCACACTACACCTTGACAGACACGTCGGCTTTAAAATAGTGCAAAAACAGTTTAAAAGAGCACAAAATTAATGATGAACATCTATTAGAAGCTTAAAAGCTGTAAGTTCTGGAGGTAAACATGATGGATCCCTCAATAATATGACACTTGGAATGATTTAGTTAGGCACTGTAAATGGCAGCTTAGGGAAGAAAGTCTGCCTTTCTTAGACAGCATGATTCTATGTCAGGATACTCTTTTCTTCCTTACTGTTGTGGGTTTTCTTCCTTTTCCACGTGTGGAGCAGGTATTGTAAGCAAGGGATTCTGGTTTTATGTGCTGAGGTACTACCTAAAACTAGCTCTCAATTGGAGCAAAGTAAAGCACTGTACTATCTTAATGCTGTTGTGCCTAAACAAAACAAATCTAATGAGAAAGCTGGTCATCAGCCAGTGGCAACACACCATGCCACACATTCTTCCAGGGTAAGACACACGATATTCCCAGCTGCCTGCTTCCTATTTTTCCTTTGCCATCATATCTCCGAAGCTCAGTGAATGTATTTATTCCATTGCCTGCAAACACAGTCTGTCTGTGAATCCTCAATTACTGACTGTAATTATAATAATAATAATAAAAGAAGCTGAAACATGTTTCCATGAAACACAGATATTTATCTCTGGCTGGGTAAGGGACAAATTAGTAACTATTCACTCTGGCTTTCTGCAAATTTAGTCACTATTTTTTTTTTTTGGCAGCACTATTAAGTTTGTTTTTTCTACTCTCTTTCAAAATCTTTAGTTATGCAACTACTAGAGATGACCAGGACTGTGGTTACTGACCTTTGTCCCCAAGATATCTGCCTTCACATTATCAAAATGTCCTTGTTCCATTTATCGTCTCAAGTAACATTTATAGCTTTCTACTTTGTAGAAAAAAAAAGACAAACCAACTGATTTTGAACTGTTTCTGTTTGAAATATTTTAGTTTTGCTGTCAGCTTTTACAAATAAAATCAATAGAGGGTTTTTGAAAGAAAAGTAATTTCCTTGGAGAGCACTATTTTAATTATCTGGGGAAAAGGTAGATTTATACACAAGAAAACTCATCTATGAAGAGCTTTTTGAGCAATTTTAGTTTTTATTACACTGTTTGTCAAAACAGCAGTTACAGTGGCTAGGAAGGCAATGAAGAACAATATGAATATAGCTGCCATGGTGATAATGATGTTGTAAACAAATTCAATCTGACTTTACTACGTAGAGAAATAGCTTTTTATTTTCATCAACATAGCAAAAAGGAAGTGAAGAACTTATTGTTTTCTGATAGCCTTTGACTTAAGTAGATGTAATGAGACTTTCAGTGAAAGATAAAGGAAAATACTTCATCTCCTGCCAATGTGACACATCTGTTAATAAATCAGATTGGGATGTGTCTTTTAGAAGAGAATGCTTTACCCTCTTTAATGGAGATTCCATTATTGTTCCTCTGTTAATTACTGTAATTGTTTGATTTTCCCTCTGTAGGAGATACAAATTTTTGATCAGTGGGGCTTTCAGAGGCCAGGCAAAGTAATGACTTGTCTGCAAAACATGCTAAGGATTTTTTTCAGTAATCATTTCATTGGCTTTAAATCAAGTGCTGTCTTGGCTGAGTGCATAAAATTATACTGTGCTTGCCTTGAACTGCAAAATACTCATGTTTTTAAAACTAATGGCTGCAGCAAGAAATTGGGAAACTCCTGTCTATAAAAGAGATGAACAGGAGTAACAAGCCCCTTGCATTCTGTCAAATAAAATACTGTGCCAAAATGAGGCATGAAATATAAGACATAGCTTTATGCTTTCATTTTGAGAAATTTTGTACCTTTCCTTGGCCTGCAATTCTGTCTCTGGCACTAACATGAAAGCTGTCTTCATTAATATAATAATTCATCAACTTCACTAAGTCTCTGTAAATAAAAGCTGTAGCTATAGTTGTAGGAAGATTCTGACTCTATAATTCCACTCCCCTCGCCCCCCCGCCCCCCATATTTGAATCATTAATTCTTTAGATTTTTTAGACCTTTCCTTCATCATTAAGGTTTTGAACATCACCAGTGCTGTAGATGGAAACACTCGGTTTTTTTGTTTCTGCAGGGATGTGAAGTTTTTAATTCCCGTAAAACCACTGTCCCTTCATGTCCATTCATTACTGGGAAATAGTCACTGTCCTTTGTGTTTGATCATATCAGCATCATTATTTGGGCTGCTTCTGTTTGTCCTTCCCAAAAGCGTATTTTTTCTTACCTCTCAGCTTCTGTCTCTGAGGTTTTTGTACTGCTTTATTGAGTGGCTAACTTTGCTTCTGAAGGGGCAAAATAGCTTAATAATGATGGAACATTATCTATCTATCTATCTATCTATCTATCTATCTATCTATCTATCTATCAATCTATCTTCTATCTATCCTTTCCTTTATTCGTCTTACAAGTGGGACATGTGGGTGATCTAACTAACAGCTCATCAAACACATCTGAACCTGCTGATAAAATTTTTTAGGTGGCTATTGTTAATTTTCCTATTTTGTCCACATGTACAAACAGCTCTATGGAACCTCATCCCATGTCAGAGATATGCACAGAGTGCTGACAGCCAAGAATATGTTGTTCAAGAACTCAGTCGGTCTAGTGGAGACAAAACTGTGAGGTGATTAGTTAAATCTCAAAGGGTCACCTACTATTTCTTTTTACATGTTTTCAGGGTAGGTAGAGCTCACCCCCTGTAAATGAAGGCAAGAGGACTGGTCTCTGTAACACCCTCCTTTGAGAGCCTCTGCTTAGACCAGATTCTGCATGGGTGTGTGTTCCTCTGGCTCTTCCAATTTCCCCTACAGCAGCACAGACACTTGTGACCTTCCCAAGGGACCTAAAGCCATACTGGTGTAATAGCTCATTTCTTTATTAGGAAACTTGTGCAACCAGCTGAGAACTATAGTTGGGAAAGATATTTTTCCTAGAACAAAAGGGTACTGAACAACAGGCATCTGTATACAGATCCAAAGGTCATGGGCTGCAAAACTAAGGGTAGACTTAAGCAAATTTCGCATCAGCATGAAAGACATGCATTCCCTTGTCAGTTAGTTCTCTTGTCCTCAGGGGTTGACAGTTTGTCATTTCCTCATGTCTTAAAAAAGGATCTACTTGCATTTCTTCTTTGTGTTGTTTGCTGCTGCCTGCTCAGCCTTGGGGGTGGGTACAGTTGTGTTTCAAGTATATGTAGTTGTGGTTTTGGTAACTTGTCAAATCGTCTATAAAAGATGCCAAAGATATTATACAAATTTATTTTAAGACAGCTGAGGACACACTGAATCTTGATCTAAATTTTGAGCATTTGCACATACATTTGAAGTGTAGACAGCAAGGGGTGACCAGGGAATGGCGAGGAAGCAATGCTAACCGAAGTGTGGGTACTGCCTTCCATATATTATGGCTAATTTGCTCCCATGGAAGTATATAGTTGAAAGTGTATTTCAAATATCTGCTATTTACTCTCACTGTTATGCTTTGCTACAGCAGTTGTCTCCTGAAGAGATGCTACTATTCCTTAAGAAAGCTAGTGTGGGAGTTGTTAAATTCCACACAGTAAATCCACCACTTTTGTTGTGTATCTTTGGTAGAAAGAAGAGTCAAAACCCAAGAGTTAGAACAATCTTTTTAGAAAACTCCTGTGGTATAAACAGGGGCCAAAATTCCATTAAAAAAACATGCAGAGGTCAGTCTACACCACTAAGTACTAAAACTAATTAATTCACTCCTCTGTTTATTGTAGGGATGATTTTTCTACCTTTAACTTCTTTCTTGCGGGATAAACCATGTTCGGGTTTCGACACAGTTGTTTTCTTCCCTCCCTGGAATATCATCAGCCTGTTACTTACCTTCTCTTTCCTTAACCTCCTCCTCAGAAATAGAAGCTCTCTGCACTCTAGCTTCTATTTCCATATACAGTCTTCTTTTGGCCAGGTAATAATGATTTTGTCCTTTAATTTAATGTACTAATTCCTTTAAAGAAAAATTTTTTCAGCTGAAGAGACCTTCTGCTGTGTGCGTGGATATGTGTGCGTGTGCTGACAGCAAAGACTTCCTAGTTCTTGGGATCCTTCAGCTACAGTGGTGAGGGTGGGTGAAATGTTCTGCAGCTTTTCCTGTCATGCAGCTCAGGCACTGCTATTAGCCCACCTTGGCTTTTATGGAGGAAAGCATGAGGGACCTCCTACCCCTGTTACAAGAACATTTCCTTCACATGGTCACAACACATCCTTCCCACTTTTCAATGTGTTTATTACTTAATCAGAGGACCTTCACTCCAGCTAATATTATTGTAATAAATTTAAGTATTGTCATCCAAGAAAATACCCTGAGATAACTAGCCTAGGAGAGCAACTTTAAAATTTCCTCTTGCAACTGCATCAAAAAAGTGGTGAGTGAGCCATGACAAAAAGTGAAGATTTAGCAGCAAGGAATAGGTCTTGAAAGTGCACACTATGATTTTTGAGAAAAAGATTTTTAAAATGCAGCAAAATGTCTCTGTTGTTGATGGATAAAATGGATTCTAGTAAATGCAGGCAACAACAGATATTAGAGTATCCTTCAAAAACCAAACATTTCAAAAGTCACAGTGCATTTCAGGTTATTCACAGATTGCTAGGCTTGAAGCAGGTATGTTATAATTAAATTTATTTTTTACCAATCATATACTTAGTAGAAGTTTAAACTTTAAACTTTAAGTTTTAAACTTAGTTCATAATATTCTGTCTTTAGTAATTTCTCATTTTTTATTTCTTGTCTATTGTGCCAACCTCTTGCAACCCACAGTATCCTGGGTGCAGTGGTGGTTGACATTATTCTCTTGATAACTCTGACACTATTTCTACTGTTGTTAGAAAGCAGTACCAAAACAAAGCAGTTGGTCTCTTTGCCTTTTCTTTCTCTTAAGGCTACGTTTGCTGAGAACTCCTTTGTTCTGTGTGTCCCATCCTGTAGCTCTGGCTGCCACGCTTTGCTCCAGAGATCTGCACACTTAGAGACCGTGGCTTCTCCTACCAATATCCTCTGTCAGAACCTGGAGGGACTGTCACCCAGTGTGCTGCAGGTGCATCAGATTTCTCTTTTATTGAAAAAGCCTCTTCTCCCCACTGCTGTCTTAATTAATGAAGCTGTGTCCTGGGCACACAAACTCACAGACAAGGCAATCTGCATTTCAGTCTCTTGTGGAGAAGTTGGTAACTGGTCAAGTGCACAAACCAGGCCAAGGACTTACTTAGCCGACCTGAGCAAATATATTTTTTGGAAGAGATTCACCAATGGATAAAAAAGCGTGCCTCAGCTTGAAATCAGTGTGAGTAAAACTAGTCTGAAGTAAAACCACTTTCATTTTCATATTGCTTCATCTGTGACCCAAAAATACTGATATGAAAGTATTATTAAGGGAACAGATGCATTTTTGAACTGCCAAAAGCTATTTCTGGCTCTTATTTTAGGTATTTGTTTCAAAACATTGCCAGCTGGTATGACATATTCCTTAGGGGGAAAGCTTTCTCATTAATATAGCCAGAAGGGCTGGAGGAGCAGACTTACTTAATTCAGAAGACCTTTTTCTTCCCCCTCATTTCCTATCATGTTGTCTCAGGACATTGTTGTCTCTCCAAACTCTTAAACTGAAAGATTGGGCTACTCCAAAGCTAGCTGCAGGGAATATGAGATGATTTAATAAACTTATCTCTCTTCTTTAGGGGAGAAATTCTCCATTACAGGCTTAGTGTAATGCAGAGCGTCATCTGAGCTCATGTGCATTCGCTTGTGAAAAAACCAAGAACAGCTGTAGGTCTTCCTGTTTTAGGCACCAAATTCCACCAAAGTCCTTCAGTTTATTTAGCCCTCCTTTTTCACAGTACTGCCTTTTATCCAAACTTTCTGTTTCAAATATAAGAAGACAAACATTTGAATAGACTACTGAATGTTAGTACAGATATTACATTAGGTAACTTTGGCCATGTAAAAGCAAACTTTTGCGTTCATGCCTCGGTTGCTGGGAGAACAATCAGCTGAGGAAAGTGCACTGTAAGGTGCTTAGTTATAGAGTGGATGTAAAGGATATAATGCATGAGATATTTATGAAACCTCAACATCTGAAATTCAAATGACTGTGCAATATGTTTTAAATTTTAAATGACCGGGTTATTTTGGAAATACCAGAAGCACCATGCTTAATCTGACTATATTATGACTGACCTCCAGACACGATACATTAACAGAGACCAGGATCATGACAGAGAATTTTATGATGATGATTTAAGGAAGAAACTGAACATTTATGAAAGGAAATGAAAAATACATTAATAATTAAGCTGTAAAGCACAAACATCACCCCTGTTTACATTATAGATTCTCCAGGACCTGTTTTGAATTCCTTTCATGAGTTATTGTATCACTTTATTTACATATATCCAAAGAAATAAGACTTCAAGGTGTCTTTGGTCTCTAATTCAAATGGATGCACCAGTTATTGGTTGTTATTGCAAATCAGGAGAAAAAGCTGTGTTCTGGACATCTCTGCTTTTTTCACTCATTCCAGTGTTTCTGTTGTTTGGCTGACCCTGAATGTTAATTCTTTCATTTCTACTTCTCAGCTCTACACACTTCTTTCCAGCAATGCAAGATGAATAGGTCCTCTCCACCTGTTTCTGTCTCTGTTCTGCTTACTTGCATGCTGTGCTACCCAATCTTAGAAATTACTCTTTTCTTCCCTGCCCTTGTCTCTCCTAACCTGACCTTGACTTTGCTGGCAACATTTCCAGCTTGGGAACCCAGGAATGCCTTCATGTGATGAGCTTTCTTGTGCCCCTGATATTCTTGAGCCACACAGACAAAGCCTTCAGTAAAGACCCCTATGTATAGAAAAAGGCTGAACAATTGATTAAACTGATTTAACACCATTATTTTTAAAAATTATTATTCTTCATCAACTCTTTTCCCTGGGCCTTTTCCCAGGCTGTTAACTGCCCCTAATGCCAGCTCCTCTCATGGGAAACACTGCCAGTCTCAGCCCCTTATTAACCAGCCAGCTGGTACTTACAAGGCCGTGCTTCTTTCCTCTGCCTGCTCATCCAGGAGTGAGCAGCTGTCTTTTATCCAAATCCCCTCTCTTTCAAAGCCTCTGCTGCGGTCTGAGAGGAAGTGAAGGGCAGATGAGAGCCCTGAGGCCTCCATCAGTTCCTCTCAGCTTGCACTCCAACATGGGCTGAAGCACCTTTTTCCCTCTCCCTTTTTTCCTCATTGCACAGACCAGTGGTTAAGACAGGTTTAGCTGTCACACGAGATGATATGATTGCCCAAATTACTTGGCAGTGGTTTCATTTCTCAAGTAAATGAAAATGTAAGACTGTGGACTGTGAGACTGAAATGGTGCATCAAGTAACTCTGTAGATTGCTCTTTAAAATTCAAATGAGCACTCAAACGCATATTTAGAATGATGGATAATACTAATTAATTTAGAAAGTGAATAGCTGCAGGAGTCCCTGGACCGGGAAGCTAGTTCTGAATTGGAAGAAATCTCCCCAAGACTTTCAGTGCCACCAAACCCTGAGACCAAATTTAAGTTGTCAGGGACAATTAGCCAGAAAAACCTACGTGATGGGATTTTAAAGGAGCTGAAGATATTTTTTGCTGGTTTTAGAGGCTGCATTATACCTCATGGTGTTATGCTGACACCAGGACTCCCTGAAGGGTGAATGCTCTCACGGTGTGATGACACAGAGGCTCCTGAGAGGCTTCAGACCCCGTGAAAGCAGTTTTTAATTGCCTGACCGTGTAACCACCAGATCAATGTCAGGGCACTGCAGGGGCCATGAGACTCCTTTGGGGTCCATCACAGCAATCTGTCTGTTTGTACTGGAGACCCTTCTGTACAGCTGACTACAGCTGAAATATCAATACAAGTGTCCCCCCAGGCCACGTGCTCCATCTCCTCTATCCTTGGTTAGGTTGTCAGAGGGTGAAAAGTTGCCAGTGGAATAACTCCTCTCATCCACAAATGGTTTTTGACTGACTCTGCCTTTATCCAGACAGTTCATACAAAGTTTAGGGGTAGCTGTTCAGGTACTGAAGCTGTAATAAATGGTAACATAAAGGTGCTGATGAAGCAATGGAATGTGGAGTAACAAACCCATCTCATAGTCTCAATGTAAAAAAACCCCAAAATTCTCGAAAACAGTAAATAATTTTAGTTACTCACTAGGCATTTTTACTCCAGATGACTTATCCAGAACTATTTGACAGTTAATGGTCACTCATTAAACTATGTGTGACAGCTCAGTAGTCTGATTTTTTCTTATAGATGTGAAGGGATTTGAGGACATTAAACTGCTTTGAAGTGGACATGAAAAGTTTTTCTTTAGTGGTCACACTCAGTTCTCCAGAATTGTACTTTAAATCATCCTCTTTGAATTGGAAGTTCACAAAAGCGTTGTGTCTTCTGAGAAATGACACTTCAAACAAAGCTGTCTTAAAGTGCTGTTGAATGATAAGGACACTATGGATAGCTCTCTGCTGAAATTATCTTGAGAGAATTAAAAACAGGTCCTACTTGGGTATAATTCTGTTTGAATAAGTGTATCATTTGAAGAGTTTAGTTTTGATTGAAAAGCTGAAATTTTGTTCAGCTAATAGGAGTCCAAGACACCTATTTTTCTGAAAGTCTTACCCAGAACCATAATTCATTGAAACAAGATTTTTCCTACATAAATAAACTCTAAAATATATTTTCTCATGAATAAACTGTTTGTCTTGCTAATGTGTGAACAAAATCAAACTGCAATTTTATCTCTCACTGGCGTACTGATTCTTTCAGTGGAATTAATTCCCCTGGGTGCCTTTATCAGATTTGTTCACTTTATTCCTGAACATGCAGTTCAGTTCAAAACAACAAAAAGAGAGGAGGAGCTTTTCTTCTTTGGTTTTGCAGTAAGTAAGACTGGGAAATGTTTTCTTGCCACAGGCATGTGAAGTTCTGTGGACCCTTCCAAATGAAACATTGATTGTAGTGTTGCCTGTGATTTTCAAAGGAGTAGATGTTCCTTTCAGGCTTGTTAGCTTCTGGTAGGATCAAAAATGAACTTTTTTTTCCCCAAAGCTAAGGTACAATTCTGCCTCCTAAACATTTGAAATTTAAAGCTGGGCAGATGAAGGAAAGTTCCAAAATCTGAGAAAAGCCTTCACTTTTACACATTAATATATCAGGGGGGAATTTTAATAGTAACTTCAGCACAATACCATGAAAACGTCAAAAATCATGGCTTAAAGAATCTGTTCAAAAAGCACCATAGGGAAATACATGGAGATATTGGTATGTGAGAGAGAAACTTGCTTGCACACTGCACAACAACTAAAATGCAAGTCAAATTTACAGCCAATTAGGAGATAATGTGTAGAGATTTACCCAACTGCTAGCATACAAGAGATGCAGACAGGCTGAAGAACTAAAATCTTTCCAGAAGGTTTTTTTATTCAACTGTATTTTGTGTTCTTCCTGACTCTTTCTTCCCTGAAAGGAAATATTTTCAAAAGAATGCTCCATTTAATCATAACTAGTGCAAACTGGAAAAAAAGTTTTATATGTGTCTTTTGAACTTTATATCGACTCCTTACGTAACCCCCAGGCTCAGCTTGAGATCTAATGTTATAGACACGGATTTCAGCTGTATTGCAAATACACAGGATCTTAATTTCTCACAAATTTACGCACTGAACATAGCAAATCCTGTTGTCTCTAACACAAAAATGGAGAAAAATAAGCAGTTTTCATAACTTGCAACTGTCTGCCTTGCAGCCTTTTCCCAATCTGGTTGTCTGTGTATTAGACACAGAGGATAACAGTGAAAGCCATCAAGTGTCTAAACCAATTTAAAGATATAATCCTGACCTGTAAGTTTGGGTGTTGCTCAGGCATAATGACAGGAACAGATGCTTTGGGATGTTGATTTGAGTGTATCCACAGACGAGCCCAGGTAGGTTACAGAGAGCAGGCACTTCATTTCTGGTGAGAGAAGGTGGGAACCAGTTCCAGACAGTGCTTGGATCTCATGGCAATCTGAGATTCAATGTCAGTAACTGCAGAAATACTTTTAAGCCAAAGAAAGCAGTGTGGAATAAAACCTACCAAAATTTTTCTGCCTAGGTGTTGACTTCTTGTTTTAACGAGCTAGATGGGAAAAAAAAAATCTCACTGGTCCGTAACCTGGATAACCACAGCTGGTCTGTGTTTTTCAGATAAATGGTGGCTGGACGCTTGGGGATGGTGCTGTGAAAGGCAGTGGGATAGTTTGGGAAAGAGTGGGCAGCTATTGGGTTACTGGAGAACAGTAACCTTGAAGGAGGGCACAGAGGAGCATGGTCAAACGTGCGCCTGTGGGATGGACAGGCACACCTCACTTTTGGGGAGGTAGAAGCCCAGGTCCTTGTTGCAAAGCAAAGTGACGGCCGTGCAGGGATGGAAGCTGGGCTCTGTCTCCTGGAGCCTGTGAGTGAGCACTGCCTCTTTCCGCTGTGCCTGGGGATGCTGCAGAGGGAAGCTGGCACCAGCCAGTTCCAGAGATGTTTCTGTAGGTGGGGGCAGTCAGATGAGGGCCGAAGGCAGCCAGGCCTAACCACACCTGGCTCAGGACTAGCCTGAGCTGCCACTTGCTGGTGTGGTAAAAGAAAGCAGTGGCTGGTGGCACCACCTGAGGTCTGCTGTAGCCGTGACCTTGTCCACCCCCAGCTCTCACAGGGGTGCCTTCCCAAGCCCTAACTGCCAGCGTCTCCATGAGAGGAGTCCTTATCAAAGGACTTTATAAGGAATTTCAGTGATATGTTTTACTGCTGAAATTTTGATTTTGATATGAGTCTCTCTTGAATGTTCCTCTTTGTGGGGCTGAATGTATAGTGTTTCCTTTAATGATTATTTCTCCTTGCTTAGCTGTTATGAGGTTAATATTTTATGTTACAAATCATTTACATTTGGACAGCTCAGTGTGAACATGGAATCTTTGCACGTGTGGAGTTAGAGTAGGCTTCCTTACAAGATGCAGTGACTTTTAACATGGTGGAGACTACTTATCTCTCTTAACTATGTCTGTTCTAGGGAAGCAGATGGAAAATAATGTTTTGAGGGAAGGTACATTTGGTTGATAATACATGCATTGCGGAGTTAATATAAGGGCTGCCTAAATCACAATTTTCTGTCCAATATTTTTAATAATTTTAAAGTTCATAATTTGTGTACACAGGGTATTGCAGTATTGTAGATGTTTTGTTTTGACTTTTTTTAATACTGTATGTGTTTTTTTTCCCCAAGTCTAACAGCCTTTTCTTGCTGTGCAGCTTTACATTTATTCTGCTTTTCAATGGAAATGAAAAAAAACTTATTAAAATAAAATCTGTGATTAGATCTGAACTCCCTTCTGAACTTGCATTTTATAGATGAACCTGTTTTTTGCAGTAAATGCACAGGTTTGAATAATTTTCATTTTAGTATCTCTTTTCTATTTTATTTTCTTTACTTAGTTCTGTAGAGGCTTTCAGGTTTATTGCCCTTTATAACTTCAACTGTAAGCCCAAACCTACCTGAATTCATATGGTTTGTCCATATTCCATAATCTTGAAATTCTCTTACTACTCTCTGGCACAGCTGAATGATTTCTCTGATTTATTGTGAGGTTAATTCCTCACCATATGCTCTGGACTGCTTCAGGATTTTTTGATGCTGAAAACTATTCTGCCTCAAAGTTTAGTGAGTTCTGTATTATTTTGGCAGGAGCAATTCAAAATTTTCTCTCAAGGGTTTATAAATTACAACCTGTTTTGTAGCATCCTTCCAGACTGGCTAGCTGCTTCCATACCCAGGTGGCTAACTTCCTTGGAAGTGTTTGAATTTTTTCTCCAGTATTATGTTTTTTGAATTCTTTGTTGTAGCATGTCAGGGTTGAATCAAAGTGCTTTTAGTATCTGTGGAGCTTATTATTTTATTGAAGAGAACTGGCACTGACAAGCTCAGCAATTCCCTTTGCTAGTCCAGACCTGGCTTAGAGGTTTTAAAGTTCAAAACCTGTCTTTGCTGGCATGACTTTATCTTGGAAACAGCTCTTCAGTGACTAAAAATAGCTTTTAAATCAAAATATCCTATTCTTTTGGGCTTGCACTCCAAAAATTGTTTTTGAAACTTAGAGATCACTAATTGCATGATCTTGAGGAGACAGATGTTAAAGAAGAGTCTTGAGTTCACTTTTTCAGAAAAATTACATGTCCATGTTTTCTACTTAACCATAGACTTTTATACAAATGTGCAGTTTAGAAACAAATGTTCACTTCACTGCAATTTAAACAGCAGAATTTTAAAGTAGTATATGCATTGAATTGAGATTATTGATACAAAATGAGTTGGCTCATCTCTGGGGTAATGCAACACGATGCAGATTTAGTTTGAATTTTGGTGAAATAGCAAAAGATAATTAAGACAGTTTTCTTTTATTTTTCCTTGCATGAAAATTATCGGCAGAATTAGCTTAGTTTGGAGGTGTCGTTGACAAAGATTTGTGTGCTTACTTAGTTTTTATTCATTCTTTGGTAGTCCTCTGAAAAAATCACTGGCAGTGTACTACAAGCATAATATTACTTTGGGCATAATTGTTGGTATTTTTAACTCTGCACACTGATGATGCACAGCACCCCATAAGTGCTTCTATAATCTTCATTTTTGATTAACTGCTTACCAGTTCCAGTTTGACCCAGAACAGTAGAACATCTTCTTAAATGTATTTCGCAATTCTGGGCTTCGGAAGGCAAAAATCATGGGGTTGATGATGGCATTGCACATTATGAGTGTCCCATTCACGTGGAAAATGGACATGTAGCAGGCACAGTAGGGGTTATGTGGGCAAAATCTTGCTAAGAGGATGTGGAGAACAAAGGGGGCCCAACAGCAAAGGAAAACTCCAAGAAAAATAGTCAGCGTAATCGCTCCTTTCATGTTAGTTCTGTGATGGACAGTGCTGGTGGGCAGTGAGGCGATCTTTTTGGCGTGAGATCGAGCCAGGAGGAACATGTGGACATAGAGGCACAGTATGAAGAACATCATCAGAGGGAACAGGATGGTGAAGGGAATGACTGTTGCTGCTTCATAGGAGAAGAGAGCAATGGCAATGCTGCTGCCGGCACAGAACGTCCAAATGATTGCCAAGATAACCAGGGCCCTCCTCAGTGTCATGATATTGTGGTACCGCAAAGCGTAGAAGATGGTGATGTATCTATCTGCTGCAATAGCTAGCAGGCTAAAAATAGACCCCAGCAAAGACAGAATGAACATGGAATCCATGGCATCATCCAGTTTTTTCTCAAAGTCTCCGTGACGTGTCAGGTATCCCATTTTGCACAGGATGATAAAGATGTTCTCCAGAGTTTTGTACAAGCTGCCTAACATGTCTGAAATGGCTAAACTGCAAATGAAGAAGTACATGGGCAAGTGTAAATTCTTATTTCTAACAACAGCAATAAGGATAAGTAGATTTTCCAGTATCCCAGCGGCAGCAACAGTGAAAAAAACTTCCTCTGGCACAATGACCTGGGTGCAGTCAGTGATATTTGATGAAAAATCACTTGTGTTTTCGAGGGACAGAATGCTTGTCTGCCCTGGGTGTTTGATTAAGTAGGAAGGTCTCTCAGTGCTCATTCTTTCGGTCGTGGAAAGAATCTGGGTTGCTTCTTTTTCAGGTTTGGCTTTATTCTGAAGTTGACCTGTCAATCAGACCATTCTTCTTTTGATCAAGGCTTTCTCCTTTATCTGGAGCAATTTTAAGGCTTAACTGAAATGTCTGGAATTTCTCCTACAGTAAAACATGTAGAAACATAAATATCAAGAAGAAATTTACCACACAGATGAGGCAAAAATAGACATTTGAAGTATCATCTATTGCAGTTTAAAGCACATAAATAATCACCGTAGAGAGACACAATTTTGTTGGACGAAATAAGAACTGTTTGAGGTTTCACTGGGCCCTAGAGAAAATCAAAGTGTAGATTCTCTTTTAGCTTCAAAGTAATTTTAAAAAATATATGTAGTTTTCTTTACCAATGGGCGTCCCACATTTACTAAAATTTATCTGACAGAATTCAAGAGTCTGGCAATCTTTACTGGCCCAGCTGTTTGCTTTGAGAAAGCCTGGCATTTCTCACAAGATTTTCAGTATTATTAGACACAAATAAGACTAATGCCAAGATAAACTCTTGTCCAGAAAAGTAACATGTTTACCTCCAAACTGTTGATGGTGTAACGAATGCCCTCAATTTAGAAGTGAACATTTGTAAACATTGATATATTTAGATGCATGTTAGATACTAGTGAGAGGCTTCCTTTTCATTTAAATTGAAACTGTCTTGATTTCGTGAACTTATTTCTAAGATCCGAAGTACAACCTTTTCTTGTCTGTATTTAAAACTATCTAAAACCTCAAATGTTGATTTCAGCTCCAAGATGTTTTCCTTTCCCCATAATGATCCTGATCTAAACTATACCCAAGCACATAGGAATCTTTCCAAAGGAATAGACTTTTTACTCTTTTCATTAATGTATGAATTGATAGGATATTAATTTAGCTTAAATATGACCCATAAACGACAAGAAAGACTTTTTCTTGTCGTCTTTACAGCAAATATCGGGAAACGTAGATGCAGTTTTGGTATTTAGAAAGTCCTCTTTTTAAAGATATATTTTCTCTGAAAGGGTTGTCAAGCACTGGATCAGGCTGTCCAGAGAAGTGGTTGAGTCACCATCCCATGAGGATTTTAAATGATGTGCAGATGTGACACTTAGGGACATAGTTTAGTGGTGGACTTGGCAGTACTGGGTTAATGGTTGGACTCAATGACCTTAAAGGTCTTTTCCAGCCTAAATGAGTCTATAATTTCACGATTCTCACTCTGTTTTTAAGTTTAAACCAGCTTTCTTTCATATCAGTAAGTCTTGAAATTCCTTTGGCCATTTGTTCATAATCGGGGTTGCTGAATGCTATAACACACTGTTACTGTTTCAAAGGGGGAAGTCAAAAGTTTTAATTATTTTGTTACAAACAAGACTTCAAACACCAGCCCTCATGAATTCAATGAAACAAAATCACTTAAGAGAAAGCATTTAGGAGAGTACCCATACATATCTGAAAACACAAGCTGTGTAGTGGACAAAATGAACTGTATTGCACTGCAGAATGCACGGACATTCCCGAAGATAATTAGGTCAACATCTGTCAGTGTGTGAAGGAAGGAGTTACTAACAAGAATAAGAAACTTGACAATATATTTTTAATGGTATGTTTTTCCTATTCTCACCTGGAGCTACTGTCACAGTTAAGTTTTATGATATCCAATCTAGCACTCTGTTAAAAACTTTGACTCTTTATAGGAAGTTAGCACTGACACTTCAGACAAAACTTAATTTCAATAGGATTTAAACAGGAGAATCAGCTGGCAAACATGTTTATTAAGTTGCTATTTTCTCAAAACTGTTTTTCAAGAATGCTTCTTTGCTGATATGGTTGTATTGCTGAAATAATCTACCTGAAAAACATGAAGTTTCCTTCACTGAAAATATATAATATTATGAATGGCATGGTATATTACATCTGCTGCTTATAATTTTATAATAACTTTGTATTAAGTTTGGTAAGAGCAGAGAACTTACAGCAGCTTTGGTGCATTTACAGTAAACTGAATAATTACATCACTTAATGGTTTTTTCCAACAATTAATAAAGCCAGAAAAGCCAGAAAAAGACCGTCTTGTTTCAGAGATTCTCATTTCAACATGTATACACATGGGAGGCAAAGCTGTTGTGAACATGGTGAGTAACATCAGTGGTATCCCCAGAAGAAAAACTCTGGAACCTCCAGCACCAGGGTGAAGAAGGTCCAACAGGACGCCGCTGGATCCATGGGTGGTATCTTTCTTTTGCTTGACCTCTCTGTCTCTTCCCTCCTCCCCCTTTTCTATTTCTTTCTATCTCTCTACGTCACATGCACTGTTAAATAAAATCTGTACCTTTGATTTTCGCACATGGTCTTGTCTTCACCTTCACTTGGGCAGAGGCATCTTTCAATAATTGGATCTTAACACTATCCTAAAAGCTAATGGGAAAAGCAGACACCTTGGAGCTTGGGTGCATATTTTTACTGTCTACAGAAATTAGAACCAAGGTAATTTCACACAAATATAAAAGGCAAAAAAATGTTTACACTCCTGTGTAACTACCAGAGACAGTTTGGATGCAACAGATTTCCTCTCCACTGTCGTTACCTTGCCAGTTTTCTTCGTCATTGTACTGTCCAGATAAAGGGTCTGTGCCACTCACCCTCTGAAATACCTCAGATTTATCTTTTGCAGGTACCTGAAAAGTCAACCTTTCCCAGCTAGTGTTTACATTTCAGAACTATAAAAAAATAGAACACAACAATTTAAAAAAAATTGCCATATAGGACAACGCTGGTTTTCCTGGTCATAGCTGAATTATTTGAATTTTATCTTATTTGAGGTCATTCGTGGTCTGAGAATAAGTCTGCCTGACTGTAACAAGAAATGTAAAACAGCCAAAAAGCAATAAATGACAATGAAAGACTCTTAAAATCTGAAACACATTTTCAAATGTAGCTGTATAATAAAAACTGCAAAAATTTCAACCCATTCTTGTTTAAATTAGGTCCTGGATGGAGTAATCAGCAGCTCAGTAACACTGAATATTCAGAAACATTATTTTTCTAGCAGGAGGCAGTCTCCTGAGCTGGTATAATGGGCAATGAGCTGATGGCAATAGTAAAGTTACTAGAAATGCATATATTTGTAGTAATATCATCAATTTCTATTCCATTGGTAGCTATCTAAAGGAAGATGAAGCAGCAAAATGGGAGAATGGAAGCCAGGACCAGAAACTATACTGACAATATTGTATTTAGGAAACAAATCAAAACCAGATTATCTGACAACTGTAATCACCATGATTATGGTGTGGCTCCTTACAACACTCTTGGCACTTGGAAAGTGTGTTTGCACTGCTTTATACTCACAGCTAAAAGCCAGCCCTGGTACTTCAGCTGGTGGTAAGGCTGAGAATACTCTTGTGGATGCTGGGAACTCCCAGTACTCCAGAAGATTAGCCTGGGGCACAAACTATAACTCTCTCCTCTGTGCCCTGTGCCTACTGATAACTAAAATACAAATTTCTCTGCAGTAGAAATACAATGACTTAACATCTGAAAGGTCTGGGAATAATAGGTCTGCTCTTGATTTATTTTTTTTTAATTGGATGAAAACTTAATTCACTGGATAAATAAACAACACTTTCCCCTCCATCCCAAAATATTAAATAAACTGGCTAGGTCAGCTGCAATAGCAATAAACGTAATTTCAGCTGTGAACTATAATGATAAGATATGGTTAAAAAATTATGTACCTTAAATACTGTATAATTTCCCAGAGGTTTTTTTGCATCTGTTACTGTTTTAATAGCAAATCATACTTCCCTTTATCGTAGAGACCCCAAGATGTATTTACTCTCTAAATAGCTGTCAGGAAATAAAACCTGAAAGGGTATTGAGTAGTGTCTTCAGCTTTAGGACTGCACAAAACAGCTGTGATAACAAGCCAATTATGTAGATGCAACGATTTCTTTCCAGAACCATGGAATGTGTGAATGTATCTAAATTTTCTGAAAAATGTAATTTAGAAGGAATGGAACAGAGTAAGTGGTTTGTGCATCGGACACAGTATATACAGTCTATTTCACAACCCACTCAGTATATACAGAGGTGCTTATTTGTCACTAGAAATGCCATAACCTTTCCTCAATCCCCAAAAGTCTCCAATGTATTAGCGGTTGCTTCTAATGTCATTATCTCTAGCTAGCTCCAAAGCTTTATCATTGGCACATCTGGTAATCTGTTCAGTTTGATTCCCCTTCTAAAACGTTGCCCTAGTGGGACATAGATGCCTTCTGAGGTGGTTGGACAAGCTGTGTGTGGCTGCTTATGCTGCCTGGTGCTGCTTAGAATGACGTTCTTTGTCTGAAAATGCCAGCCAAAGTCCCACGGATGGGAGTGATGTATTTTTTTGGTCACTTCTGTTCAAGCTGTTACAGTTTTGTCTCAAGACACATTCGACAAAGAACTGTGGGCAAGTACCTTTTCCCTTGTTTCTAGCTTTTTCCGGGTGTACCAGGCATTTAAGAAGGAAATGAGCCACTCAAAAACATAGATGTGGAGGCATCATTTTTAAAACTATAAAACAAGAAAAATGGCAACTTTTAACTTTTTTTTTTGTTTGTTTGTTTGTTTTTTTTTTTGGTTTTTTTTGTCTTTAGTAGGTAAGCAATGGCTCTCATGGGGACAAGAAGGACTGGACCTGTTACAGGCAGGTGGGCTACGAGGAGAGGGTGATCCCTGCGTGTATTAATGGGCATTTCTTTTTGTCTACCAGCCTGGTTTAACCCTGAACAAGCAAGTAAGTGAAAAAACACATGGAGCCTGACTCTGCCTTGCCCTGCACATTGTATGGTTCTTTACAGTCATTAGAAGTAACTGTGTCAAAGGAATTACTCTAAAATATACAGACTCTTAAGGGCCCTGTCATCTTCTCCACTTCCTGTAGATTTTCTGGCTGTTTCAAAGTACTTAAAATATCTCACTCACTTCTAGGTTGACCATGCTTAAGGTATCTCAGCATGGCTGTACAAAAAACCCAAATAGAAAGGTGCCTGCTTGAGGAACAGTAGCAGATCATAAGTGAAACATCCTCAGCTGTAAAATTGTTAAACTCTTGAAGCAAATAGTTTCCTCAGACGATCTCAAGTTTAAATCTCTCACCATTTATTAAGCAGACCCAAATGGTGCAGGAAGCATCCAAGAAAGTTGCTAAAATTTAGTGGCAGCACAGTTCTTTGATACTAAGTATTGTTCCTTTATTTGGGAATCCTCCCGAATGCATTGGTATCTCCCACCAGTAACTGAGATGGCAAAAAGCTGCACATTTGATAACTTTCTTTCATAAAAAACTAAGAAAGTCTATATTTTAAAATAGGCATTATCTGTTAAAAACTTTGTTCAGCAGACACTGATCAAAACAGTGGCTGTGATAGCAAAAGAATGACAGCATTAATTTCCATCCTCTTCTGAAAGTGAACCATCTCAGTTGCTGGCATTAAGATGGAACAGAAAGATCTCTTTCCAGGGAAGATCTTTCAGAAGAGAAATTTCCCCTGCTAAGTGCTGTAGGTACAGCTAGGAAAAAGTACCACTTGGTCATGTTTCATTGCTCAGTGTCTAGAACTTGTATCTTCTCATCAAAGAAACATATTTCATATGAAAAACCAATTTAATACAGAATACAGTACTGGTGGCTTTGATATAATCCTTTTCCTTCTAAGTATTTTTATCTTTTTTTCTTTTTTTCTTTAAAATTACAGTGCAGGTAAAACAGTATCAAATAAGGGTATGTGAAAACACTGAGGAAAAGTTGAGGTGCTGTGATACCTGGATCTTCATCACACAATCTTTTGAAATTTTATTATCAACTGCGATTAGTATCCATGCTGTATTAGGCAATTTATTCTTTTGCTTTGATCTCCCTCTAGTGTTCAAGAAAATAGTGGTAGCCAGGTATTAATGACTGATTACTGCTATTCTGATTCTTCACGTGAGTGGACATTATATAACATTGTATTTCCTAATCTCGAGTTCATGGACTGTCATCAGACCTAGATAAATTTTTTTTTTGTATAAGGGTGTTCACTGCCATGGATCTTGGTGATTTACTGCACCAGAATAATGAGTGTATGTCCCATATGATTTCAATGTAGCTACTTTCTTAGAAATAACTTTACACTGACAGAGATGCCACTTTTTGAAGAAAAGAGCAAAGAAGCAAAAAAGGAAAGTCTATATGTATACTAGCGAAATGCAGAAAAAAATTATTGTTGTATCTAAAGCTGAACATATACTAATTGGTCTAATGACTAGTAAAATTTCACTCACATGATTACCACTGTGATTTCCTTATGAAAAACATTTCTAGAGTGAAATTAAGGTGCAAGTCATACTTGCTAAGATTTTAAATGTAAGATACGTGTATATATGTTGAAGAGAATTCTTTTTTCCTGACTTTGAAAACCACATAAAAGCATTTTCTGACCAAATCATCAACTAAACAGACTGGAGGTCTTGCGAAGATTACAGCTGAAAAAATTCTGAAAGTTTTCTTTACTTCTTATGGACACTCCTCTTTCTTTTTCCCTTAAGATCAACAGCAAGATAACACAATTATGTGTTTGTTTTATGAATAAGGAAAAATCAGGAAAGATTTTCTTATTTATTTGAGGATAGGTATATTCATTATGCCATGATTTTGTTGGGAAAAAAAGAAAAATTTGCAATAAAGCATCTAATGTATACATAAACTAACTGGCCAGGGCTGCTTTTCTCTCTATGATGTGAGTGTAGCTTCATTCAAAACATGCATAGCTCTGGGTGTTTCAGCAAAGATCCTGGAAGCAGGAAAAGTAAAAAGGATTAAAGAAAGATGGACTGTGTTAATATCCTTAACAAAATAAATCTTTGCAGTAACAGAGAAGAAAAGGAATTATTTAAGATGTTTATGAATGAAATGGCAAGAACCATTAAAATGGCAGAGAGAAAAAGAAATTAAAGCTGAAAACCCAGGAAGGGTTTTCTAATTGATTAACTCTTTGTGGCAGTATCATTTTTCACATACAATTTCTGAGACTGTAAACTATGCTGTTATCTGAACTACCTGCAACTAAAAAAAGCTGCATAAATTGTAGGTGGTTGTATAAAGACTCTTGTTTTGTCACAAGGCATAAACACAGAATGTCCACAAAGTCATTAGTGGACTTTATTTCACAAAGTCATTAGTGAAATAATCTTCTTCATATCAAGTGCGTGGACAATTTATTGAAAGTGAGTAACCTATAGAGGTTAAAACTAGGACCTGTACAAAATCGAGGGCTGTAAATTCATTAATGTGATTCTGACTTGTGTTTTGCTTCCTTTTTCAGTAGTTGCACTTTGGAGCAGCCTTCTCACCAATGCAGGCAGGACACTGTGCCCTGGGGAGGGGAAAATTCTGCAAGTCATTTAATACAGAGCTGTCAGGGAAGAGAGTGAAATGCAGTGAAGGTTTCCCCTCTCTTTGCTGCTGGGCAGTATTTGTGATCATGAGAGTCGTTTTTTTCTGAAACTTGTGGAGCCTCACTCTCTGCAAAGCTTCTGCCACTTTGTAAAGTTGAGGTACATTAAAAAACATATCTGTTGTGATACACTAAGAGATATAATTATTAGTCAATTGTAATTTTTAACAACATAATCTACCTAAGGAAAAAAACCAAACCAAAACTAAGCCAAGCTTGCTGTGCCTGATGCAGGTAATTTCTTTGGAAGTAATGTACTTATAACCTTTGGTCACATCCTTCACCCTCAGATCAGTCTCAAGCCATTGGAGTGACTTGGTGACAAGCTACAGTGATCAATGCCTACTAAATATATGTTTCTTTATTAAGATTGTAGTGGAAAGATTCATGTTTCTTTGAGGCACTAGTTATTGTGCCCCAGACTTTGTAGTTGGCTTTTATTACACCATTCTTTCCTATTTGTTTCCAGAATAAATTAATTTTAAGCCTATATATAGCTGTAACTTTCTACAAGGAATGAAAAATGATATTGGATTTGAACACAGGGCAAACAGTTCTTTGGGATCATTGTAAAATCAGTCAAGAGGCCTTCAAGTGGCCTTTCTGGAGGCCATTGCTCTGTTCTTACACTTTGCAGTAAATCATTGTTTGGCATAAATAATACCATCACAAAAATGCTATCAACAAGCATCAAGAAAATCTCCTTTACAGAAAAGCATTAAGCATTTATTGAAAAAGAACTTCTGTGTTTCTTCTCTAAAGAAAGAAGAAAACCTAGGTGTTCTTTAAGGAGCTATCCATCTTTTTCTCTGGCTGTGTTTGCTCCAGTAGTTCCAAACAAAATAATAGTCAAAGTAGATGGTATCATTAGAATATTATTTAATATTTTTAAATGTCAAGGGTAAAGAAAACAAGGGTGTAGATTTATAGCATGTCACCTACTGTATAAGTGCATTGTCTTATGGTACATATTAGATATGTATTATTGAAAAAAACCCATGCATCAAAGATACAGCATCTTCTTTCCCGACAGCCACTTAAAAGTGCCATTGTGCTTCTTGTTTTGCTACTGAACAAATATATTTACATATGTTTATGCTAGAAATTAAAAATAGTGAAAAGATGATGATTAAAAAATTAATTCAATGGATGATTATTTTCTCTGGGAAGCATGTAGAATGGGGGCAAAGTGAAGAAAATACCTCTTTCAGATTTGTTTTTCCAGAGCCATCTTCCTTCCATATGCCTGGGAGGGAGAACGAATAGGAAAACAAGTGTGGAAGGACTCAAATCTAAATTCTGCAAGCCTGTTAAAATCTGCTAGCATTTGGAGTAGTGGCCACATAAAGCTTTAGTCTGGTTACATGTTGGCATTCAGTGCTACTGTGGCTTCTGCTGTAGGCAGAAATACACACAGTCTCATTGCAAAAGGTGTGCTGTCATCCAAAGCCACCTCTGGAGAGGTGTGGGAGATTTATGAAGATACTCAGGTTAGGTCATTTTAGCTTGTCTTTCCCAAGCCATTTCACTAGCATGTGGAACCCCTATGGCAATGATGCTGTGGCAGAACAGGTATTTCCACTTCTGCACAGGTATCAGGGAATTACATGTATGTATCGGGGTGTGTGTATGTGTGCATGTGGTGAAATTTGGCTTCTGCCTCTGGTCTGAAATAACAGGGAAAGTCAAAGGATAAATAATCAGTTCAGGTATCTACAACAACATGTGTTAAACAGAGGCATTTATTCTGCACTAATTTGTGGTCATCTACTTCAAGGCAGAGACTGCTGCTGTCCTCTGCCTTCCTCTGCTGTGTGCTGCAGACTGACACAGGATTAGCCATCTAAAAGTATTGGCAATTAGAGTGCAGCAAATCACACGGCTGTCTGAGAAATCTGTAACTGTCTGGTAGATCAATGGAATTATTCAACATTTGCACTTGAGCAAGCGAGAACAGAATTTGCTCTCTCCTAGCAGAGTGAATACAACAAAACCGTACCTGGCAGGAGTAGCCCTCCTTAGATAATTCCCAGTCCAGATCCAGAAGAAGACTCATTGATGACCAGCTAGAAATTCTCTGAGGGATGTGTGGCCTCTGGCTGATGCAGTGAAAAGAACAGGTGAAGCAGAAAAACCAGTATACAAAAGATAAGAAACATTTCAGTAGACGTTTTCCTATTACATAAGTTAACTTCTTCCATTGGTAAAGAGAAAAATCTTACTCAGTCTTCATACAAGAGGCATAAAACCCCTGCCAAAATTTTGCTTTAAAGAATGACTGTAAAATGAAAGATTTTTGGGAACATTAGAAATATGGTACTTCCACAATAACATTGCATATTTCACTAATTTCTCCAAGGAGGCTTTCTGACATTAGATATATTTAGTAAACCTCCACTTACCTGCTAGTGAAACCACTTGTGAGTCAGTTTGCTGGTAGCTCTGGGAGCAAGATTATTTATAAAGGAAATGAAGCCAACACAGTCTTTGCGTAAGGGAAAGATTGGAACATCTAAATCAAAGAGGACGACAGTTGTTTCATTGGCATAACCTTGAATTAGAGTCTCTTTAAAATAAATCAACCACTGTCTCTTGAAATATTTATAAGAAAAAAAAAAAAAAAGAAAAAACTGCCCAATCAAATGGAAAATACTCTGTTTCAGATGGATTATGTTTTCAGCTACTCCTCTTTATAACCTCCCCCCCTAATATTTGGCAGGAGGAGTGTGTAAATCACAAGAAGGCCACGGGCTGTATTATGAATACTATTTAGACACTCAGGTAGATGGCTGAGACATTATAAGATGTTTATTTCCCACCAAGATGATTGTCACTGTCTTTGTTTTCAATCTGACATCTCTGCTAAAGACACAACTGGTGGCTGAACTGAAAAGTTAACAAGGTAGAGAGAACTCAGCAGCGTCAAAGTCCAACTGTACTGTAGTAGTCTGAATAAATATAGTGATCATTATGGAGCAGTGTAATTCAGGCCATGAAGGTAAAGAAATGTACTGAACTTTAACAATATGCCACGAAGATGTGGCTGGCCCTATTACTGAAACAAATGGGAAGGAATAGCATAAGCGAGTTACCCTAGGGAAGGACTTCACATTTGGATCTATTAAATAGCAATTAAACTGCAATGCCCAAAAGCAGAATTATATTCTTAACAGCATAAACTGAGAAAATTTGTTTGCTTCCAGGGTATCAAAGGAAAGCTTAAGTCTACTTCAGAAAGGCTGAATTCAGGCTCAGGAAATGAGGATTTAATTCATCTGTGTGCAGCAGGACTGGTAAAAACAGCAGTTTTACAGCTTCAGTAAGACTCATTTGGATCCTTGGAACATGATGATTGGAGATTGGAGGATAAAAAGCTTAGCAACATATTTGAAGGGAGGGGACCTGAAAAAAGAAAAAACCTTCATAAAGTGGAATATGTATTCATCATCTTTGAGTGTCCTTCAGATTTTCAAGGAGGAAAAAAGTGTCTCACTCTTACTCTTCATCCTCAGTTGTACACAGGTTTGCTTTTAACTTCCTTTTCTTTAGACCAGTTGAACCTGCTGAGTGCCATTACAATACACAGAGATAATCAAATAGAATAAAGTCGAGACAACTGGTGACACAGGAATGTAGAACAATTGTTTACTGTTTTTCCACCTGCATTTTGCATTCACATTGTTTGAATAATGTCCTGGTTATGGTCCTTGCAGGAGCAAGCTTCATAATTCATTCTTTATGCTGTCAGGCAGAACTCATCTCCTTATGAATTCAGGTTCTTTGCACTGCTTTGCACATGAAGACACATTAAATGCCTCAAAAGTTGTGAAGGCTTTCACTCCTTGTGCTGTGAATTTCTGTTCTACACTGAGTGCAATACGCAGCCTAACAATATATTGTAAGCTCAAAAAATTCTGTACCATAAGCTGTGATAAACAGTTAAGAAGGAAAAGTCCACAGATTCAGGCTTGCATTTTATTTTGGTTACAGAGAAAATAAACACACTGGAGGCACAGATGGCTCTTATTTCAGCCTTAGGCAACAAGTAAGTTTGGATCAAGTCTGAATTGAGAATGAAGTAAAGAGTCAGAACTCACAACAACAGTGTTTAGTCAGAGAAGTTGTGGGTGCCCCATCATTTGAAGTGTTCAAGGCCAGGCTGGATGGGGCTATGAGTAACCTTGTCTAGTGGAAGGTGTCCTTGCCCATGGCAGCAGGGTCAGAACTAGAAGGTCTTTAAGATCCCTTCCAACCCAAACCATTCTGTGATTCTATGTAAAATAAAGACATTAGTCTAACACTAGCTTAAATCACTAAAATTCTAGGCAGATCAGTTTTTCTAATGTTAATTCTTGAATTTTCTGTTTAGTTTGGTGAAGGGAAGGTATGTAAATAGGAAAGGATATGTCAGAGAGAGGCCAAGAGTTATTAAACTTTTTTTTTAATATTACTATGTAATATTCAAAACAGATGTGCTATGATGAATTACAATGAAAAAGCAGCTAGAATTGCATGTCATAAATAAAAAATGAATCCCTGTTATCACACTGCATAAAATTTATTATTTCTATTTACTGAGCCATTAAGTCAGTAGATTATTCAAGTTTGAAAGTTGAAAAATGCAAAATAATTAGAGAATGACCTTATCACCTGAAAAACTTGTTACGATGGTTTTTCCAGTTCTGCGCTTAAAAAACTATAGTCAATTTAACACTCATATTGCATGTGTTTTCAACCCACTGTGTTTCAATTCCAAAGAGCACACCAGGAAATAAACAGTGTTTTCACAACATGTGAAGAGAGTAAGAGACCTAGAAATTGTAGCAGTAAAGGTCTCTATAAATAGTGCAGTCTTTCAAAGAGGAGACAGGATCAGTAGTGTTGGTTAATAGAGGAGTGAGTGAAAACTGTGACCTCAGAAGGGTCAAGAAAAACACAAATACTATTTCCACAGTATACAATTTTTTTTCCATCTATTACACGGGGAATACATCAGCTGTAGTTTATCAGTTATATTAAACACTTAGCAAAGTCTCAGATTCTGTAGCCATGACCTTTAACAAAGCAAGTAAGCATGGATTTAGCCCGCCAGTTGGTTCTTGCTTAACAGTAGATCTGTTAGGCCAGATTTTTATTCCATGCCATTCTCAACATGCTATGCAAACTTGGAACTTTGCAGAAAAGGCAACTATTAGGCTACTTCATCATCAGAAAGCAAACAATAATCTTTTGGGTACAGATGGCTAGAGAAAACATTAGCAGGAGAAGAGGTTTTCCTTAAGCAGATGACAGTCTAATTGTGGTTGTCTGGTAAATCAAAAATATGTAAGTATTTGCAATTTTATTGCTAGTAATCTAATATTTGCACAAAGATGCTACCAATTATTTTTTCAGTGACTTGCAGTATGAAAGAAAAGTAAGTTTTAAGGAATTTTAGGAGGTACACTGGTAATGAATTCACCCCTGAGGCAGTGCCATATGGTCAAACAAAGCTCCAAGAAGAAAGGATTCAGCCAACTTTTTCAGATGTTAGCATGTTTTATCTTGCACACTGAAATACAGCAAATGATAAAAGATGGGATTAGAATGCCAGTAGAGATGTTTTATGATGAATCTGGGCTTTTTTTGATCAATTTTTGTAACAGGAATTGTCTATGTAATTTTGTTAAATCCTACAACATAGTCAAGGAGTGTATTAAACTCAGTAAAGGTGGGGGTTTTGTGGTCTGTTTAAATGTTAACATTTACTCACTTATAAATACTTGGATTCCTTATTTTTGTATTGTGCTATTGCAAGTGTTTTAGGTATAATGTTGCTATTCAACATGAAAAATTAAGAAGGTTTTAAAAGGAAAAGCTGGCATGGCTTCTGCCCTGAGAGATGGTTTTCAGGCACGTAGAGTAATGGTCAGGTACTGCTCAAATACTGGTATTCAAGATGACCAAAATTTTTTCCATGGATGGAAAAAAATTTCCATTCAGTCAATAGTATGTCAGGAGAATTTATTAATCTTATGAAAACTACATTGATTTCTTCAAAAGTGCTAATGAGAACAGCTAAAAGGAATGCATGCTTTTTTAAGAGTGACTGGCTTTCTGGTATTATTCTCCTTTCTTGGTTTCCTAATTACTCTTTCCCTGTGTTTCCTTCTTGTGGAGCTTTTGGAGGACATTTTAACCAAAGAAAACCTAGAGGGCACATTTTTTAATTTGATTATCCACTATGAAAATTAGCATTTAATTATTTTCACTTTCAAAAAGCGAATACTGTGACGCTTCTCAATTTATAAAGTATTTCTATGAAGAACTTTATTTACATGATTATCTCCCATTTATTTAAGCTTCTGAACTTTTTTTTGCATTTTCTCACTAATTTTGCTTTTCCAGTACTAGCAACAAAATAATTTCTCTTGATGTAGTTTTCAATGAAAGCTGTTTTAACTAATACAATTCCCTTCAAAAAAACCCCCATATCCTTAATTTTTTCATTACACTTAGATAAATGACATTTGCTTGATTGGGATCATGATACTTGTTAAAAACTATCTGTAAATATGATAAAAAACTTAAAGATATTCAGCTTTATATGAACTTTAAACCAATAAAGTCTTCAAGACAGATAAAATTCACTTTTTTTGGAAAGGTCTAGTCTTTCAACATTCAGGAGGAGCCAATACCTTAGTTTAGGTCCCTTGGTACGACTTGCTTCTCTTACCATTCACTGTCTGATGGGGAAGATGTTTTATTGCTTAATTGCAGAACACGTGTCACCTTAAGGGCAGCAAAATGAAATCTCATGTAAAGTGATAATCTGTTGACAGGGATTTCTAGTTAGCTATTAACAAGCAGAAATTCAATGTTTAGTTAGTGCAGTTAATTTTTAAAAAAGCTCATAAACTTCAAAATAATTTGCATAGTGAAATAAATAAAATGCAACATGAGAAGTTTCTGGATTTGAATTTTAATATTACATTTGACTTTTTATTTCTCATTTTAAAAAAAATCTCTGAAGAAATCTGAATTTCTAAATAAAGTTTTATACACTTGTGCTTTCTCTCTAGGTAGGAGAAGAAACATTAATGCATTTTACACTATTTAAAATGAACAAATGAAAATAAGGAAAGGAATAAGTGTATTGACAGGGATAAATACTACTAAAAAATCTCTACGATTTCAGGCCAGTAAAATAATTTGTCCATTTATTGAAATCTCTAGCAAAAGATTCAGAGATTGAGGAACTACCTCAGTTGTTTTAACTTTTCTTTCTTACTTTAGTCTCAGAAAAATCTTGAGCCCTGGGGCCCTCGGTGGGACTGTCTGAGGGCAAGAGCAGCAGTTTCTGTGTCATTGGTTCAAAGCAGGAGGGGGGAAAGTGCAATCCTTTGATAAAGCAGGTTGAAGAACTCCTTTTATTTTCCCTGTTTCCTTTTGTGCAGAGGGCTTTGTGTCAGGCTGAGACAGCATCCCTACAATCCAAGGATTGTAGGTGCAGTTAACCTGACCGCCTCTGCAACATTTTGTTCTATAAAATTCTGATTTATCTTTATGTTTGAAGCTTTGATACTGGAGTTAAGCTGCTAGTGGAGTTAAGCTTAAATGGGAGGAGCAACTTTGGAGAATGGAATAATGCAATTTAAAATGCGGCCTCCTAGTGTCGTGACTGGGGAGGTGGAGGAAGGTTAACTAGAACGTCAAAGACAGCTCACACAATTTTTATATCACTTAAACCCCAAAAGGCAGACAGGTGAAAGTGCTGAAATATGTTCATTTACTTTTTCTGATGACTATTACATGTCACTAATTGATAAAAACTAAGACATTATCCAACTGGATTTTTAAAAACAATTTATCTGGGTAGTCTCTAAATGCATTGGCAACTGCTGGATCTGTCTTTTAGTTTGGACTTTTTTGGCATCTTATTTTTCTTATATTTGATTTCTAGCTTTATGAATCATGTAATTCTTTAAAATGTTGTTTGTGTACTTTCCTATTCTGTTTAGCGTGAAGTGATTATTGTTTGAAATAAATACTTATAATTTTTGGCATGCAAGGAACAGAGATAATCAATACAACAGCTTTGTCTATTGCTTTTTCCCTTTTAAGACTTTGATATTCAGCTTTTGTTTCAGTTTTTTGGTGGAAATTGAAGAAAAAACCCTATTTCTTCAGGCATTTGTAGCCTTTTTCCTCTGACTATTAATTAGTCTATGGCATGCTTTTATTGCATGCTTCATTTGTTTAGTGTGACAGAAAATCAACAAAGGCTTGGATTTTGTTCTCAATCTAGTTTGTATCTACCTGCCTATTATTGCCACTAAACACGTTTCCCCCAAACAATGTTTGGTTATCTGTTATGTATAATTGAAAAGCCTCTCATATTGTTCATTTGTCATTCTCAGCCATGCATGGATACTGAGACTTGGAGTAAAAAATTGAACGTGTTTGCATTGGTGAATTGAATTTTTTGTTCTTGTACTAATCTTCACAAGTGGCAGTTAGGCTCAGTAGAAAAAAAAAAAAAGAAAAAGAAAGAAAAAGGAAGAGACTCTGTCTTTTCCCCGCATTTTAAAAACCTTACATATTTTGTCTAGGGATTCACCTTCCTATTTTGCAGTCCCATAACTGGCAGGCACCTTCTTTGATGTGATTTGGTGGTATTGGTGAATTTTGTTGCCCGTGGGCTTGCTTCCATTTAAATACAAGACTGTCGAGGTTGAATGAATATTGTTGTTTACGGTCTCTCTTCAGCCCTCAGAACTGCATTCTAAATGTAATTGAAAAAACACAAAGAAAGCAAACATTAGAAATGTGGGGATTCTTGACTTTTAATCTGGCCGTTACATAGAATGAGTTTTCAATACTAAGCTACTTATAGGTGGCAAATGGAAAAGTTTCCTGGATCATTACATGTGTTTAACGAGATATCAACTCCAGTGAAGTGAAGATCCTGTAAAACAAAAGATGGCTGCAATTGGTGAGAAAGTCTCAAGAAATGCTTTTTGAACAAAATCATGGCAGCCTGCACAATTCCTGCTAAGTGGGGTCCAAGGCAGCCCACAAGAAGAGCCAGAAAGAAAACTGCTCTTACAGACCTGCCCTGAAACGTGCTCCAGTCAAATTCCATATATGCTGAATTGTAGGGAAAAGCCGCCGCTCGCCGGTTAATGACGAGGGATCTCTATAAGCAGGTTTTAGAGCATGAGGTTTATTGGTAGGGACATAGCTATAGAGGCCTTGCTTGGAGCTGCCAGCCACAGCTCGAAGCAGGCCAGAAAAGCAAGAGGGAGCAAGAGAGTGAGACAAGAAAGTAAGAAGTGAGCGGTGAAGAGTGAGAAGTAAGAAGTAAAAAGAAGTGACAAGAAGTGAAGTGCAGAGAAGTGCAGAGAAGTGTAGAAAAGTGCAGAGAAGAAGTGAAGTGCAGAGAAGAAGAAGGAAGAAGTGAGAGAAAAAGGGTATAGAGAGGAGAAAAAGAAGAAGTAGAAGTGACGAGATTCTCGTGTACAATACAATAAATCATTTTCTGTGCTGAATATTCAGATTTTCATCAACCAATCTAGTACAAGACACAAATCTTACATCATTTACATATAGCCTATAAGAATCCTTACATTACCATACTACATTACACTTTAAACCTTAAAAACTACTTCTTGGACCCTTGCTGCTAAGCTAGCAGGGTCTGCTCTGACCCTTGGACTTGTCAGCAAACAGAGGGCTTTGTTTCATCAACGGGGGATTACCTTCAGTCGGCCAAGCCATTGTTTTCTGGTTGTTCAGTAACTGGGGTTTGGTATCTCAAAGCTTGCCTTCATTTCAATCTCGCCTGCAGTTTCCACATTGTCAGCATCTTTTGCTATGTGACCATATTTATAAATCTTTCCTATTTCATCTTCCCCAACACTGAATCCTCACAGTGTTTCCAGAAACAATGACTCTCAAGTTGGAATTTCTTTCTATCCCCTCTAATCTTCCTGAACTTTTCGTGAATCAGGAAGCCAAATTCTGAAGACACCTTGTTTCACAGAACAATCTCTCATACCCATTCTCTAAGAGACAAGACCTAAAGACTTCCTGCACCCACAGCTGGGACAGTTCGTGATCATAAAGAATTTGACTTTTTAATTTCTGCTACATTTTGATGGGCCTACCACTGATATGCAATAGAAGAAGAAGAGATGAAGTTTCTTTCTGTGTTTTCTGCCACCAAGTTGAGTAAATGGGCTAGAAGAGAGGCCAGGCTGTTCTCAGCATCCTTCTCTTTTCCACCAATGGGCAGTGCAACTGAATCACCCTAAAGGAACACAAGCAGTTGGGATTTTCTGCACAGTTCATTTGTCGTGTTACAGCTTGTATGTGATGTGAACACAGAATGTTCTTTGTGAAATGGGTTTGCCATGGCTGGGGAAATACTGGCACAGGTCAACTGTGATCTTACAGTTGTTGAATTAAACTTTTAAAATATTCAGTTGAAAAAGGATTTTTACCATCAAGCTTATTATGTGAAATAGCTAAAACTGAAACAATTCTAAACAGATTCAAGAAGCAGAAGAGTGAAAACATCTGTAACAATCACACTGAATCAACACAGAATTCCTGTACTTTGACATTCATGTTTGATCTTTGATGTTTTTTAATAAAGAGAGCTATCTCCTTCACCATTTTATTCAGAAAATGCTTTTCTTTAGCAAATTATGTGTGCTTTAACTTTTCATCTTGTCCCAGGGCTGCTAAAGAACTATATTGACTCTCAGCAGAACTCAAAATAGCTCCTTCTTTTTTCAGAAAGAAGGTACATAATTACATTAAGCCTGAACAATGGAATAGTTCAGAAAGTGAAATAATGAACAAGAAGAACAACAACAAAAATGAGTACAGTTTGACACATCCAGTGTACTGATTATGAAAATTATTTCTATTTGGAGTTATTAGTGATAATTCTTCCATACTAATTTGCTTATGGAATACAAGGCTAAAGAGAGAAATGTCAAAACATGACAATAAGGAACAGTGCATAAATAATCAAAATGTTACTTAAACCTGAACTTTGAAATAATGTTAATCATCACCTTTTAGGATAATGGTATGCATTATATCATTATCCTAAAAGAGGGAGTGCATTTTGCCATCCATGAGAGATTCATGTTCCTGCAAATGCTTATCCAAAGCTATAAATACATCTGAGTGTAATTTTGGTACTGGAGTCTTGCTAAAAACTGGAGCTGAAGGAGCTATTTTATTTTTCCACTATGAAGAGTCTGCACCATCTGAGGAAATACAAGATGTTCAGCAAGAAAGAGCTTGAAAAAAGAAGGGAAATAGGTGGTCATTATGCTAGGAAAATGAAGAGTATCTTAAAAAAAAAAGATTCCTGAAGATTATGGCCATTTCCTTTTCTATTTATAAACCTGTCCACTTTATAAAATCAGCATTGCAAAGGGTGCAAAAGTTTTCATAAGCTGTCTGTGCTTTATGAATTTTATAATAAAAACTGTTGCATGTAAACTCCAAGGCATCACTGCTACTAAACTGAAAAATATGGAGATAAGTGTTGTCATAAATGTAGACTGTCCACTAGAAACCATTAAGTACTTGCATAAAAGTGTGTTCAGAACATGAGCTGTGGTGCAAAGATTGCTCAAGAAGTCTGGAAACCTACAGATGGCAAATACGACTGTTTGGCAATTTGGCACACAGTGCTACAAATAGGCATCACTTTCCAAACTTGTCAAGTATTTGCCAAAATATGCAATTTCTAGAGATATTTACAAAACATTCTTTTTTAGTTACAAAGAGTTGGGCAAATAGCAGAATGGAACACTAGATTCTAGCTCATTTATCCAGGCTACAGGAGAGAGAGATCAGGGGTGATCTCAATACATCTTACAGGCACACAAGGAGCAGTTTCAAAGTAAAGGGTTTTAAACATCTGACAAAAGTACAGGGGCCCAAAGTTGAAAATGAATGTATTCAGGTTCTCATTTTCTTTTTTATAGTTAACAAGAGGTATGATGTGTGAAGGGTAAAGTACTGATAATTTAAATTTATGGCTTCCATTTTACAGGGTACCTGAATGCATGGCCCTTGCAACACGGCTTAGTTACTAGCTATTGTTCTAATCAGTGATATTAACCATAAACATCATATTCTCAGAGGTATTTAGTCACTGATTTTAATGGAAATGAGAGCCTGAGTGCATCCCACTTGACATAAAGTGCTCTCTGGGCATTTTACAATGGGCATTTCTCCAGCAGCAAATCCTTATGTGACACAGAGCACGAGCAAGGTCTTCCTCTTCAGTGGTAATATCAGGAGTAGGAGCCACCTACTTTTACATATTTCACTTTAATTATTAAGACTAATTTTTTCTCTGCTTATTCCCTAGAACTCTGTCTTAGGTAAATATTGCCAAATGATAATAGTCACTTAAAAATATTCTAGACATTTCAAATCCAGTGGAATTTAAATAGTTCTTTACAGACCTTTAAATGTAGATTTCTGAGGGTTTTTTTTCGTGTTATGCTAATGTCTCCTTTTACAAAAAGTACAGTTCCATAGTATACTTATTCGAAACATGTAACCATTTTAGACTTTTGACATTGTAGCTTTGATGAACATTTGTACATCAATTTTGCACTGAATGTCTTGTTTTGGCTTTGCAGTCTCTAAACTGTCTCTTGAGCAATGTGGTAGCATTTGTGCACAGAGATGAGACTGGGTTGAAACTGATAGTGGAGTGCAATAACTTCGTTCTGTCACAAACTGAGATGCCTGTACAGAGCATTTGATGTGTGAAAGGCATTTTTCAAGCTTTTTGGTAGTTAGACATTTCTACAGGAAGTAAACTACCTCCAACCCTTCCTGGGATTGATTATTAATTACTCTATGGGATAAAGTCACAGCATTATTAATGGGAAACTGTGCAGATTAACTCTGGAAGATTCAGGAGGAAAGGAGGATTTCAGTTCACATATTAGTTTTTATGCAGATATGGAGAGCTGGGGAATTTTTATGTGCTGCAGTAAGTGAGAACAACTAAATTACCGTTTGGGGAGTGATTGCTGATAATACCAGTTTTCTTCCCCTTCCACTAACTCTCGCTTCTTTGCCAACCAGATTTTTATTACAGATGTCAGAGTTTCTCCGCTAGATTGTCTTTGAATTGCTGTATTTGTTTAATCAAACCCTTGTGTTTAAATGGATTTATGTGCTTATTTAAGGGACAACCCCTTTGATTACTTTCTGTTTCAGGGAGACACATACAAAAAATATAATTATGTGACCTCCTGCATCAGGCTGTAGCTGGTACATGAGATATGATTGCAGGCAGAAAGAGGCTCACCCTCTCTGCATTCATATCTACTTGATTAGAAGCAGAAGGGATAGATATAGCTGAATGCAGAATCTAAGCTAATAGCTTCAGTTTGGAGTTGATTTGCAGCTGATTGAATTGCAGAACAGTCAGAACTGGCCCGTGCCTCTCTGTAAGAGGCTGCATGCACATGTTCACCATGATTCTTGCATCAAGATTCTTGCCTCCTCGATAGGCTAGAGCCTATGTTGTAGGATGCCCAGGCCTGATTAAAAAAACCCCCAACAACCCATCCACATCAACTCAAGCCTCTAAGTAGTGGGGAATTGCTGGCTTTTTTCCAGTTTTATATTTTTTATATATGCAATGATACACAGAGCAGGTCCTGCTGGACTCAAAGGATGCAGCTGCGGAGCACGAATAAAGTCCAAGCAGAATGCGCAAACAGAAAACTGTTGCTTCCTCTGTGTGTGTTTCTCATTCTTGCTGAAACCTCTCATCCCCTCATTATCTTCTGGTAAATGGCTTTTCTGGCTTTTTCTGGCTTTTAATCAACATCAGAGGCTATTACTTAATATACAGAACATTTTTCTTTTAGAAGTATAATTATGGCAAGTCAGAACAGCTGAGATACACAAGGAGTATAGTGAGAAAACACCTATTTTCCTAACTTCTCTCAAATCTGATAATCAAGGTGTGATGTTTCGTAAGTGCCATTGTAAATACCTATAAATAGTTCAAAAATGAAGAAAAAACCTCTCTGATGTAGAGTCACAATTGTGAAATATGAAAAAGAACAAACTTCTAGCAAATTAATATCATTAGATAATTACTGACTTTTTGGTTTGTGTAAGTTCTCCATAATTCGCTCTAACACTGCATTAATTCTGTATTCTATCATAAGAGGGTGACAGATTATAAATCTGTTATTAAACAGTTATAGCCTTAGACCTTTCACAGACATCTTTTGTGGACTCTGCTGTATTAATAGAATAATTACTACTGAGTTTCACTGACAGCTGGTTTGGCTAGCTCCACTAAAATTACAAAAAATGCTCAGAAAATGGGGCTGCCTCGTCTATTCCCTGGTCCCAAGGCAATAAGACCTACACCTGTTCTGATTTACACAGGTTACTTTTCCAACCTCTTACCAAACCCCTTTATTTCTGTGTATGTCACAACCTCCTTAAGCATTTCCTCATATGTGAATTAAATTTCCTTTGTTGCAATCAAAGTCAGATATAGAAATAACATGATTTGAAAATGGAAATTGTGTTTTGACAGACTTGTTCTAACAGAACAATTACTTTTTCATACTAACTGCCTACTTTTCACTTTCATAAGAGAAAAATGAGAAAGAAAGTAAAGGCAAACAATGAATTGTGAATTATTTTGGTTTGGAGAGACTCTCAGCATCCTGCGAGAGTTTTAGGTCAGCCTTTTCCTGATCCTACTTCTTGTATGGGACAGGCCCTTCTGACATGTGATATTCTTGTAATTGTGGGTAACTAATTGAATACCACACACTGTTTCTAGCCATTTTCACTCTGCAAACCAATTGATTTAATTATCCAGGAATATTAGAAGAGTCTAGAAACACAGGACCAAAAAATACTACAACATAAACATGTACCAAGTTCACTCCCCTGCAGCACAAGGAAATCAAGGAGAGTACATCAGGAAGTCACCTATCAATTAATTTTTTTTGTCTCAGATCACAAAACACTTGAGATTTCTCTGACTGAGGGGATTTGACTGCTATGACTGAAAATATGACCACTGAACAATCTACCACGGAAGAGAGCAGAGAGCTCAGGGGATGATCAGTGTGTTTGCACTGGCACACAGTCAGAAAAATAACAGTCCCAGAAAGCAGTTTATGCTTAGGGCTGCCAAAAAACAGGTGGTGAAGCAAACCATTCAACCCAGCAGACATCCTCCATCTATCCTGGAGAAGTCAGATATGTCATCTGACTTTTGATGTTACCTCTGTGTGTGTGTGTGGGCAAGCTGGGGTGATGGATGCACTTGACCCCCTTAACCAAACCAGCAATAATTTGGTAGAGGGTCCAAAGGAAGTAAAGGCCTGGGACACAAATAGGCCAAGAATTCCCTGAGAAAGTCCACAAAGGGGCAGAGTGACTCAATGAGCATTGATGCACATGAGCTTGGAATGTTGACTGTGTGATTAACACGTGAATAGCGTGAATAGTGGATGGTTTTACCGAGAGTCATTTATGAAGGAACAAAGGAAACTGTGGACACAAGGAGTATCATGCACACCCTTTCCTTGGTATGCAATTTGACCATGAGCCAGATAATACCCCATGGATGTGATAGCCCAAGTGAGCCTTCTCTGAGCTCCCCCTGCTAGGCAGCATGGCTGCATGGCCATGATCTCTCCTTTGGCTGTGAAACCTCTCAAGGTTGCTCCTCCAGGCAGGAGAGCTTTCTACTAACAACAAACCTTTGCATGAGTCCGGTTTGAGTTCTTTGTAAATTGTGACTGGACTGCATGCCAGTGACTCTCCCCTTGAGCTGGGACACCTCTCAAGGTATGAGATTCCTTGCTTGAGACAGAGATTCTTCTTCGCCCAGAGTGAAGAGACCCCTTATTCACAACAGATCCTCAGTAAATTGCTGATACCTTACGAAATTAATACTAATGAAACCCATGTAGTTAATTCCTTTAGATATAAGCCATTGCCCAGCTCTGAGACTAAGACTGGACTGAGCCACATCTAATATCCCTGAGGAGTTCAGAAAGCAGAGGAGTCAGCTCTGAACCTTGTTACTCAACAAGAGGGTGTACTGTTCTCTTTTATGTCTTGGGTCTCTGTGTATATCATCCTAAACTGATTTTAACTTGATTTTCTTTTGTATGTTTGATCCATGTGGTAAGTAAGAAGGGCCACTAAGAATGGTTTTCATCTGTGTTGTAGAAAGCAGAATAGTTTATGACAGAGAGCAAAGAATAAGAAAATGAAGGAATTAAGCCTCAAAGGATAGTTTGGAGCTATAGGGAAAGAGAGTATTCCTTAGAAATTGCAAGGAGCTGGTGGATGCTGCTTGATGATGCTCTGTCTGGAGACACACCATGAATGAAGTGCTGTAAATAGATAAATGTGGCAAGGATGACCTGTGACTTGGTGTGGCTGAAAAAAGAGTGAAAGAGGTGAAACATGGAGCTGTCGTGTCAAACATTTTGAGGGAAGAAGGGTTGCACCTGGTGTACTTGGTATATGTCTGTGCTAGGGTTTGCCTCTTTTCTTTGCAAGACTAGGAGCAACAGGATTCCTTCATGAAAGGGGCTATGAGCTCATAGGACTCTGCTCTGTGAAGTCTCCCAGACCATCTCTCTATGGATGATTTTACAGTTCGTGTGTGGGATGGTACCTTGGAATGCCAGAAAACGTGTCATGGTTCCTCATTATGTTCTGGGTTGAGAAGTACCACGATTTTTTGCATTGGCAGCATGTATGGAGGTGGGACTTGGGCATAAGGACATGAGAATGAGAAAAGGGAACAAGCATAACATAAGCATGTTGAGATTTCCAAATCAAGGGCCTGAAACTGATGTTGCACTGTATAGTTTTCTCTTATGTGTGCTGTATTGGGTTTAAGTGGCAAAGTTTTAGTCTCAGAAGGCATCAGGAGCTGTCTGTCCCCAGGCTGGACAGAGCCAATTCCAGATGGCTCTGAAACAGATCCACGGCTGGCCAAGGTTGAGCCCATCAGTAACACTGGTGACATCGCTGTGAAAACATATTTAAGAAAGGGCAAAGAATGCTGTGTGCAGCTGTTAGAGAGAGGAGTGAAAAAAAATGTGAGAGAAACAGGTTTTTTCCCTTGTGAAGTGGTGTTGGTTCAAGTTGCTCAAAACACCTTGTAGGAGCTCTGAAGATTCCAGGATTAAGCAATATGTGATCACTGATTCTGAGAATATTGCTGCTGCCTGAACCACGACACTGTAAAAAGGAACTCTGAAGGAGCAACAGATGGTGTATAATTTATCTGTCCCTTGATGTTGCAAAAGATTAAATTGAACCTATTAATTTCAGTTTGTGAATGGATTTGTATCTGTCATGAGTTTATAGGAGGGTAAAGAGAAAATAAATGTTGTTTCATCTTCTGCCTATTAAGCAGTATGAAGATAAAATATTTGTTCAAATGACAATGATTACTAAATGTGTCAGAGTAAATTATATCCTATCCCGTATGAGCAATACTGCACTTAAGGCTTTTTTTGTTGTCTTTTTTTTTTCTTTCTATTATCCCCTGGAAAACATTATTATACAGTGCAAAATAATTATTTCCTTATTTACAAAGGTTCATGTGGCTTTGGTACCAGAAAACATCCATTATCCATTTTAAAACTATGTTTCAAGGCAAACTAATTAATGACTCAAAGATCATAGGAGAGCATCAAACCCCACGAAGCACTTGAAAATAATAATTTATGTAATAAATTATGTAAGGTTAAAAAATAAGAAGGTGTTTTAACTAACAACGTAATCATGGAGATGAGATGCTTGCCTGCAGTTTTCATCGGTAACACCAAAATGAATTATCTCTGATTATGACTCAAATACGCAGAAGAAGAGAGGTTTTAATGTTAAACTGCAATGGGTAAAAACTAGGTTAAACATTAGAATCAGGGTTTATGGAATCCTGAACAATGCAGTGATCTATTGGGGCAATTTATACTAACATCAGAATTAGGGATAAAGAAAAAATGGCGACACTTCTGTCTGCTTCTGTTTCTGTGAGGTCCTGCCCCTTTTTATTATTTATTTATTTATTTAATTGCTTTTAAAAATTATTTGTACCTCAAGAAAGTTCCAGAACTTTTTCCTGCAAGTTATGTAAATCAAAGCAACTATGACTTGATCACTAGGTCAGATCCACAATTTAAAGTCAGAAATAGTAAGAATAACAACTGCTTGGAGCACAATTATCAGTTTCTATGAGATATGACACAGTACTATTCCTTGGACAGGAACCTGTATGCCAAAGCGGAGGAACAGAGGCCTGATCTTTGTTCGAAAGAGCAAATGTATGTCTGGAAAAGAAATTAAAAAAAAAAAGAATAAATACAAACAGAAAGAAAAAAATTATTAGGCCGAGGAAAAATGGAAGAGAGGCCAACAATGTTATCTTTTTTTTTCTAGGAATATAATGACTTTGTCTGGCAGGCAGCAGTGGAGGTCATTTGAATTAGCCCCTTCCTCAAAGCAGGGTCAATGTAAACCTGGTTCCATATTGCAACCTGCTCAAGGCTGTACCCAGCAGAGTTTTGAATAGACCTGAGCGTGGAAACTTTACAACTTCTCTGGCTGACCTGCACCAGCGTTTGGCTGCTCCAATTTAGACATATTTATAGTGTATGGGATCAAAAGTTCATGCAAGGGATACAGCGGTGCTTAACTCTCTTGAGAACTAGTCTCAGACAGTGTTTCAGTCCTGTCCATGAAGTGAGGAAATACAGTATGGTAAGTAAATAATTGTATTCTAGTGGTAAAGTGACAAATTTTTTTGAGTTTATTCTTGTGTGACTGTGAATTGAGTTGACACCAAGTGTATGAGGCAAAAGGAAGCACCAGCAAATTTTAAAATAAATGTTTTTCTATTTTTCTTTAAAAACTCTTTTTTGTTAGCTTGATTAACTACAGAATGCTAATGACCAGTGTTAAGGCACTTGACAGGTAGTTGTATAGATTTTGGTTTTAGCCAATATGATTATTACTACTAAATCATAGTAAAGAATATAGATGCATGAACTTCCATCATATAATTATTTCCCAATTTAAATAGAGGCTAACATTTTTTAGGGTCAATACTTCATTGTGAGTGAGTAAAGAAGAATGTTTAGGCACATATACAAGTTTATTCCTTTAGGATGAGATATAATCCTTACTGTGAAACATTCTGAGATTTCCAACTAAAATTAATTTTTAATGTCACAGAAAAGCAACTGAAATGATTATTCTTATATATGTAACCCTGCAGAACACTAGTTCCCTAAAAGCAGAAAAACAGCAGAGGTCAGAAATTACAAATTTACCTCACTAATGTATTAGCTTTGAAGTTAATTCCACTTAAATGCTAACATTTAAAAAAATAACAAATTGAGGAGAGAAAAATATTACAAGCTCATTTATTGCTTTTAATCATACATCTAATCTAAAAGCGGTTTTGAATAAGGCATTAAAGCACAGATTGCAATGTTAAGTGTTTTGTAATGAAGCCATAAACTTTTAGCTCATCAATGAGAGGCAGCAAGTGATCTGACAGCAGCCACTGTCATTGAGTGATGCTGAGTGGGATACAGCAGTGTGTAAACAGGGACTGAGGTATCTTGAGCTCACAGATGAGTGCTCATCCACTTGGCTATGCAGCTTTCTCTGGGTGTGCGGGATTTACTTGCACAGAATGGAAGGAAGATGCTGACAGGAGAGGCTTAGACAAAATCCAACATAGGGCATAAAAAAAGTCTAACCAGTTGCCAAATCATTGTTCATGTGTGTAGCAAAGGGTCTCCTGTATGCCACCTAAAAAATGCCTGGCTTTGTTGCCTCAGTTGAACCCTGAACTCTGCTGCTGATCAGCTGAACTGCCAACAACTGCTCCACGGGTTGCTGGAGATCCCTGCTGTAAGCAGTTGTCACTGCACTGAAGGCTGGGTGAGGCAGCTGAACAGAACAGAACAGAACAGAACAAAACAGAACAGAACAGAACAGAACAGAACAGAACAGAACAGAACATTTCAGCTGGAAGGGGCCTACAGCAATCATCTCACCTGACCACTTCAGGGTTGACCAAAAGTTAAAGCATATTTTTAAAGGCATCCCCAAATGTCTCCTAAACACCTCTCCAGGGTGTTTGACCAGGCTCCAGTGTTTGACCACCCTCTCATAAAGAAGTGCTTCCTAACCTCCAGTCTAAGGCTCCCCTGGAGCAGCTTTGAACCATTCCCATGTGTTCCATCACTGAATACCCAGGAGAAGAGTTCAGTATCTCCCTCTCCACTTCTCCTAAGGAAGCTGCAGAGAGCAGTGAGGTCTCCCCTGAGCCTCCTTTTCTCCAAACTAGACAAACCAAAGGTCCCTAGCCACTCCTCACAGGTCCTACCTTCCAGCCCTTTCACCAGCCTTGTTGGCTTCCTCTGGTTGGATTAAACTACCTGAACATCTTTCTTAAATTGTGGGGCCCAAAACTGCACACAGTGCTAATCTAATTGTATTAGGTAGTGTCCCTGAAATCCCTTACAATCACTTCTAAATTTTTAATTCCATAAATTGCTGATTAAGTGCTGCTGGCAATAAATGCAGTGATGTCATCTGCCTGGCCAGAAATGACAAACTAGACAAGATCTTTTGATATGATTTAAAATTCACCTTTTTTGCTTATTGTTTCAAATGACAACCTTAGCCACTCAGCCTGTCAGGCACAAAAAAAAGGAACAGGCAGTTGGTTAATATGATAGCCCAAGTTTCTAGATACTGTTTTCCTTCCCTTAGGAATAAACCTGAGCTTTAATACCATGGCTTTTATTGCAAGGTCTAGCTGGTTGTCATTTTCCAGCTGTTCCCATCTTGAGGAGTCAGAAACTGTCAATTGACTTGGAGGAATTTTTCTTTGAGACATCTTACTCTGCTTCAAGTCTGAAATGTTCAATATTATCCTACCAGGCAGAGGTAGATGTAAGAGAAGGAAAAAACCATGTTTGTTAGAGAGTGGCTGTTGTGCCTTAATTTTTTTAAGAAGTTCCTGAAGTGTAATCACTAGACATGAACAACTAGCATGTATTTTAACTTATAAAGTACTAGTTTCTCTGGCATCTCTTTTGAGAATAGCCCTTAATATATCAGATTGCTCAAGTCTGGCAAGAGTCATTCTCAGTCTCAAGCTGGGGAAGGGGAAAAGGTGAACCAGTTGCCTAAACAGAGATGTCTAATATTGTTCTAGGTAATTGTGTAAGGTATCCCTTCAGGTCCCTAGCTGCAACTCCAAAAGGAAGCAGGTCTTGTGTCATATCTGTCATATCCACCAGCCCACACATCAGATGTTGTGTGTAGGTGTTGGGGTCTCAGGTGACAGTGAGCACTCATGTTTAGGCAGTTGATCCATGCACTAGAATGCTAAAATCCACCCAATGGATCCAATGAGCTGTTTGAGCCCTCCCAACAAACACACCCAGCTTCTGTCAGCTGAGCATCACTCTAGGATACACTAGAGCAGCCACTGACCGCAGTGCAAGTGCAGACACATTGCCTGTACCTAGATAACAGTCTTCCAAATGGCTACCTGGAAATACCTGAATCTAGAGTCTTTAGGAGCTAAAGCCCCCCTATACTGAGGCTTATATATACAAAGTGTGTCAGTTGCAATCATTTTGGCTGCGTTGCTTGTTCCTCATCTCTTGGATAGGCTTGCACACACCTTATTCCTGCTTTCACTGCTGGCTGTAAGAACACAGTAATTTTTATTTTCGTTTTTTTTGTACTCATCTATTTTATTTCTATGTAAGGGACAATATAATTAAATTGTTTATTTAATTCTGAACAAAAATCATAGGACTTTTCCATTAGTCTCTCTGCCTCCTCTTTGTTTTCTGCTTTCTTATTTTAAATTCAAAGCTTACCTATATCATAAAATATCTGATTTTATAGTTAGACTGAACTTATTTTACATCTAATATAGGAGAGGCTGGTACCCATTAAAGCAGTCCTTACTGCAGGATATTTAAATTACCTATTAGACTGACTTAAATGGTCAGGTACAGATTTTGTCTAAAAAGGATGCTCCCCCCCCGATTTATATTCATATAGCTTAAACAGCAAAACTTTGTAGTTTTGATTGGTGTCATTCAAATGAACAGTGCCTTGTTCAATCAGACATCTTGTGGAATGGAGTATTGGTATAATTTTTCACAGTGTTCAGTACAGCAATGAAAACAGTTTCTCTCTCTTTAAGAGACATAGTTACAGACTGCTCTTATTAATATTGAATCAAACATTCATCAAACACTTGTTTTCTCCTCATCAACACAAAATTAACACATCCATTCCATACAAAGGTTCTGTGATTTAAACAGAGCAATTTGCATCACATTAACACTTTCTGCACAATTTCTGCAAAATTTGCATCTGAGCTGATTTCACACATAGAAAATGAAATCTATATCTATTATTTAAAAAAACCCCAAAACCAACCCAACCAAAAAAAACCCCAAAACCCCAGAGAGCTCTATTCTGTGCTTCACCTGTGACAGAAATATAAATCAGCATCTTCCATGGGATTCATTTTTGAGTGTATTCTCTTTAGCTAAAACTAGCAGAAAAATCTGTAAATCCTCTCTATGAGTGTTATTCAGAGACAGCTAGAAATATTGCAGGGGATATACATGTGGGACATGAAACCAGAGTATGGATCTGGGCTTTTTATCCTACTAGCAGCTTTAAATGAAACAAGTGTTAAGAGTAGTGAAGCAGTAGTTTATAAAGATCTCAGATTTTCTGGGAAACTGCTTTCCTTCTCATATGTGTTGCAAGTGTCCAACATTGTCATCAATAGCAATTGCAGAAGAAGAGCTGCTGAAAAAAAGCTAAGTGCAAGCATGTTGAATGGAGATAAAGAAACGGCTGAAGAATCTGGTGGGGTTTTTTGGGGGGGTGTGTGTGATGATTTTTTTTAAAATTGATTTTCTTCTAATTAATATAAAGGAATTATAATCAGTTATTTGATACAGTGGAATAGAAACATACAAATGCATGTCAGAATATGGGAGAACAAAACTTTACAGACCGACCAAGCTGCATCTATGCCAGCAGCAGGACTGTCTGATGTTACCACTATGGTGATGTGGTGCCCATTCTGGTATCCCCACCTTGCTCTTGGAGTGCTGGTGAAGGTGTTTGGCACTCCTGTTCTGGGCAAGTGTGGCTTAACAAGTCTTTAGCAACCAGCATGTTCTGTGAAATATGGTCCTACAGGTAGTGTCAAATCCTATTTTCACCTGGATCTAGTCAAGTCTCCTGCATCGAAAGTAAATGGAATCATTCTTTTTTTTTGTGTGTGTGTTTTTGTTTATTTGTTTATTTTTCCCAAACACATCCCCATAACAGTGCAGCACTGAAGGCGTCAGCTGTGATGAGTTTTTGTCACTTCATTTAAATCAAATTCATGTAAAGTTGCTACTGAAATTATCTATGCTACTACCTCACAACATTTGGTCTGGAGCCTGTTCACAGAATAAAACAAAAGCTCCTAGAAATGTGATGAGGCACCTTTTTCTGTGAAACAAAATGGTTGAATCTCACAGGACTTTGCTTCAGGAAAGACAATTTCCCTATGATATTTCATCAGTTCTAAATGATGCCTCCCACTTTTACTGTGATTAACTACAGAATAAATTTTAAAAGTTTATCTGTTCCAGGAAAGATCCTGTCATCTATCTGACATGTAATGAGACTGTTCAGACGCCAATGTTTATTTTCAGAACCATTTTAAGTATGTTTGGAGAATCAGCAAAGCCAAGTACTTCCTTTCTCTGAGGAATTTATCTCAGCAAATCTTTTCCAAACAGCTTCTTCCTTTTTAAAATAGATGGCATGTTTCATAGAAGTACATAGCCAATTTTATTATTTCCCACATTTTACTTGATGCATGTTTTGATTCCATGAACAGATGCAATAGGGAACCTAAAGTTCCCAAGAAAATCGTGTTTCATTTAAAAAAATATTATCTACTGGAATATTGTAGTAGCTAATACATCTGATGCCTTGAGAGGCCACCTAAAAACAGACACTAGACAGGAGTAAGGGAATAAAGGTGGATATTTATTAGAAAGGCCTTCAGAGGTACACCCTGGGCAGGCCAAAGGCTACACCCAAGATGGACGACGAGTCATGAGTTCTTCACACTTTTATAGGTTCGGTCCATTCGCATGTCAGTATAATTTCACCAATTAAACTTCAGCTAATGATGTAATTTCTCCAAGCTTACCCCCTCTTCTCAATATGTTCGTTTACACATTTTGGGCCTAGGACAGTCTGTGTGTCCTTGGAGAGCAGGCCTGGAGAGGCTTTGTTATGTCTATCTTAGCATGAGAGAGCGGAAATTAACAGGCTATGAGAAACTTCAGAGTTACACACTATGCAGTACAGGTTTTGAAAAATATAAAAGTTAAAACCTAAGGCATCACATCTAAATCATAGAACAGAAACAATTTGGAAAGTAAGCTAATTTTTACAATTATGCCAAAGATTAAATCTGAGAGATACATTTTGGTTTTGGTTGTCTGTTCATTTTTCCATTGCCTTGGCCCACTTCTTTCCCAGAGCTTCGGATGCTGATTGCCAACACTGAATGAATCTACTTGGGATAATCAAGCTCAGCCTTTCTCCAATGAATTCACCATTCCAGCTCTCTGTTTAGCTCCAAACCTAATTATTTTTTTGCTCTTCATTTGCTTAAGGGTCTCCATGCCAATGCCTTCTCCTCTCTTCTTGTGAGAAGTGTAAGTTTTTATACCTATTTGCTGCACCCAGTGTATAAATAAGCAAAGCAAGTTTTGCATGACAGTAGATCGGTGGTACTTGGAACATAATTAGTGCTGCAGATCTCTGTGAAGATTAAGACTGCTTAGCTCCTTTGCTGCAACCAATACTCTGTAGAATTACTGATCATACCATTTGCTTCTTGCATTTTGTTTGCTTGAGCCAGCAGACAGAGAAATAGCTGTAAATTAAAGGACTGAAGATAAGATAGAGAATCTCACCACTGAATTGTTTTTATTGTCTAGTTTAATTTGTACGGCAATTTATGTTCAACTCAAGTTTTCTGAAGAAATTTATCTTATTTGAAGTAAACCCCAGTTTTAGCTCTGATTTCAGTCTAGACAGGGCATCAAGGAAGATGAACAAAAAATCCCATTATAGTAAGTCTATTTTGTTACAAGGCTGTTCAGTGGTTGCTGTGAAGGCATGGTCTCTGAATGAATACAGAAGCTGTCTGTGTTAAAATGTAGTCATATGTAGATATACTAGCACAGATATATATATATATAAATAGGGGAAACAGAGATATCAGATAGAGAGAGTGAGAGGATAATGTTAGAGAAATAGCAAAGATTAGAACCAGGCAATTTTGGATCACTCTGCTCTGCAGCATGGCAGATTTAAAACCTCATGCAGGAAAACTGTGGACAAATAGTCTGCAGAAGAAAGGCGGCCTGGAGAAAATTGATGTGGTTCCTGTTTGTGAGGAAGCAGAATTTTGCATATCCTTACACAAGATGTCTGGCTGGTCTCTTCTAGCAGAAGTACTAAAGCAGATTGTCTTGAATCTCCTCTTATATTTTTAGGTGATACAGATATCACTCAGACTTGTTCTTCTGGGCTCATGTATCTGATCTGATAGCAGCAAACTTTTACTATTCATTTTTTTCCACTTCTGTCAAACTGTCCCTCAGAATATTTATGTGTTGCTCTAAGAAACTTTATATGCATGCTTAGAAACTAAGCCTCAGTAAAGAGGGTATGAATGAAGGGGCTGATGTTTTTAGGCTAACTATGACCTTGCTATGTGATGTGTTATCTGTAGGTATCAGAGATGGTTTAAAAAGTGTTTCATTAGCAACTCTAAATATAGAGTGCCTGCTAATACAGCAACTGGATTAAAACCCACCTCAGAAAATCCTTGCTTGTGTTTTTCTCTCTGACTCCATGGAATTGCCCTGGGCAGAAGCTCTTCTCTTACAGTATCCAGAAACATGGCACATTCTTGATTTCTGTCTCAGAGTTAAAATAAGAAAGACAAATCTCTCTCTGTCTCAGGGCTTTTATGGGTTATTCATGACTAAGAGTCACTTAATTCTGGTTTTGCTTGGAAGTTGGGTGGATGAAAGATAATTGCAAAAATAATGGAAAAGGTTTAAGGCTTCACTTTATGACATTTCGCTTTCAGGATATACCAAAACAGCAGAAAAATAAACGATGGGTCTACAACTTGTGACTACAATGAAGAAATTTTACCATTTCTTCTCAGCAACTGTGTGACAGATGCATCACATAATGTAAATCCACAAATCAGATTCAAAATTGCAAACTGAGGGGAAAAAGCTGTTCAAAAAAAGCTATTCAAATAGACAATGCCCAGTCTAATAGAATGTCAGATTTAGAATATGGTTATTAGATACTCCCACAATGCAGATAATAGAAAACACAAAAATATCATGGGAGTTAAGATGGGTTTTAAATAAAATCTCAATTATGTTCCATGAGGTATTAACATCTGTGTGCTCTGTGGTGCACTTGGTACTTTACAAATATAAAAAAAATGAAAATCCCACTTTCATCTGCCTAGTAGCTATAAGTATCATTTTGAAGACTTCATTTGTGTGCCCAGGCTCAAATTTACACTTACTGAGTAATGCAACCATGAGGGAAAAGTTAATCATGAAAGCACTTTCACTTCTTAAAAAACCCCACTAAATCCTAGCCAGCACAGCTCTCAAATAGCCAGTATTTGCTCATGCCAGTTTGAATTGCTTTTATCTTCTGACATAACAGCCAGCATAAGCTAAAATCAAGTCTACCTACCTATCCATCCATACAAGAATTATGTCTAGCTAATTGTAACTGTGTGGTGCTCTGTTCAGTGGTACAGCTATCAACATTATTTTAACGTTATAATCTGTGACTCCACAATCTGATCGGCAATCTGATCAATCTGATTGATCCACAGTCTGATTTTGACATATGAGAGAAATAATTTGCATTATTTACAGGAATATTGTCTTGCTGTTTTGTTTAAAACAGTCATGAGAGGTAAAGGTGCAGCTATTTGCTAATGGAGGGATGCCTCAAGTGTGAAGAACAGTGCAACAAAAGTACAGAATCATAGAACCAGTGTGATTGAATTTGGAAGGGACCTCTGGATGTCATCTGCTCCAGCCTCCCCACTAAAGCAGGGTCACTTACAGCTATTGCCCAGGACCATGTCCAAAGGGTTTTTGAACATCTCCAAGAATGGAGACTCCACAATCTCCCTGGGCAAACTGTGCCAGTGCTGGGTCACCCTCACAGTAGAAAAGTGTTCCCTGACCTTCAGAGGAAACCTCTTATCTTTCAGTTTCTGCTCATTGGCTCTTGTTCCATTCACCACCATCATTCCTGCATTTTTCCTGCATCTGAGTCACCTGAGTTGGAGATATGAGTTGGCATATCTTGTTTGGTGGCCCATCCCAAGGCATCTGAATGTTATTCCCTAAGAAATCATGTTCCAACATGGAACTTGTGTGCTAAACTGGGGAGCAATCTGATACTGTTGGACCAGATTCCAATAAAATAAAAATGATCACTTTTTCCCCCTGCTTGTAGAAAGACTGTTAGAAGGCTTAGAGCTACTGCAGAAACAAGAACAGCAAATAATTTCTGTTATGTTCAATATTTATTGCAAATTTCCAGTGAAAGAGATGATTCAAGGAATATATCTCTTTCAAAAAAACCCTAAGACATTATTAGCTGACGTGAAAGTTTAACCTTACAAGTAGAAGTGCACTTTTTTAAGTGAACAAATGGGGTAATGGCACAAAACAACATCTTATGCTATCAAAACACTCTGCTTTATAATGCACTGTGAATCATAGCAATTTTTCCCTTCTTTTATGTAGAATTGCTCAGCTGAGTCTCCCAACTTCCCAATCAAAACACACCCCCATGCGCAGAGTAATACATCATTACTAAATCCCTTTTCTGTAGTCTCACTAAAAGTGCATGCCTATACCCTTAAAATCCAAGCAAATTTTCCTAACTTCATTCACAGCACTGTGTGCTCTACAACAGTAACCCTGCTAAAACAGGTAAAGTTACATGTTGAATAGCAATAGTAAAAATAAAATTTAAAAAAAGGGAAAAAAAAGTGTGTTTATATCCATATTTATTTCTTGAAAATAAATTTTATGAAAGGTGCAGGTGTAGACAACTAGTGAGGATCTGTGCCTATAGAACAGCAAATAACATATTCAACATATTCAACGTTGTGCTTTGAAAGAAGAAACTTTGGAAACTAAAACCAGAGAATGAAATAATGTGATTATATCCTTCAGGTGTATGCAGGAGAATATTGCTGATGACTACCAGTGCATGAGTTATGTAGAGCAACCTTCAATGAAAACTCATCCACTTTCTTTGTGTCTGGTAGTTGCTATCATGGGAAAGGCAAGGACAGAAGCCTGATATAACAGAACTGTAGAAAAAAAGATGCTCTGATTGGATTATTTGCTTTTTTTTCCTGTGCGACACAGTGATGATTCTGGGTAGCTGGGGGATGCAGAAGGAAAGTAGTGTGCCAGCCATATGTGGGCGTGGATTATTTGCCTTGATGACACCAATTGCATTTTAGTTGGGCTGAGTGATGTTCTTTTTCTTCACAGTGCTGAGTTGGAAGGACAATTTCTTACTTGCATAGTAAGATATTTTAATCTGACACTAATAATAAAGGAACCATTACTCATGACCATGATTGCTTGTTTAATTCTTCCACTGTGATGCAGGCTGATAGCTACATACAAATGTAGCCCTTTAATCCTGAATGGCTTGGAAAATGACCAGAATTTGAGATTCATCTCAGGGAGTCAGCATTTTATTCCTTGATCAAGGAGAAATTTTGCCATCCAAAATAAAGTCGAGCTGTATATGAAAGTAAATGAATCACTTCTCTAACACTCTTTCAACTTCCTGGGGTTAAAGATTTTCGTTTTCTACAGCACTTGTGTGCTGGTAATTATTATACGTATTCCACATAAGACAAATTAATATATATAAAACGCATTAGAATTTTGCAAGAATTGCTGTGGTTCCTTGGAATGAGAGGTCTCCTAGCACAAGTACCCCATTTTCTTCAGTGATACAAGTTGTGTTAAATCAAGGCTCTTGACTTTAAAGATAAAAGCAGGTATATTTTCCAAAGAATTTATTCAAAGTGTTTCAGTTTTTGTCCGTGGGATGTTAGAGTTCACGGACATCTGAAACATGTGAAAATGCGGTTAACTAATACTGTGTTCAACTGGCATCCTGTACAAGTACTAGACTAATCTGTCCTTTATGAAGAATAATAATTAGCACATCATTTAGACCTTAGGAGAGCAGTGACTTTCACTACAGTTTTGAAATATAGAAACCTCTCTCAGTACCTTTACTCTTTTGTCATTGTTTTATTTGCTTATTGTGATATCATATGAATATTATTTCTATAGTTATTGCTATTGTTATTATAATTACATTGATTATTTTGCCTAGGGAATTTAAATCTGAATTATTATCTTAAAACTTCCATGTTAATTATTGCTAACAGTGTCAAGGTGGAACCAGCTTAACAAATCAATGATTCAGCTGCAATCATTTCCTCCAGGATGAGACACTCTTCTTGAGCTACAGACCATGAAATGGAGTAAAAACTGACTTGGCTTATTCCAGCTTTCAGTGACATGAGAAATACTGTCTTTGGAGATTTATTCTTTAAGGATCAGCGTGTTTGAATGAACCTCGTAACTCCTCTTTTCCACAGGGCTTACCTTCTGTAACATATTTTCTTTGGTAACTGAGAGGAATTTTTGGAGGAGAGGGATGTTTTAGTCAGAAGACTTTTAATAAAGATGGTTTTGACTTAATATCTTTATTATTTAATATTTAATTTTAATATTTAAATTTTAAAATATTTAATATCTTCCTCACTTCTATGGAATTGGCAATTGTTGCTAAAAAGAGGCATGGTAGTCTAGTTGTTACACTTGCACATTGACAATGTGTATTTTGATGTAATAACTCTTTCAAAACCACTTATTTAAGAGTGGGTAAATATTTGTCTGGGGAAATTTCCCTCTATCTGTTTAGAGAAGAACTAGATTAAGTGCTTGGACTAGATCTCTGATGTAACCCCTACCCCAACTGATCACAAGATGTATAGTTGAATTGATAGACGTGTTAATGTTTAGGGTTTTGAATCACTAAAGTTAATGAATACCTAAGGTTAGGTTCAAATTTAAAATAGGAATGAAAGCAGAATTTAATACAAAATTAGATTCTTTTAGTTCACTGATACATAATGTTTCTATCTTAAGTTGGAAGAGTAACGAAGACTTGAATACAATTTTAGGAAATACAACTTTCAATAATTGCCACCTACCATAAGTGGGTTAAAGTAACAACTATTGTGAAAAATAACTAGTATCCTGCTAGCATGGGATGAATTGTCTGCTCTCTTTGTATGGACTCCGTGAGAGGATCGTGTCTTTCTATAATTTGTTTCTAGTTTGAAACTGTACTTTTTATGCTCCAGTATCTTCACTCAAAGGCTTTTTTGCCATTGTCAGCAGTTCTTGTTACTGGACCTGAACAAGAGGTGATGGTTATTCTTTTATGTATTCTTTTGTGTATTGAGCTGAAGCTGCATTTCTATTCCCCATTACTTTATAATTTACTTTCTGTGCAGTCATCCATATACTCTACCGCTTAATTATCAGGTGTCAAGACCTTATTATTTTCATTAACTTCTTGGCTCTAACTTTCACAAACAACAAGCACTTTTTTTTTTTTTTTGCATTGTTTCTAACAGTTTGTTTATGCCACTGCCAGTCACTGTGATCTTACACTTTAATTTTCTTTCAACAAACCAAAGACAAGCAAATATTCAAGACCTTTCTTTACTCTGTTCCTGCCTGAACACCTTCTCCTTTTCTATTTTGGCCCCAAGCTCCTTTGTTTACCTATCTCCTTTCAGATGAAAATCTCAGCATCTTCTTTCCAGTTTGTCATTGATTCAGAATATAGCAATCCATAAGGAAGAGCCATGGTGCCAAATGTTATATAACAACTATATATATGTATATATACACACATACATACACACACACATACATACGTATATACATATATATGTACTTGAATTATCTGTGCAGTTGAAGTTGGAGGTTTCATTAAAGCAGCTGAGAAGTTCCAAAAGGGTTGATTTCTAAACAGTTTTTTTGACTGATGAATCTCTGGCAAGCCAGGAATATTTGTGGCTTTAGAACACCCTTGCATGCTACACTGATACCAGGAACAAGATGCCTTTGATTTTGAGCTTGCCTCACCCTGGAGTAATTTTCAGACTTCAGCTGTTTTAGCTTAAATTTTAATCCTCAGCAAAACTTTACATTCATTTAAAATCTCAGAACTTTCTTCCCAGATTTAATTTAAATTGTTTGCTTCAACAAATTATATGCTTTTGGTCTCCTGCGGGTAAAAGGCATCTGTCTTGTGATGGATCCAGTGAACAGAGAATAAGGAATGACATCTACCCGGAATGGGCTGGAGGGGAAGCACAGCACTGCAACAGAGAGCAGTGTCTCTCAGCAGATTTGTGGCAAAGCTAGGAGCAGGATCCACTCTTGAAATTCCCAGTCTTTGGATGAAAATGACCCTTCTGAAGTTGCTGCTTGGAAATTTTCTACAGAAATTGCCTAGCATAAAATATTTTAAATTACTGAAAAATTTCCCAAACTTTTTATGAGAAATACTGCCTTGCAAAGTTAGCTCAAAAGGATTTCTAATGCCAAAAGGAAGGAAATCTACTGAAAAAATAGAAATTGTGAGAAATAGAGCAAGGGCAATGTGTTTTTCATGCATTTGAATAAGCATAGAGTGTTTTATAAGTATATCCTCCCCAAAAAATTCAGAGGTTCAAGTGAAGACTGAAAAGTATTCACTTAAAAGCAAACATATTAACCCAGGCATGCAGCAACAGTGCTGAGTGACATATAATGATTTTTCAATTAATTCTGAAATGGCTGTGGGCAAATAATAAACACTTGAGCTTGAAACAAAATTCAGAATAACTTTTGCCTGCTACCTTCCCTTGTGAAGCACAACAATTAAGAGATTTATAGCATGCTTGTTGATGAAATACATGTTTTCACAGAAAGACACATATTTACTGGAAAAAGAAAACATTTTCCAGATTATAAGTCTCTTTCCTTCTTTCTTTCTTCCCTCCTTTCTTCCCTCCTTTCTTTCTTTCTTTCTTTCTTTCTTTCTTTCTTTCTTTCTTTCTTTCTTTCTTTCTTTCTTTCTTTCTTTCTTTCTTTCTTTCTTTCTTTCTTTCTTTCTTTCTTTCTTTCTTTCTTTCTTTCTTTCTTTCTTTCTTTCTTTCTTTCTTTCTCTTTCTTTCTTTCTTTCTTTTTCTTTCTTTCTTTCTCTATTCCCTCCTTCCCTCCCTTCCTTTGCTGTGTGACATGGTGTTGAGCAAAGAGTAGGCTAAAACTGTAATTTAAACCAATGAATGAAACAATCAGCCTGGTGCACTTCTGCTGGCTATTAAACGGACAACCTCTGTGGAAATTTGTGAATGAAACTAAAACACTTTAAAATTCCTGTGAATTTGATAATGCTGTCTATGAGGATCCATTTTACTTTTGGAAGTTCCAATTTTTCAGGTGATGTCTAGAACCAGTGTCCCAGGGCCATAATGAGAAATTTGAGGAAGATCTCAAGACAAAAGCCTGGGAATGGGTAGTTAGTGCCTTTTTAGCCACATCACTGCCACTGGAGAGACTGACTGTGCACTGTAGGGGCTCTACTTGTCTTAAAACACTTTTGGATCAGTCAGAGGAGTACAAAGATTATGCCACGCATGATTTTTGTGTAATATCAGAGTGTGGAAAAGCTACTTGTACTCTTTTGTTTCCACTTTATCCTTTCAAATGGAATCAGGTGGAGTGTAAACAATGGTTTACCTTTTTTTTCCTTTTCATTTAAATTAATGTACTATTTTCCTCTTTTTGTTCATTGGTTAAAATGTTAGCTAAAACTCAGTTCATTCATAGTCCCTGAAGCCTTTCCACTTAAATGATTCACTGATTTACTGCAGAATCAGTATGTGTTTGCAGTTCCAAATTGGTATTCAGTCAATTTGGCAGATTTCATAGAAAAGCCATTTAAAAATAATTTTTCTGGATAGATAGAATGAGTTGATATATTCCATAGTTGATTGATTTTGAGATACTGTCGGCATTCATAACACTGCTGACAAAATGGGGAAAACATAGTAGCTGTTTTGTTTGGTAAATTTTTCACTCTTTATGCTTTTTCACATAAGAACACCTTGCCCTGTCAGTTGTATAACTTCTAGCCTTTGTTTCTTCCCAACAGTGCTAAAGATTTTCTGTTATAGTTTCTTTTTAATGAATATGATCTGGTTATCACTCTGATGTTTATGCCTGTTTTCCTATACCTTCTAGCACTTCCCTGAAAAATGGTGGAAGTTATTTTTTCCATATCAAAACTATCTCTTTTTAAGCTCTTTTTAGTGTATATTTTCCACAGTTCTCTCTGTCAATTTCACAGCTTCTGTAACTTTCCAAACCCCAGCAATTCTATAAACTCATCAAAGTCCATCTTGATACCATTACTCTCAAAATCATGGTATGGGCAAAAGGGATCAAACCTTGTTTAAGGAGTTGAGACATTATTGCTCGTTGAAATGTGTAATCAAAATAGAACAATGAGTTGTCATGAGTCCAGTTGCAATGATAGTACTAATTAACCTAGAAAGGTCTCATTAGTAGTACAGTACAAAATGTTATTCCAGAATGTCTGAACATCAACACCTTTTCTTCAGCTGATGACGAAGTTGACCTTCCAATGTTGCTATGATGACGCCTGAAAGCTGGTAATTCTGACTTTTCTAGGAAGATCAGGAGGGATGCTTCACAATGAGCTGACAGTGTATTGGCATCTTCACAGGGTAGGTGTGATGCTCATGTCTTGTTTGCCTTTCCCCTCAGTATCTAATCTGCTTGTCTGATTTTTTTTGCTTTTTGTTTCCCTCCAAGTGGCACCTCACACACTCTTTGTTCACTGCTTCCCAGTTAATGTGCTTTCTTCCATTCTCCTCGTTGTCTCTGAAAGCAATTAGTTGTAACTAATTCACCAGGCTGCCCTCCCGCAGTGACTGGGGTGTGACCGCAGCCTGAGCCCCCCTGCCACCAGCTGTGTCTGCGCTCAGCCCCTGCACGCTGTGTTCTGAAGTCATGGGCCCAGTCACCGAGTCTTACTGCTGTCAATTAAACCAAAGCTAATACAAATTTAAGCAAGATATTTGACAGATAGAAAATTGCTATGGCACCTCAACAAATGAAATGTCCTCAGGCCAAGACCAACCCAAAGAACTCCTGAGACCTTGAGGCATCGGGTAACTACAGAGCATGTGGCCCCTTATCAGAAGTGGCAAAGTTGTATTTGCCAGGCTATAAAGTTAAGTCTGATGACCAGTATGTGCTATATTCTGTGGTTTTAAGACAAATCTTTAAAAATAGATGTTTTGGTAGAAAAAACAATTTTCCCAATTTCTCTTGTTCACATTTTCCTGTTTCATAAATCAATCTAAAACAGTGCAATTGAAGAGCCTGAAGTATCATACTACTTTCTTTCTCCTCTTAACAAAATATTTTTAAATTCCATATTAATTTGTATGTACAGATAATTCTAAAATTCTAACACTTTTTCCATTTCTCTAAAAACATTTGTCAAATATTATTATTTTTTCTACCATAGCTTCATTTCTACTACCAGCTTGTTTAATTTTAAAAATAAAATAAAGCCTAGACTTTATTTCAGCTTACATTTTTGTGTCTGTGCAGAAGTCTGAAATCCAATGCTTTTTCATTGCATTTGAAGCAAACATGCATCCTGCTTTTTCATTTAATATTAGCAACACACCATGTTATCTTCTTTTCTCTCATTAAGATTGTTAGAAATGCATCCTATTGCAAGGACTAAAGGTGCCCTTTGGACTGACTCAAACGTTTTATTTTCTGCAAAGACCTTTCAGTTCCTCGGGCTGATTGCCCACCCTGAAAACTCACAATAGAACACGTTAATGTTTATTCCGTTTTTGCTCAAGCAGTGGCAGCTAGCCCAGGAGATTCCTATGACTAATGCTATTATTAATAATAATTCAGTATCTCAGGAAGGATTTGCAGCTCTATGAGAAAGTGATAGGAAAACCAACTTTTTAAATCAAACACAGCATGAATGGGTTGTACTCGTATAGGAGACCCAGGGTATCTGGTGCTGCCACTGGAAAGTCTGAGGAGAAGACAGTGAGGAGGGGTCCTTCTTGCTCTGAGTAGCATCTCCTGGGATGACAGAAACTGCTTAAATTTCCCCAAAATGGGAACATTCTGTTTCCTAAAAATGGGTAATGTACTTGTGTGCAGAACCTTGTAACCATCAGATAACTGCAAAAAGCTAGGTACCAGCTGCATTTCAAGAATCTCTTTCGTCTACTGAAGAAAAGTAAGATGAAAAAAGTAAAAAGTTATGGAAAATTCTGCATGTGCTCAATCTTTTGGTAACCGAGATGATTTACAGGATTACTTGTTCTTGATCTAACTATGCCTGAGGGCCTCTAAGTCTGTAGGAGGAGGAGCAGCAGAGGGGGACAGAGCAAGGGGCGTTGCTGTTGCTGCAGGACAGCCTCTGTGAGGGGAGCCCAAGGCTGTCCAGAGCCTCCAGCCAGCTCCAACAGCCCCATCACAGTCCCCATCTCCCAGCCCCTAAAATATGTTGCAGCTCAAATCCCCATTCTGGATTTGCCATATGGTGAAAACAAAGATCATTCTCAGAGTCTCAGAGTCTTCCCTGACTTCCATCAGGATAACATGTCCATGATAACAAATTAAATAGGTGTACAACTGCTCTTGGCTCAAATGCTGACTGTCATTGAATGACCTGCAATCAACTAATGCTACTAATTAATGTCCCTAACCCTCAGACTGGAGTGATTGACTGGCAGTTGTTTGTGACCCCTGACAAACCTTGCCTGGGAATGATTTGAGAGAGTGTGAATTCTCACAGTCCAAATTCTACCAGACACTGTAAAATAATTAAGACAAAGATGTCTCAGTTGTAGCATCTGAAGAGGTTTCTTGCCCCCCTTTACTTATGAATATAGAAGTAATTTTATACTTCATAATTTTATTACTTCTGTTTTCTAGAAGTAATTTAAAGGCACTGGCATTCCTGTTTAATTCCTTTCCTACATTACTCTGCATTTGCTTGTCTGCTTCTGGTGAAGGTCCAGAGCCCATGAATCTGCCAGGTCTTTCAAACTTGAGTGTCAGGTTTCATGATCTCCCTCTGTTTTGAGTGCTGTAACTGTGGCACTTGATTCTTCAGGTCCTGTCAGCTGAGCAGCAGTGAAGGTTTTTGCATGTAAAATATCATTCTCAAGGTAGCAGCATGCAGAAAGGTGTAATTCAGCTGACAACCTTCATATGAGATTTTTCTTGACAGGATTAATCTTGCACGTCACATATTCATTCTGTATAAATTGCACATTACTGACTTCTTGGGTGTCTTAGGAAAAGCCTACTTACGTTGTTAAAAACATTTGTGTTGACAGTCTTTTGTCTGTGCTAATTGCAATCAAATAAGAAAGCTGATAGGAATTGACTTTCTCATTATCTGGGAGGTATTTAAGTTGCAGTATGGAGTGGAATCCAGTTTTGCCTAAAAAAATATAAATGTAAAAAGGTGAAATATTTTTTAATAACAGTTATACTCAGTATTTATCTGAGTTAAAAGCAAAGAGTCTTTGTTTTTCTTTCCCTTTCATGGCTTTCCTTTCAGTGAGAGTTGAATCTGTTCCTGCTACATGGACATCAATAGTTCTGCAACTGCATTCAATGGAAACACCATTTAAAAGTTTTTGTTAACTCCTTGGAGACAGAAATTGCATCAATCTGTATGGCAAAAAGATGCTTAGACAATGAATGGGAGCTGAATATTTTCTTTTGCTGCCTTTAAAACAGTACCCCAATACCATTACTGTTGTAATCTCCAATACAAGGGCAAGCACTATTTACTTAGTCTCCATAATCTAATCCTGTTTAGTGAGTAACATGTTATATTCTGATATAACTGTTTGGTAAATTCCAAGTGGAATGTTCTATATTGAAGTGTTTTGAAGTAAAAATGTAGGTAAAAGACATCTACTTAGGCTTCTGTCTCATTATTTTTAAAAACAGACCAATCTGTCTTATTCTGTCCATGACAGGGGCCAATGATAAAAGTGTCACCACAGGACACAACAGTCTTCTCCAAATGTCCAGTTACATGAAATCTTGCTCTCAAGACAGTTTGTCACTAGCTTTGAAAAGGTAGCAATGTTCACTTTCTTTCTGATACAGAAGAATTAAAAAGAGCTTAAGCAGGATTTTGAAACTTGAACAATGACTCCTAAACTCAGAGATTTATAATCACTTTTGGTGCAAAGTTGAGTCAAACTCACAAACTGTGCAATTTCACATTCCTATTTTGCCTCGACAAGTCTCATTTTCTCATGTTTAACTAAAATACTTAGGGCAGAAAAATATATCCAGCTATGTACTTCAGGTTTTTCCTGGTTCTCTATTAAGTGAAGAAAGCTCTGACTTGCCTTAATGGTTCTACTGCTTGTCTGGTGTAACTTCATCGTTGCTCCTTTTATATCTCCTCTGTAATCTGAACAATACAACTCTTTTATTTTATATAACAGAGAAATGCTATCAGACTAATTTTCTCTGTTAGAAATGGGATGAATATTAGAAGAACTATTTATCTCTTTGAATATCTGACTTGATATTTCATAACAATTTCAAAGGCCAGACACTCTCCTCATATTGCAAAATGTCATTAGGTAAAAAAGATCAAGATTATATACTGTCACCTTTTTAGATAACACATGTATTGTGTCACTTCTTGAATCTGTACCAGGCAACCCTAGATTTCACAGTTTTAACAGAAAAATTAAGATATGCAGGGAGATGGGTAAAGGAGCAAAATAAGCTACGTAAAATACAGTAACAGGAAACTCATATAGTGAAACCTAAACTATTTTAAAGGTCAGTAAACTTTTTGTTTTAGCCTCATCACTCTCATTGCTTTCATGGTCGTTATTATCAGTTCACCCACTTGAACTGCCACTGACTTAACCACTAATAGGAAGGCCATTTATCTACTTTAATTAATTCACCTATGGAATAATATGGAAGATGCTTCTTTCCACAGATCTGGTCTTCTCTCACATAATGTTGCAGATTATGGAGAAGCTGGCAGCATGGAGTTCATAATGTGATCCTCTTCCTAGCACATCTGTCCTGTTACTTGTGAGGCAGATTTATTATTACACTCATTGTCAAGCAGCGCCAGTGAAGTTCATCCTTCACGGGATGCAAGTTCTGATCCTGTTGCTTTTTGTCTCATGCCAAAACATTATACCACTGCAGTTTTGAACCACAAATGCCTTTCAGCTCTGTAGGCTGTGTGGACTATTAGAAATGACCATCCTAATTTGCATGCAGGGATGGCAAGGTACAAGGAAAGTGAGTCAGTTTCTTGCAGATACAGCTTGTTTTTAACAGCACAGCATGCTTCCCTGTCGCTCCTTCACTTCATAGGTCAAAAGCTGCATTAAGTACAGCACAACAAACCATTCGGAGCTAAATGGATTCATTCAGGTGTAGAGCAGAATTTGACTCAAAGCTCTTGTATGAATTCTCCTACTCTATGGAAAACAGACCCAGGCAGACATTAAGATTTACTGCCATTAATTTCAGAGCTCATTTTGAAAGTTTGGCTCAGATATTACATTATAAATGTGAAATCACAAAAATAAAAAGTATCAGCTTTTTCTTATGAATATTTTAAAGAAATTAAGTAATGACATTATTTTATGCTGTTCCTAATGCTAACTTAATTAAGTCTTAAAAGAATTAAATGAGTTTAACCAGTCCCTCTGGAGGCTGAAAACCAGATTGTTTAAGCATAGAAATATTCCTAAAAATTAGAGACGGCAGGATATTTGAGGATTCATTTAGAGAAAAATTCACTTAGAGAGGGACATCTAAAGCTGGGTTAAACATGACATCCCTTGTCTCTCACTGAAGATGTCATATGTTGAAAAACTTTTTTTATTTTTAAGTTGTTAAGTGGTTTTGCTACCTTTTTTTCTGTGCAAGCACTACTGAGTTTTGAGTGGTTGCTGGCTCAGTAGCACTGGTGAGCAAAGTAAACAGTCTCTGTTTCCCCTATGAAGTGTGCATGAAAGTAGACAGTCACAAAAATATTGGTGGCCCAGAATGCAAAAAAATGTTGAGTGCATAATTTCACTCTCTTAGTTCCATGAACTACTCAAAAAATATTCCAGTTACATACAGTAGATTTCGAAAAACAGATTAAGTCAAACTAAATTGAAAGACCTCTCAAACAAATGAAAAGAAAGGATATGGAAACAATAGATAGTGTTCATAGAAAGCTTACTCAAGGCATTGTGTTAAAAAAGAAGTGGGTCTTAAGAGACAAGAAACTCTGATGAGAACAGAAATATTGCAGGTAAACTACATGAGAAAAAGATTTATAATGTATGTCTGCAAAACTATACATCACAAGAAGGGAATATTCAAAGTAGCTTAACATAATTCTTTGGTTTTCATCTAATGAGGAACATACCTGAATGAGAAACATAACGTGGTAATAAGAACATCAGTTCTGCTCCCAATTCTGCATGTCCACCAAGAAGCAACAATAATTAGATTCCACTCTCAACTTAATGCTAAACCTGAATTTAAAACAGGGGAACTTTTTCTGATATGAAAATAGAATGTACAGTCATTGAAAACTGTGTTTTTAATGTAGCACTGTTTCGCCTCACAGTTCTTGCCAGCATTTCCAATTACAGCAGTGTTTTACTGTTATCTTTCCTCTTTTAGAATGTTAAGGGTTGGAAGGCACCTTAAAGATCATCTAGACCCAACCCCCACTGCCGTGGGCGGGGACATCTCCCAATAGACCAGGCTGCTCAGGGCACTATCCAACCTTACCTTGAACACTGCCAGGGTTGGAGCATCCACAACTTCTCTGGTCAGCCTGTTCCAGTGTCTAATCACCTTCACAGTAAAGAATTTCTTCCTAATATCTAAACTAACTTTCCTCTCTTTCAGTTTGAAGCCATTACTCCTTGTCCTATCACTACAGTTCCTGACAAAGAGTCCCTCTCTGGCTTCCCTGTAGTCTCCTTCAGGTACTGGAAGGTTGCTGTGAGGTGTCCACACAACCTTCTCTTCTCTAGGCTGAACAGCCCCAACTTTCTCAGCCTGTCTGTGCAGGGGAGATGCTCCAGTTCTCTTATCAATTTGGGGCCCTCCTTCTGACCTGCTCCAACAGTTCCAGGTCTTTCTTATGTTGGGGACCCCAGAGCTGGAGGCAGCACTCCATGTGAGGTCTCATCAGAGCAGAGTAGAGGGGAAGAATTGCCTCCTGTGACCTTCTGGTCACGCTCTTGTTGATGCATCTCAGTATTTCATTGTCTTTCTGGGCTGTGAACCAGGTCATGTTGAGTTTTTCATCAACCAAGTTTTCATCACATCCAAGTCTTTCTCCACAGGGCTGCTGTCAACCACTTCCCCACCCAACCTGTAGGTGTGTTGGGACTGTCATGACCCAGGTGCAGGACCTTGCACTTTGCTTTGTTGAACCTCATAAGGTTTGCACAGTTCCCCCTCTCAAGTGCAGTAAAGTCCCTGTGAATGGCATCCCTTACCTCCAGTGTGTTAATGCACTGCACAGTTTCTCCTGGGCTTTTTCTTTATTTTTTTCCAATCACAGTGAGCCAACTCTACCCCAAAGCATTTTGGCTTTGCTTTTGAAAGTAAGAAGAAAATCCTCCCTCCTCTGATCTCCAAAATTAGATTTTCCTCATTCTTCAAGTGCATAATAAGGAATATTTATGCAAAGCAAATATTCAGTGTTCAAGAACAAGCTAATTGGGTTCTTTTCATAATTGGTAGTTTATTGCCCATTTGTATTCAAAACTGTTCCCGCTGAACTCCCTGAGCTGTGGAAAGGAGACACAGTGCTTTTATATTACATGCTTTTCTTAGCTGTCAAGCCTAACTAAAGAATCCCTCACTTTTATTTAGAAAAGACCTTTGCAATACCTTCAGCTATGAGGAACAGGCTTTTACAGGTTAATGCTTGAACTGGTGCTGTGTTAATATTACTGTCTGATTTAGAGAGAGTGCAAGAGCCTCCCGGGCTTTACGTTCATCCTTCCCACCTGGGAATCCCATTGTAGAAGTTTTATCTGGAGCTAAACCTGTTTTTGGGTGGTAGCCTACACCTCACTGTGCATCTCCCTCCAGTCTTCACTTGTCAGATTCCTTAGGCTGTATTTCAAGAGCAGGGGCAGAGCAATTTCTCCACGTCTGCTTTCAAGAATTGCATGTGTATCAGCGTACTAAAAAAGTTTTGTTCTGGTTCTCTTTCTAGATTAAGCACACTTTGGTCTTCAGTAAAATTCCCTGTCAATGGTAATGAAGAGGAAGAGAAACAACCATCAGCAACTCGTTTAGTTATTCTGTTGGATATATTAATGTCTATAAACTGTCAGATACAGACTACTTTGGCCACAACAGCTAATCTTTGTTGCTGGGTAATTTGGCCTTGGATATTTCCCAAGTATAATAGATGCAAAGGTTAAGAAAAAACCAATCAGTGTCGGCCATAAATGTAATTTTTCTTTATGAAACTCACAATGAAAACTGCTGAAACCTGGAACACAACTCTTGAGATTTAATGTATTCCATGTGTCTAGCAGAAGTCCATAGATCTCTAGATACAAAAAGAATTTAAGATTAAAACTAAGAAATTACTACACCCAAAGGATGCTTTCCCTCCCAGCTGCTCATCTCTACACTTGAAATATCTTGGCATGATGTTACTTTTTATGAATTAATCTTCACCAGCTGATAATATTTTCATGAACTTGAATTAGCTGCTGCATGGACAGAGCTTCTTGTTTTGCAAAATACACTGTTTTCTGGCATCTTTGTTAGATGTAGCTGTGTGGCAAGAGGAATTATCCAGACTGCAGTTTACCTACTAGGAAAAAACATGTGGACAGGTTTTAATTACAGATCATGTGGAAAACACATTAGTAGATAGAAAATTCTTGTTAAGAGCCTTTGTTAAAGATAGAATTAAACCAAGGTGAATTTAATTACCAAAGTGGTATTTATGCTTGCTGTATAAAGTCAAAATCTTTAGTAGCTAAAATACATTTTTCAGATTCAATGGATTTTAATGGAGAGAGAATTGTCTTCTCAGACGTATTATTTAAATAAATCAAACACTTCAGAAACCAGGACCTGTGTTTTCATCCATGATTAAAAGAAGACAAAGTTGATTCCATGTAGTTATGATTACTTCGTAAGTTGTGGTTTGGGAACAATCTCTATCAATGTTATCTACCAGTCCCGGCTCTTTAAAATCTTAGTTCTTTACACCTTTGTGTGGGTCTCTGTATGCCTGGTATTCCTTATTCCCTTCTACAGAAATATCTATTTGCCTTGTTTATGTGTGCCACAAATTCAGCTTATTTTGACCATCTCCAGATATAACAAGAAGATCATTTGGTGGAGATGTGGAGAAGCAGTGGGGTAGAGGATTCTGTGAATATGATCTCCACTGAGTAGATGTTTATTAGAAAATCTTTGTGACTGCAGTTCTTTTGGATATGGTCTTCATTTAATTTTTACAGAATGTCTTGTCTGTTGAATATTTTAGTTTAGTTTGATGAGCGCTGTTGGGTCTAATTTCTGACCTTAGCACCTCAAGTACTGAAAAGTACCTCAGTACTGAAAAAACTGAAACCCCCCCCAGTGATTATGAAAGACATTTTCCTGATCAAAGCATAATCTTTCTGCCTCTGGGTATTGCAGACTCATATATTCACCTTTTCTTTATGGACTCATTAGTTCCACCTTGCTGCTATGGATCACAAGAACACAAGGACAGCAGCCATTTGTTACTCTCTCCAGCAACAACTTATGAAAGAGGTTTTATATGTTAACATACATAATAACAGAGGATTTTACTTGATATTAGAAATCTTATAGTCCTATAATTTACTCAAGAGCCAAATTCAGCTTCAGGAATAAAGTGAGGATGAAAGGATACTGCAAAGCCTCAGCTCTTTGGAAAGAAGACACAGACTGCACAAGCTTTTCAGAATATCAGCTCAAATAACTGTGCCCAAAGCAAAACTGGCAATGCTACAGATGACACAGACGAAACTGGAGACTGTACACAGGATTAGATGCAAACCTGTCATCTCTTCTTTATTGGTGGAGTTCAGTTAGCATTCACCTGAAAGGGCCAGAATAAGGATCTCAAAAATCTCACCTCAACAGAGTTGGTGAAAAAGAGAAAGAAACTAATGCATCTCGCTGCTAAATCTTACAGTGGGAAGAATATATGCAGTTTAGTAAAATGGTATTTTGAACTGAAAATAAAAGAATGTCAAAAGACTGTCATCCTACAGTGATGAATAAGTATTTGTGCAAAGCAGGAGGACCATGTAAATTGCTTGGAAATACAGCAGTGTGCACACTTGAGGTGAGAAGAAGGTAGAAATAAGGTCAAAAAGGTGCATTGAAATAAATATAAAGGCACACCTCTACACTCTGAAGCAAGCCTCGGTCTTTGTAGTCTCTATCTAGACTGAATATCATAGAGATGAATTGAAAGCACTAACTAATCAACCCTGCTCCAGCATCTGATGTCTCCTCTCTAATTGTAGTAGAGGGAGAAAGACAGAATGAAGAACCCTCAAATGTCAGTGCTGTTGTCCATGTATGGCTAAAGAATTATTGGGGTGGATCTTCTCAAAAGAGAGTTTGCAATGCATTGCAATAGCTCTCTTAACCCTCACTGATTGTTTTGATCTTTCTAAGAAAATCTACATTCCACATATGCAATAATGATAATTGAACTGCATTGTTGATTGCAACAACAAGAACATAATTTATACCTTGACAGAAAAGTAGTTAAATAAACTTCAGAAATGAAGAAATATAGTAGCCTTCTTCCTTTAAAAACTTGAAAAGTAGCCTCAGGCTGGGTTTAACAAAGTAAAGTATAAAAAAACCAGCACATCCCTGCAACACAGTGTGTGGAGTGCCTGCCAATACTGGGTTGTTTGGTGGAAAGATGCAAGGACTGACTGTACTATGATGTGTCAGGAAGTATCAACATTGATTTAAGCTGTTCAGGACCCACAGGACACTTTCAATTATTGCTAATGGGATGTGGAGCTCTTTCATTGTTCTCAGTTTCTGTGTGCCTTTCCTACATTACTTTCAATATAAAAATGACAAATGAGAAATTGAACATTTTCAAGTATAAAGATCTCAGTGAAAGTCATCTATTTCTCAAGATTTCTGAATCATGGGCATGAAGCATGTTTTTATAGAAGACTGACTTTTCTGTTGAAATTTTGTCCTTTTCTCTACTTTGTCAGTGTTTATTCAGTCTTGCAATCACTGCCTTCTGCTATGGGCTATCAGGCTGCTGCACTTGTGTGTGCAAAAGCCTTTGCTTCCAAAGAGAAGCCAGGCTGTGTTTTACTTTAATGAGAAATGAGAAATTTAATTGCTATGTGAGATGTGTTGACAAAGGCTGTCCTGGTGTGAAAGTGAAGAATTCCTCGTTTACTCCTCTTGTGTGTTTTCCAGGTCAAGACTGCTAAATCTGAGTCTGGAGGAATCAGATGTTGCTCTTTCTAGTGTTGCTACGGCCTCTCTTGAGTGCCCTTTCCCTCTTGTTCATCTGCACCTTTGGTAAATATTAGCCTAAGTCTTAATTTTCAGATACACTGTCTCTCCTTTATATGTTACTGCCATCCTTTCTCTGCAGCTATATAGGCTGATTTCATTGAAAGAACCATCAACTAGACAGTTTTCAAATTGTATTATAGATGACTTTTACCAATAATTATAAAAAGTAAGTATCTCTCAGTGTGACAGGAACACAGAATTGCTGAATCTAAACCTAGAAAATACATGTTTTGAAATTGCGCTCTGATAGCCAGTTACCAATTAAATTTTAAAAATGTTCAGGAATTTTATGTTTATTCTTGAAATTCAGTGTTGTGGAAAACACTGGACTCACAGAAATACACGACCCACGTCTAGTTCAACCTTGCCTTTGAAATGTGCAAATGAAAACTTGCAGAAGAGAATAATCACAGTGCAATATGACATATCAATTACCTCCCATTACAGCTCAGGCAAACAGCTGGCTGGGTGCTGTTTGTTATGTGTGAACAGTGTGGTTAGGATCCCATGGAGCAGAGATGTAAATTATCCCTGTCCCTGGGAGCTTATAGTGAAACAACACAAAATTAGAGAACCATATGTAAACACATTTATAATATGAGAGTTATTTAAAATGTCATTGTGAGGGAGGGAACAAGGAAAACCTCTCATGCTAGATTCACACTGAATTTTAAAAATTTGCTTTTTAAAAACTTGCTTTGGAAGATACCATGCTGTGTGTCTGTCTCATTCAGAAGTCCTGCTGAGATATAATTGAAACAGTGATAAGTCATAGTCACCTACCGTCTTGATGCTTGGGAAAATCTGCACACACATTAGCAACAGAAAATTATTCTTTGAGAGCCGCTTCTTACTTTTGAATGTGCAGTATGTAATGAAAGAGCTGCCAACAGAAACCTCCTCTCCTTCAGCAAAATGAAAAATAAAGTTAATTGATGATGGTACAGAGTCACCAACTTAGCATCTTTTATGGCATAACATTGTGTGGAAAATAAGTGTCTATCAAGAGAGATGTTTTTCAGAAACAACACAGACTGGGTGTTAAACACAGGCTATTAAATATCACTAAGTAGTCATGACTTTCATTAAAATATATTTGAATGCATAAGATACTTGTATTTTTCCTACCTGAAGGCTTAATTCCAACTCTAAAACGTAATTCAGTCCCAGAGAAAGACAAGCATTATTTTTTCTTGAGAAAGTGAAAAATATTAAAATTTGATAGCACGTAATGTAAAAAGCTGCCTTAATAGAAGTTTCTAAAGGGAGATTTTGAATTAGTATTGCACTGATGTGGTCATTCTTTGGGTACAGCATCTCTTGTCCAGTCCTAGCCAGTAAGGTCCATGGTAATCTTTGGGGAAGCCTGCATAACTCCTGCTTTAAGAAGCTGTGTTCAGGTCAGGGATGATTTGCTGTCTGCTAGGCAGACTCAGGTCTACATTTTCAGTCCATGTGGAACAAATATCTTTTCAAAATGTTTAGACTGCACTTAAAAAAAAAAAAAAAATTAGTGAAGTTAGGATCGAGGCTAAAGACTCCAGGGGAGGCAAGAGCTAGTAAAAGCCAGCAGAAAAATCAGAAAAAATTTTCAGTGACTGAAAGTGCGGTGCTAAGATTGAATCCCTTGATTATCTTCTTGCTAGTCTAAGTCTTCATGCACTGCTGGAAAAATCATATCTATCTCCCCATGTTAATTTATGATATCCTACAAATCTTCAGAAGTTTTGTTGAAGGAAATGCTAGCTAGGATGGTATACTAACTAGCAAAAGTATTACACATCTTTAAACATTAATGCTTAATTAAAAATAAAAGAAAACTATGGTAATAATTCTATGCAATTTTCCATTGAGTTAAAATAAGGGTATGTTATTATTGCTAAGGAGATTTACTTGACAGTGAGAGCTTGAGGTTTTAGGATAAGGAGATTTTCATAGAAATTAAAAACTTCTTAGTTACATGGATTTAAAATTCTTATATATTCTTATGTATACATGTACATATCCATATATATACCATTGCTGAAACAGACTTTAAACATTACCTTTTTTATAAGATTTTCTGCAAAATTATCTTTTAGATTTTGTTTTCTTTTTTGAGATTTTAATATATTTGCTAAAAGGAAACTGCTAAGGAAATAATTGAGACAGTGCCAGATGGAGAGATTTGCAATAGTTGCTGAATTTTCATACCCAGAAAGGTTTGGTTTATTTTGTGAAAGCTCTATGAAACACCTGTTTCAGTCTTTTCAGAAAGTCAAATTGTGCCCATATGAATGGTGTCGTCCCCTACCACAAAGAAAGCAGCCAGTGGGTTTCCCAGCGTGCTGTAATTTCTGAATTGCTTACTTGGAATAGCCCAGTGAGAATGCTTTTAATCAGAATTCTCTGCAAGTATACTATAAGAGAAGATAAGATGGAAAAAGTATTGAACAAAACAGCTTATGCTTAAAATAGTTACTGGATATTAACATTTTTTTCAGCTATAAATAATCATACCTATAAAATGAATGGAAGTAAAAAATGGTCCTTCAGACTTAACGGGAGGAGCAATTAAGCCTCTTGATTTCATAACAGCAGTGGGAAAGATGCACGGAGGAAAAGGCCTGAGGCATTTGGTGATATGACAAACAAGACCTAAATAATACAGTGTTTTCTCAGCTGTAAATGCAGGTGTTTGCAGAAGCAGTGCAGCTGTTCATCTTTTTGGATGTACAATTCCCTTTAGTGACATATTTGAATAAAGATTCTTTTACCAGGTGTTTATCTCTAATGGACCCAGGGCTTTCTATAAATCTCCACATTCCACGCTCCCCCATAGCCCCTGCGCAATATGCAAGGATTTAAGAATGGAATAAACCCCATTTTATCAGCTGTCTACAGTCTAACAAGAAAATCCTCGAAGAGCAAGAAGGTTTTGTTTAAATTTCACTCATCATGACTGTGGCTCTCTGTCTATCACCTTGTTCAGGATACGTAACCGTGCTATAAAAAATAAGACTCACTTGTCTACAGATGTGAATGAGATTTTGGTGCATACACTGGGGAAGATTTGATAATGTTCATGGAAGTATCACTGGAGAAGCATTTATTCCTGTCTGCACTCCTATTTTCAAACACTATTCTCTTTTTCCTCTCGGATAGAGATGTATTGCTTACTAGCTACTTTCCTAGCTCTTACTTTTAATTGTCACCTGTTATTAAGAAAAGAATTAAAAAGAAAAAATCCCAATGCGAACCAACCCCACAAGAGACTGAGGAAGCATTGTGTTGTCACAGTTGTATAGAAAACCTTGAAAACTGGACTAAAGGTAGCTGGATGTTACCATTCATTTGGCAGTGCTGCCTGATGTCTGAAAATAACTGGTTTGAGTGATATAAATTGACCTATGCAGTTTGTTATGTACCACCTTTGACACCAGCAATGATGAATTCAGCATCATTCAGGAACAGCTGTTCCTGTTTTCTGAGTTACTGCAACATGTAGGAAAACAGGAGCAGCATTTTATTTTGACTAACTTTTTTTAGGTTAGTTCCTCCAGCACCTTGGCTTGCAGGATTGTGAGAGACCCTCTTCCTCAGTTTTTCATCCACCTAAGGAATTCAGGTGAAAAGAGCCAGATGATGCACCAGGGCTGCAAAACCTGGAGGCCATACATGTGAACATTCTTGTGGTGGTGTTTTAGAGATGATGTAGGACTTCAGAACCACTAAGAGAGAAACAGCTGAATTAATTCCTCACATAAATATTTCAACCTTGCTGAAAATGTTACAGGTGGTTGAGTCTTTGAGATGCAATTAGAGTAGCACACAAAAATTTGTTAGCACATTTTCAGGGAAAGAGAACATAATTGAAACACACTGTTCCAAAACAAGAACATTTTTCAGGTCAATTGTTTTGGAGTAAACTATTTTCCAGGACTGAAAAGGAGCTTTGTACTCTATGGCACAGGAGCTGCATGACTTTACGACATTTGGATTGTCTTTTTTATCCATCGTAATGGTAGAATAACAGATCAAATGGGGTCTAAAAGTTGTAGGCATCTACCATGGGGACTATGTGTCCCCAGGAAGCAGAGGTACTTCCTGGCAGCTCCCCACCTTACAGCAGACACCTTTGGAAACATGCTCATTGTCATCATTTCCTAATAGGTTGCTCTGGATCCTGAAAACTGAGTCTATCATCTTCAAGGAAACTTTACTTCTGTACAGGTGCACTATTTTTCATCTTATTTTTGAGAGCGTCTTTAACTTGCTGTTTCTAAAAATGGTGCTCCACATATCTTCTTGATTCTGTGAAGGCATTGTCCAAGAAGTATTAGCTTGCAGGGGGGTTACATTTTGTAAGTATGGAAGCAATGTGTTCTCTGTAACTATTTAGCATGAATACCATTTTTTTGGATGGCAAGACGAAATGTCTTAAAGGTGGGACAAAGATGGGATAAACTTCTAGAAAATGGCAAAGTCATCTGCAAGCCACTTGAAAAGGCTGTCCTGCTCTGAGCTCTTCCATTGCATTAGATTTCTCACACAGGAACTTGAGCACTCAGCTCAGAAGAGTCAAACTCTATTCAAAACATTTTCTATGCATCTAGCAAGCTGTGAGTGCTCAGCTGATGCAAGGAAAATAGTTGGATTAGACAGCAGAAACTGAGACAGAAATTGAATTTTTGGAGTATGCTTTATTTCTTCCACCCCCACCCCCAACAGTGAACAGAAAGATCTTTTCAATTCTTTTCAGAAATGCTGCAGTTACACCTTACACTCATGTGCCTTTTGCAGTGTCAGGTGCATCCAGCAAGGCACATTTAAGGCAGCTCAGGGCATGTTGTAATCCAGATTTTCAAGAAGAAGGTGTTCCATCTGCCTGTTATCTCTACCACTTGTCTGGCTTCTTTCCTTGTTCTGGCATAGCTGAAGCACTAGAATTTCCCTTAAAAAAAAGGCTGGATCAGTTTTAAGCTAGGTGTTTCACTAGGTGTGTAGACCTGCATCTGGTATGGCACAAGTGAATTGGGATGGATGAGAAGGATAAGGGGTGTGTGTAAGGATGGGGTCTGTGTGTCACTGAGCATCTTAAGTGAAGGTTTTCTAGTTCAGTGGGATTTCAATTTGTTCAGTGGGGTCCAACATCTACAAATGTGATTTATGGGAGCTTCCATATCTCAACCACTTGGAAACTCAGGTGCTAATACTCTCAATTTTTTTAGTGATGCAACATTTTTGTCCTTGACACCTTCCAGGGACCTCTATCCTCTTTATTGTCCATACTCTACGATAGGGCTTCAAACAAATGACCCCTACTGCAGATGGGAATATGCAGAAAATTCCAGACTACTATCTACTGTGCTTCTTGGAATGAAATCTTACACACGTCTTTTGTTTCTTCAAATTTTCTTTCTAACTAAGGGCCTTACTTGATTATACATTTTCATCACTTATACTCCTGTCTGTTTCATGACTTTTGTATGCTAGTGGCATTTCCTATAATAAGTTTTTTCTTATCTAAATAGTTTAAATCTCCTATGGGGGTCTTTTTTCCCTTTATCTCTTTTTCTTTCTTTCTTTCTTTTTTTTAATTATGTTTTGACCTGCTGCTGCTTCCCGTACTTTCTTTCTAGATTTCTTTCCTTTTGTCTCTCTCGATCGTCTCTCGTTGTCTGGTCTCTTAACAGACTTTTATTCTTCTCTACATTTACATGCAGAACAGAAATGTTCTCTAGTGTTCACAGCTGTATGATAAGCTCTGATTTTAATATTCTTGTCCTGGGTACAAAGACTTGCTTACACAAGGGAATGACTCATTCTCCACTGCATTCTAATCTAGCAAGTTTAAATTACACTGATGGCTTAGCTTGAGATCAACTTCTTGTAAAGGAGTCAGAATTGGCTCCCTAGCAGCTTTTCAAAATCACTTTCTAAGATACTGTGCTTTCTACTTGAGATCAGATAGTAGAATCTTCACAGAAAGGTGGTGTATCTAGTCTTGTACTGTAATTGATGCTGAAATCTCTGAAGTTAAAGTATGCTTATCATACTCCCTTGAAAACTGCAAATGTTAATAAAACAAGCTGTATGGGTTCCAGAGTTGCCAGCCGTTGAGAAGCACAACTTATTCCCTAACTCCTTTGTTCCCTACCACTTTTTCCTCCCACCCCCAATTGTATTTCTACATATTGATAAGATGCCCATGATACTTCTTGTCTGCAAGCTAAGCAGCTCTAGCTCTCTCAGCTTCTCCTCAAATGAGGCATGCTCTGAGCTCTTACCTCACTCATCTTTGTGGCCCTTCACTGGACTCTCCAGTGAATTGGACTCTTCCCACATCTCTTTTGCTCTGGGGAGCCCATAACTAGCTCCAGCACTAGAGATGTGTCTTAGCAGTTGTCCTGGTTCCACCAGCATGCTCTGGTCTGTGTCTGCAAAGGTGCTTTCTATAGGATCACACTTATCCTAATGCAGTGGTCCAGCTTATCCAAAGGGAGCACTTTGGACGTGGACACAGCTCAGATGTTGCCTAAACAAGGTAGGAGCAGTTTACTAAAATGTATTTATGATCCTTATCTGGGATAGGGATTCCAGACCAAAACCTTCCAACAAGTAGTTTAAATAATCTTTAGAGATATCTGGGCTCTCATAGCTGCAGTATTGTTACATCGAATGAGCAAATGATCTAGTCTCTATAATGGTGCTTATAGAGTAAATCTTCATCATGTGGGCAAGAAATTGAATCCATTTCAATGGATTCAGACATGATGTTGGTAATGAGATGTGGTAATTTTTTTACTAATACTTTAAAATCATTAATTATTTTCAACTAACAAGCCTAGGAGTTTTATCTCTGAAAATTTTCATTAGTAAGTTGTTATTTTTAATTTATTTAATTAAATAAATATCATGCTGCAAGCAGTCTATTATGTTATGAAGCACAACTAATTGCTCTTTTTTCCAGGTCCAAGCTGAGGTTAAGAAAATGCTTCAAAAATTTAAATGGATAATTTTTCACCTGGAGGCTCCCATTATAAACTCCCATCTTTGTTTTTAAGACAATGAGCTGGCAGTGACATTTTTCTTGCTAAAACATATCTTTATGCACATAACATTTTAGTATCCGCACTTACCTTACACAATTCTTGAAAAGTGGATACAGGAGCCTCAGGAAGAAGCTATAAATTAGAATATTCTAATCAAATATTTGTCATCAGGATTTGGTGAGTACACTGGCTACCCATTTTGAAATGCAAGTTGAAAGGGATTCACTCAAAAATGTGTTCAAAAGGAAACCAGTGTCTGCAAGATATGCCAAGCAGGAAATGTCATGCCCTCTCTCTTCATTTGCCAGAGTTCTCTTTCTTTTGGTACTGCTCAGGACATAGATTCATGACCCTGGAAGGTATAATCTGTCTGCCCATGAAAATGGGTAAAGGACTGCTGGAGAGGCCCCAGATGTCCCTTGGATGGTGAAGAATTGCTTGAGGGTCTGCTGGCTTTTTGTGAGGAGGCAGCTGGCATCAGCTCAGCTGCCTTTCACAGAATTGACTTTGATCCTGCTTGTGTTGTCATGGTAACATGAGTCTCTGATCAGATGAGCCTTAATCACTGAGTTAGGAGTAGACCTCTCTTCCTCGTGGGAAATAACATGGGAGAAGACAAGGAATACTTTTTCCTAATGGAAAGGTTTGGACAATTCTCTTGACCACTCCATGTCAGTTTACATACCTCCTTTATCTGGCTTGGACTTGTAATATTGCAAATGTGTGTGTGTGTATGCAGGGAGAAAATATCAGAAGAATATTTGCTACAGCTGTGGTTTAGTCCCAGCCAGGAACCAAGCCCCACACAGACCCTCACTCACTCACCCACCAGTGGGACAGGGGAGAGAAGTGGAAGAGTGATAGGTAGAAAACTTGTGGGTTGAGATAAAGACAGTTTAATAGGGAAAGCAGAAACTGTGCGTGCAAGCAAAGCAAAACACAGAATGAATTCACTGCTCCCCATGGGCAGGGAGGGGTTCAGCCACTTCCAGGAGAGCAGGGCCCCATCAGGTGTAATGGTTACTTGGGACTGCATCACTCCAAATGTTCCTCCCTGCTTCCTCCTTCTTCCCCCACTTCCTATACAGAGCGTGATGCCATAGGGTCTGGAATATCCCTTTGGTCAGTTTGGGTCACCTGTCCTGGCTGTGTCTCCTCCCACCCTCCCACACACCCTTGACTTCCTCACCAGCGTGGCAGTATGAAAAGCAGAAAAGGCCTTGGCTGTGTGTAAGCCCTGCTCAGCAATTACAAAAATATTTCTGTATTATCAACCCTGTGTTCTGCACAAATCCACAGCACAGCCCTGTACCAGACACTGTGAAGAAAATTAATTCTACCCCAGCTGAAACTGGCACTGGTTATACAGGAAAATGCATTGCATTAAGCACATAAAATCTGCTAATTCAAGTGTGCAATTAATACTATTGCATATGGGTGGATGTTCTTTGGAGTGCAATACTTAGAAGATTTGCAATGGGTTTAAATTATTAAATAATTACATAGCAATTATAAGCATGCTTTATTATTTTGGATACAAAGATGTTACAGAGGCATTTATGATTAAGCCCTTCTATAGTACAAAGGGCTAACAGGTTTTGTCAAAGTGATTCCACATTAGCTTTTTTGTGCAAATAGCTGCATTACTTAAAAAAGGGAACATTTTATAGTCTGAAACAACCTTGCCACAGCAGACTGGAATACCATAATGTTTTTTGACATTACAAATTAACTTATGCTGGTCTCAGTTCAGGCATGGCAAAATTACTTCTGATTTCTAAACCATTACATTTAAAGATAGCTCTTCTATTCATGATAACATTGCAAAATGTGCATGTAAATACGCCTTCAAAGAAGAGTTTAATAAACAAGAAAATATTTAGTAATGGTTGTGAAAAACTGAAAAGATAAATATTCATGAATAATTCTGGGTTGTCATTAATTTTTTTAAAGATAGCATGGTGAAATGAATATGAAAGCAGAATAACGATGTAAATCTAGTTAATGAACAGAATTTGGGCATTATAGTGCTGATTTAGCTGATGCCAGTCAAATCTATGTCTGAAATAAATATATGAGTAGGCACAAAACTGAGAAAGAGAGATAATACCTCATATCACAAAATGATGACTCCCTTATCTAAGCCATTGAAGGAAGAGGGAAAAAGTAATCAGAGTTAGAGATCCTCCAAAAAACAGTGAGCCTATGCAGAAGAGACATGAAGGATCATAGATTCAGGGAGTAAAGTTTCTGTTTTTTAAGGTAGAAAAAATAAAACAGAAATCAAAGAAGATGCTATTTTAAAAAATAAAATAAATTAAAAATCAGTAGAATCTATCTTTGTGTACAAGCCAAGTGATTTTGTATACTGAAACTAGGGAGGGTCTGTCATGTATTCCTGGTGGAAAATGTCACACAATGGTGGAGCAGAGGTATTTTGCAGTTGCCTGTAGAAAACTAGAATTCATCTTTGACAATTACAATATCTCCTTTAACATATTTCAGCTGCCATATAACATAAAAGGCACTTCAGTCTCCTGCTGAGTGTGTTTGAATGGTGCATCACTGCAAGACCCTTTCCTTTTTGAAAAAAATCCACATGGCCTTTTCTGTCTATTACTTTTTGGCTACAGAATAAAGGAGGGAAAGAGGCAAAGTATTATAAATAAAATATTTAGGACACTAATATGACAGCTATGAAATCAATATTTCCTTGATGTGGCTACAGTTGCTGTCAATAAAATGGAATTAATTTAATTTGTATATTTAATTAAAACCATGGATAATTAAAATGTCAATGAACCCTTTTAAGACAGAACATCTTTGAAAGTTTGTAGAGCTATAATGTGAAACTTATATGTAAAAAGCTCTGCAATAACAGGACCTGGCCATTGATTTTTTCTTTTGTTTTTGTCATTATAGTTTGAGGAGGAATATTCTCACAAGAAAACTGCCAGAAATTGTTACAACACTCTTACTGCTTTATTTCTCAATCTAAAACAGACAAAGGGAAGTTTACATTTCCTTCTTACTTTTTCTTAATTTTTTAATTTGGGGATTATCTAAATATAAATCAATTAGCAGTGCTTTTTTCTTAGAATATTTTTTATTTTTAAAGTTAGGTAGTGTTCCAAGGATGAAGAGATATTCTCAGCCCTAAGTAATTTACTATCAAATGTCAACACCCCAATCTCCAAAGAGCAAGAACACAACTGTAAATTTTCTGACAATTATTGATTATTTATTGTATTTATCATTTACTTTTTTTGACAAAGATGAGGAAAGGTCACAATACTCAATAATTTTCCTTTGACTTCACATGTTCAATTTTTTTCCCTGAAGTTCTCAGCGTATTTCCATAGACTTTGAAAACATTACTTTCTTAGTGAAATTTCTCTCAGGTGGGAAGCTATGTAACATTCAAGATAATTTTGCTTTCCACTAAGTATTTACGAAGTTGAAATTGAACCATTGTTTTGTAAACATTTGGTAACTCTATTGCCTCTTTGGCTCAAGGTTCTAACACTGCAATTATTTTCTGGTGTTTCAGTACTTGGTGATTTTCATTTGGAAAAACATTGAAAGGTATGTTGCTTCCTTATTTTCTGGGGGCTACATTTAACATATACTTAAATGAAACAAACAAACAAATGGAATAGAAGAAGGGCAAGAAGGAAAAAATATTAAGTAAAAAACAATAAACAAAGAACATTTTAGACTAGATGGTAGTCTGACTCAAAAAAAGAACAAAAACTCTGTCTATGCTGGGGGAAAAAGGTAGCTTAGCACTGCTGTCATTACTTCTGACAGTGAGGTTCAAGGTCCCTGTGGCTGCAGAGCATGCTTCAAAGAGCGGCTGAGCATCACTAGTCAATTTAGTTCCAACTGTCTGAAACACAGTATTCATCTAGAAGTGTCCATTGTCAGGGCTATTTTGTTGAAAAATAAGACACCCATTCTATTTAAATGCTTTAGCTGTAAGCCAGCTGGGGCCAGCACTGGTGCACAGAAAGTGTTGCAGTTCTGGGATTGTTGATTTGAGCTTTGGACACAGCCTTTACTGGCAGTGGTGGCTGAAGTTGGGAATGAATAGCGCTTGCCTTAGGAGAGCCCCAGTATTTAATTGCAGTAGAAACGAAGCCACTGAGAAAGCCTGGCTACAGTTCCAAGTCAAACACAGCCCTTTGGTGGCTGAAAGTTTGAAACATGGAATCTGCAAAATAGAACTCTTCTAGCAACTTAGTGTGAGCACTACAAAGAATAATACAAGAACAGTGAAACTTTTTCTGTGTCCTCCAAAATATGAGAAATATACTCTTTAGGTAATGGATCTTATTAATGTCTATGTTAAGACTAATATAGTCATAGGGGAAAAAAAAAGTTCAATTCTAATAATCTCCTTTGCAAGCAGTTTGTCATTTGTTTTAATATATAACTCCAGAATTGAAAACACTTGGTAGAGCAAGAAAACACTACCATAACAAAATAAAAGAAAGTAAAGATCCTGACAGTTTGTATGTGAGTTTTCATCAAAAATTATATTTAATTCCATAATTACAAACATGTAATTATTATGGTTATGGATATGACTCGTTTATTTCACACTATGATTGCAGTCATGAATGAATTTCAGGGTAGGCTCTGTTGCTCCTGTCTGAAGTGGTGGTTTGCTGAGGCATGGAGCCAGCCTAGCTGCTAGCTGGCCCTGCAAGGTGAGGGTGCAGCCTTCCTCCTCCTCACTTTGCACTTCTGGGGCTCACCTTTCTACCCAAACCAAGCTGGGTCACTCACTGGTTGTGTTGCTAAGACGGCAAGAAAAAAGGCAAATTTTATTCAATTAATATCATGTTACATACTTTACATATTATCTATTTTTTTTATAGATACATGTGTACTCTATAGATCAATTTACATTACATTATTTATATAATGTAATTTAGACTATGCTAAAATTGCATTAAAATTATAAGAGTTTGGCACAATAGCAGCTCTCCAGAGCTCAGGATATGCTTCATTATCAGCAGGATTTTAGCTTTAATTAATATTTATGAAGGAGTTCGGACATAATGAACTGCAATGCAGTTGCAAATGCACTCAAGCACATCAATTTTAAGGTCATTTTATTATGGGTTAGATCCTGATGTCCTTAGGAACTTTTACTAGAACCTTGCTCAGTAACTAGCATGTTTATGGTATGGTCTAGTGATATTTCCAAAAGTCTCTGGCAATCCTGCTGAAAGTGGGCAGGAATCACAGAATCTGTCTGTGAAATCACACATTATCTCATGGTGTGCAGACAGACAGGGATGCAGGCAGGTGAGATCTGAGAGGGATGGGCTTCAAGAACTAGGTCTGTATAGGCATACTTTGGGCCCATGTTCCAGACCAGGGTCTTGTCAAGAAAAAGAAATATTTTATAAAACCTAAAAATATGTGACATGAAAGACAAGTTTTCTGAACGCAGAAAGAGAATTTTGAGCATGAATAATTTGTGTTGCAGCTGCTTAGAGTTCATTTCTGTTCCTTCTGCTCTGGTTTTCAGTCAAGAAAATCTTTAACAAGGAAGTCTTTAATGAGACTAATGTTTTTTTAAAAAAATCTCTTTTTTCCAGTATATCAGAAAGCTGCCTTAATAGAGTGAATCAGATCACTTTAGTTTCACCTTTACAGTCACTCCTTTCACTCACAGAAGCACTGAAAATTGTTCAATTTTAAGTAGCATTCATAGCATCCGGACCCTTAATGGAGGCATGAATATTGGCAGGAATATCATGCAGTTAATTGGAATTGTAAACTCAAAGTTAATTACAAAAAAATGCATTCTAGAAATGTTTCTACTTCAGTCTCTGGAAACTCCTTCTGGTCCTGTTGTTTCCTACCAGGTTCAAGTATAGTATATCTGGTAATATCACTATAAATAAACCTTGTAAGAGTGACAATTTCATGGTTAATATTATTACAAACCCAAGTGCAAAGGGTAAATGGTAAGTTAAAATAAATCAAATGAAAGAAGATAAACAATTACAATTCATTAATTGTTTCTAAATTTTTAAGAAGATTGTATTTCAGTGAATGCATATTTTTCAGCTGTAAACTTTATGCAGGCATGAGTAGAATACAGAACATTTCCCAGTATGCCATGACATGGAATCCCTACAAATGAGGTCTCCTGAGATTTGAGTCACCTTTTACCATTTTTGTCATTTATTTTTCACTAATTCATGGGAGCTGTATATGACATCAGCATGGAAGTTGTACTGTTAAGGATGGGAGGTAGGAAGGATTTCACTGGCACTTTTTTAAAACCCTTTCTGATGGATGGGAACATTATAAAATATAATTTTGTGCCTTTAGAGCACCAAAGGGAAAATAATTTAAGCAGCTGATAATGCCAAAAATGGACAGTCTAGTAGTCAATTGGACAAAAATATGTTCCTCTCCCTCCCCCATCCTGCTATAGCTTTCTGGAGGATGATAAGTATTGATGTAACTGGGCTTTATCCTTTTGGATAATGAGAACATGAGTGAAAAGAGGCCATAAAGAAAAAAATTAGAACCTTGCATGTGTTAAAACAGCGGTAATTACAGGACTTAAAATAGCGGTAATTTTTAGCTGCACAAAAGAGTTTCCATTTTTGTCTGCCAAGTATTGTATCTCTCATAAGAATAAAACAGTGATTCTTTTCTTGCTATAAGACCCTCACTATGCCCTCTCCCTCAGCAGCTCTGGGCCTAATTGACCATAATGATTACACATGACAGCCAGCAGAAAATCTGTCAACTCTTCAGGAGCTTGGTGCTGGAGGGGGAGGATGATGGGTCGTGTTGCTCGAGAGAAGGCAACAAAAATAGTGACCTCTCCTTCAAGCCTAGTCTAAAACTGTTTTGCTGCTTGCTTTCTTGTCTGATTGAAAGAAATCTGAGGGGCAGTTGAGTTATAAAGTCTAGTTCACGGCTAGAAAATCCGAGCTCTCTGACTGAGGTAGCCTTTAGGTATAAAGCATGTTCCTCAAAATAACATTTTTCATCCATTTTTAGTAGAAAACTCCCTTCATGTTTGCTTCAGCTCATGGGAGCCTGGAATACATCATCACCAATACTGAAGAATTTAAGTCTCTGTACACAGTAAACCCATCTCTATCATAAAAACTTCTTGTAGTGCCAACCCTCATGATGAACCACCTTGCCCTCACCAGTCATCAATCTTTATCACAGATGCAGTCCCCTGGAATACTGAAAATATCAGACTTGACAGAGGAAATTTTTAGAAGCAGAGAGAAGCTGGATAGTACATTGAAAACTTATCCCAAAGTATTGGTAGCAACATTATTTTGAGGCTGGTGCCCTTAACACAAATTGTACTTCATTCAGATCACCCCACAGGAGAAGGTCAAAAACTTGATTTTGCTCAAAAATTTTGGCTTCATCAGGTGAAGGCTAGCAGAAAAGGAAGGAAATATTTGTGTCTGTTTGGAGTGAAGGAGGAAAGCTGAGACTTAAGATATTATTAAATGATACTGTTACAAGCTCCACAAAGTTCAATAAAAACTTTCTTTGAGGACTTGAATTGCTTCTTCATCATTATAAAAGTAAACATTGTTATCACTTCCTCAAAAAACCCCAATTTTATAGGTTGACAAAAAATGATTGCAGATGCTAGTGTTCTATTTTGCTTTGCAGTGTTAAGATAGTTTTTCTGTCATATGGAAAAGAGCACTTTCTTTCCTGTTCTTCTATTCTGATATTAATCTATTTGTATGCAGGTTTCCAAAGAACTTTCTCTGTCAGGGAATAGTACCACAGGGAATAGCAAAACCAAGTGAGATTGACAAGACTAGAAATGATGAGTTCTGCTATAACGTCCCCTGCACAATGGTAACATTTCTATGACAGCCTTCTTCATAATTTATATTATAAAAAGTGATAAAAGACATTTTCACCATATCTTTTTTTTTTTTTTTTTGTTAAGACACTTTCCTGAAAGAATATGAGTTATTTCCATTGAATATTTTTAATTAAATGCAAGTTTTTGATTTCTTTTATTCTTGCAGGAGAACCTTGAAAGAAACACCACCTTTTTAACTCAAAACACAAGAGGGAAGAATTTAGAAGTTTTAACAGAAAATCTGAAGTTGTAAATGGAAAGCAGAGAGTGAGTCAGTTTCTAAAGATGAAAAAGTCTTAAAGTTGAAATATCATGGGCTGACATTTTGAAAATAAAGATCTTTTTCTCATGTTGAGTCCACCAGGGGAAAAAAAAAAAGGAGCCAGTTTCCTGAAGAGTATTAGCCATGCTGACAAAAAGAAAATACTCAAATTATTATTTTTTATGTGGTTTCCGTCAAAACTAGAGTGAAAGGGAGTTCTCCTGCATTACACAAACATGGCACAAATTGCAGGAGGTAAATCTGTCAGTAATGGAGAATCTTTTCACATTTCTATTTTGAGGCAGATTTACAGACAATAAAAAGAAAAGAATGTTAGTGTAGCAGAGTATTTATTGGGGAATATTCTGTTCCCTAGAAATTAGTTGCAATAATACCAATTCTAGTATGTTTACCCCTTATTCTGCATTTTTTCTGCCACTAAGAAAATTGTTGTCTATAGAAATAAACATCTACTTACAAAAAAAAAAAAAAAAAAAAAAAAATGTATGGAATTTTNNNNAAAAAAATTTTTTTATAAAAAAATAAAAATCTACTAAAAAAAAAAAAAAAAAAAAGAAAATGTATGGCATATTACAGGTTTTTCTTTTGATTTAACTGATAGGAAAAAAAAAGGTAATTTCATCTTTATGTTCTTAATAAATAAATCATAACACTTCTCACCAACTAAAAGTCAAAGTTGAAGTTCTGTGCTGTAGGAAACAGAAACTTTTTAGAAATCCTTATAGGCTTTGTGGGGCAAGAAAACTCTTTTTCTGCTTATCCATATTTGCTGTTTTCACAACAGCTGGATGTTGTGATCGTGTACATAATGTGTTATAACAATGCCAGATTTGTTGACAGCATAATAGCCCCCTCTTACTAAAATTTAATTGGCGTGATGATTCTCTGCTTCACAAATTGTAACACCTTTCATACCTACATGACGAGGGTTAGAATGATGACAAGGGCTTTTGTGAGAGGAGAAATTGTGTTTAACAGTGTACCTTAGACAAAATCTGACACTAGTAGGATGGGTGGAGAACATTCATTCCAAAAAATGTAGTGTGGACTGCCATGACAAAAATACGTTTTTCAAGAGTTTATAATGCTTTGCCTTTCCAAAGATTTGGACAGCAGAAATCAGTGGAGATTCTTGGAGAAAACTATGTAATTTCACAGAGACAAATGAAATCCTACATGGCTAAATGAACCTGCAGCCCACATGGGCAGCTGGTTCACAATTCAGCATTGTAGTTTTTGGCATTTTTTCCCTTGGTCTTGGAAATGTGGCACTGAAGCAGTTTATGTACGGAAAAAATTAAACTGGCATTATTTTAAGGAAGACTGTGTGTTTTCTCTTACACACTCCTTTCACGTGACTGTGGGGGTAGCCAGTGAAGCCCCCCTGGAAAGCACCTGCGCAGAAACGCAGCTGCAGGACAGCTCTGCAACACATTTATTGAACTTGGTTTTGCACACAGAAGGGTTCAACATCTTCACAAATGCAGAGGCTGATGGACACAGTCAGACATCGAATTCTCACTGCTCAGCTCACAAATGAGCTCTCAGGAGTGCTGCAGTGTTGGGACTCTTAACTCTGTCCTAAGCATTTCTCTTCATGCTCAGCTCAGGCTGCCACATGCCTTTCTCTGTGACTCAGAGATAAGGGAATCACCACTCAGGACTATGCACAGGCACAGTAATCTGCCTTTTCTGGTGTGTAGTTACTGATATATTGTGGTGCTGGTCTTCATGCTTGTGTGTGCATTTCCTGCATTTAGTCCAAGAGGAAGACAGGGATTAGAAAGATTTTACCATCTGGTGCAGATGGACAGTACTATCCTCAAGGTAATAGCTGTTTCTGATTAAAAAGAAGCCTCCTTGATACAGTAAGTATCAAAATGCCAAGGTGCTGAGCATCCTTTCCGCATTTTGCTTTGAAACTAATGCTATTTTCTGATGAGGTTGCTCTAGCTCCCAGGTGAGATTTAAATTCTTATCCCTGTAGACACTTTGATGAATATTTAACATCCATGGGTTTTAGTGGGGTGACCTGCATACTAAAAGTAAGAACATTTTTGGAGTAATTGAAAATTTATTATGTGAAATATCTTCATATAAGTTAAAATATTAAAAAAGTGATGTACAGATAAGTTTTCTCTAAATTGTTACAAAAATAAACATCTTTCAATTTATCTCACTTCCTTCACTGAAGTTCCTGGAAACCTATTTGAGACGACTGTGCAAAACATAATCAACTATGTGTTTAGAATATATATAAATATTCAAGTTGTACTAAGTGCAAATTTTAAAGGTGAAAAAAGCCTATAGATTTTATTTTATTCAATCCTTTTTAGTACATCCATATCTCCTTTCTCTTTATGCTGGTTTTCATTTGGAACAGTTACACAAAGTTGCTATAATGTACCTGTGTTACAAGTGTTCAGGCATATAAATATTCCTCTTTCGTTTGTCCTTTTCTATAAATATAAATTTGCTGTGTTACACCTGAAAGACAAATGGAAGTGGAAGTACTGGTTAGGCAATTATGTCCTCAATAGCAAACATATCAGGGCAGTTTTGTACTTAATATTCAGAGTTAATATGGCAAAAATTCTGATTTATGTTGTATAGATTCATTATAAGGCAGGAGCAAAAATACACAGAACTATCTCCCATTCCAGCTTGTGAAGCTTTTGTTGGGTCTGTCTACTAAACAAAGAAAGCATCATGAGGCTTGCAGTGGAATCCCTTTTACTACCACAAATCCTGACATTTAGAGCACAGAATAGAGAAGCTTTGAGGAATGGAAGAAATGAGAGTATATCTACTTCCTTCAACATTCTCATCTTTGTGAGCAAAATGATTTCTGAAACTTCCACCCACATCTACCAACATGGTATGCTGTACATTAAATTCACTGAGCTGGGATGGAAAAAAAGCCCATCTAATTTTATTGCTTGCATGGATGCCTTAATTTAAAAAATAAGAACACCCAAATATGAGTAATAAAATAATGATGTACATTCAATAAATATATACATTTGTAATTAATACAGTGTACAAATGAGCCTGTAGAGTAGACGGTCATAGAGATTTGATTCACAGATATATTCTACTTTAATTAAAGCTGTCTGATCCTAAAAAATACTATTTCAGTAATGTAACTCAGCTTTCAGTCATCTATCCAGCTCTGGTAATGGTAATGCCCAAAAAGTATGGCTAAAATTCTTAGGACAAAATGTTGACGATCTGCTGGGTATCTTCAGCCAGAACATCAGGCAAGCAGTTCTATTGAAATTGGTGACTTACACCAACAGGGCGAATTTGACTTAATCTCTCTGCAATGACTGTTATGTTACCAAAAACTTGTGGTTGCAGGTGAGGATCCCAACAAAGTCTGTCCTGGTCACCATGCAAAGCATTCATTGGCAAATGTTTGCCAGTGCAGCTCTCTGTTTGCAGCATAATCTCAAAAGCAGGACACACAACACTTGCCATATTCTCTGAGCCTAACTGTGGAAAGATACTCTTAAGCCTTTTCTTTCTGTGGCTTCTTTATGGGCTCTTCTGTTTCACTTTAGATGGACCAAATTAGGACCAATTTTTCTTCTCTTAAATAAAGAAGGAATTTAAATGAACTTTTGTTGTAGCCAAATGCCTGCTGTCTTAAGGACCTGAGGCAATATCTTAAGCACTATTTATCTTTTCTGATAAAAGACAAGAAACAATAATGTCATGTGATGTAAATCTCTCTTATGGTGGAGCTGTGCTTTCTGCTTCCTCCCTCAAGTGGTTTTTCCAAAGTTTCTTCTTTCTCCACTGTAGAGTCCTGTTTCTCAGAGATGGCTTCAAAGAGACATTTAAAAACCATATTTATGTGAAGTCAGTTTTTTAAACTTCCCTCTTAGTTCCAAAGTTTTTTCCTCCCATTCAAGTACAATGTTTCTCTCTGTTCTTTTTTCTCCTTTTGTACTGAAAATGTATTTTTATGCATATAGATCACAGTCTTAATCTTGTTGTTTTATCTTATCAGCAGTGCTTCTCTCTTATGCTTTTTTTATCCTCTGCAACCTCTCTGTACCACTGTTGCCCCTTAATAAAACCGGAAGTCAGCTATGGATTTATTACCTTGATTCTAATAGCCCAGAAGGTGACATTGTATTTATTTAATCATGTTCAAATATGAGTTCACAAGGGTCAGATGTCATGATGGAGGTGTATGCATATACATCAAAGTGTGCTGTAGATATAATGTCCAAGTTTATAAAAATTTCACTTCTCAGATATTTATACATCAAAGTACAAATAGGACTGGTTTGGGAATGTTTTACGGTTGTGGATGAAATCTCTTGAAAAAAAATCAGACATGACTAACCTTTTTACATGTATCTATCCTCCACAGTGCATGGTGCAACCTTACTTATGAATTCTGTAATCTTCTTTCCATTCTTTCTTTTCTCACTCCTTCTCCAAGAACTGCACTGACAATGGCAACAGAATCTTAGGACATTGAACGAACCAGAAAAGAATAGGGTAGATGTCGTCTGGTGCCACCCCTTTTAATCAAAAGATTGCAACTGGGATGGAATATCAAGTGGAAACTCAGCCTTGATTACCTCATTACTGCAAAGAAAATCCTCCTTGCATGGTCTTCATGAGTGGGCAGTTCCCAAGCAGGATATGCATTGCTACATGAAGAGAAAGTATTTTAGCAGAATAATCTGAAGGGTTTTGTTTTCTTCAAAACATGGAGCAAAGGCCACCTCATCCTCAATCCCTAACTTTCTAAACTTTAAATTGAAAAAAACCCACTCATTACTCTCTGCCCAAGGATAATTGACCAAGAACTTCTGGAGTTACTGGAAGGACTGTCTCTGACTTAAGTATTCAAGGTCAAGGTGGTCTTAATCTAACTTAGGACCAATATTTTTGAAAATGGCACTACTAACAAAGCTGAGAATTCCAGCAATCCCTATAAATTTCAGGAGACACTGACAAGTAGCAACACAGAAAACACTGTGTATGTGTCATTTTATTCCTACAATTATAATGAAAAGAAAAATTTTCAACTCTCTTTTTATTGCGGTTAAAATCAAACAGAAACTTCTACATTGCACTCTGGTGCATGAAGGAAAAATGACCCTAAGAGACCTGATTGATCTTCAGAGAGTCAGGTAAGTACAGCAGAAGCCAGCATGGATCAAATGGGAACTACTTCACAGCTCAGATGGAAAATGAAGTGTACAGAAGGTGGAAGCAGGGAGGAATTTAGTGACAGTGGTTGAATGTACAGGGATGGAGTTAGGACAGCTAAAGTTCATCTGGAATTGAAGCTAGTAAGAATGTGAAGGACAATAAAGAAATTTCTGCAAGCGCATCGTCAGCAAAAGGAAGACCAAGGAAAAGTGAGCCCACTGCTCAGTGGGGTAGAGGGCCCAAGGACATAAGTCTAGAGAAGACTGGGTTACTCAGTGCATTTTTTGCCTTGTTTTTCTCCTAATCTGATCTGCCCTCAGATGTCTAAGGTCTTTGCATAAAAGGATCTGGATAACATGGCTGTCAAGTTGACCATGAGTAAGCAGGGTGCCTTTGCAGCAAAAAAAGACTAATTGCATCTTGGGATGTATTACCAAAATTGTATTCATGACACTGGTGGGGAGTAATTGATTTCTTCTCAGGTTACTGACTATTTATGAGTTACCAAAAGCAGGGGACTGTTGCAAAGCAGACCTTGAGAAACTTCATCATGTTTCATGAAAGCAGACATCTTATTAAAACACTCCAGAGGTCTGGAAAAGCTATTTGTCAATATCTGCTAGACTCAAGGCTTTTTAAAAAGTGAGCTGTAAAAGAGAAGTGATGTCCTTCTTTACAAAATAGCCTTGTGTTTGCTAAAAGTCAAGAGCAGTGTTTTTTTCTTCAGGTGGAGCCTCCTCTGTTGATTCCACTCAACAGTGACAAACAGCAGCAAAACAGAGTAAAAATCAGGTTTTCTCTACCTAGGGAAATTGCAACTTTAATTCTCCCTTTCACTTCAGGGAGAAAAAAAGCCCCAACATTTAAGTAACTGTATGATCCTTATGAATACTTACTTTTACTTTTTTGCAAGCATTCTGAGTTATTTTGAATTGTTTCTGAGTACAGGGTGTCTTCGGGCAATGTCTTTTACTTATGCAGGGGACATAGGTAGGCATCTTATTTGACCTACTGATATGCTTTTTCCTTATTTTCCTCTTCTCAGAGAGTATATTTCTCTACTGCAAACTCCCCTTTCATGCCTTTTGTTATGGTGATTAATAGATTAAATTTAAAAACAAAGACACTAACTCAGAACCTGCTGTAATCTTGGGTGGTAATTTCCACTGATATGCTATTCTATACTGCAACTGAGTCCAAACCCTTCAGTATTAAATAACAGTTTTAGGAGCAAGGCCAAAGTCCTTATTCAGATTACTTCTTGCTTCTGTTTAAAATGCTAAACGATCTATCTGATAAAAATGTGAGGCATTTCACTGAGAGGTCCTAAATGTCTCTCATCATAAATTTTACTTGAAAGCTAAAATGCTAAAACAATGGAGCATGCAAGAAATCTTCACCCTCTCCACCTTGCTAGCATGAACACATGGGCTCCGTTTCACCCTTCATATCTGTCTGCAGACCAGGACCATTCATTTGGCGATGAAGTCTTTGCCAGTGTGATGGATGGGCTAAATGTGACACTGCAATGAGTTTCACGTGTGGTTTCAATATAGCATTGACATACTTTGGTCTTTCCTAGCAAAGTATTGATGTATTTTGGTCTTTTCCCAGGGAAAGTAAACCTCCATGCTTCAATACTTCCACCTGCAATTGCACCATCTGTCTCAAAAAGGCAAACACAACCTAAACAAAAAATCCTGTAGTATAGTTTCTCAGACATTTATGTTACAAAAAACCTTAAAATTTTGATCCTTTAATTAGTAAAGAAGATGTTTTAATTCTTGTATTTGTGAGGAGACCTCTTTTCTTGAGACATCCCTGCCAGTCATCCTCTGCCTTCTCATAGTCTCATTCCATGATTTTTAACAGAAAATTAACCTGGTCCTAAAAACCATTTTATTTCTTCTGCTGCCTTTTACAGAAAAGAAGACGGGAACTATGTTCCTTAAGATTGCTTTGCAGTTTTCTCCATGATAGGTACTTTTGAGTGAGTCATTTCCACCCAAGTCTCCTGCAGAAAGCTTTTCCAGTAAAACAAAATAAAAATGGATACAGAAACACATTTCAAAACCCATCTGTAATTTCAAATCTGCTCAGTGTTATTAAGTGCAAGTTCCCACACAGTACTCCTTCCTTGGCTGCATGAGCACCATACCCACATATCAGCCCTGATTCACCGTCCGTGCTCAGGGTGCTTTTGGTGGGCATGCACACTGTAGGCAGTACCTGGAGTATCAGAGGGAGTATGTGTATCCAGAGGAAATTTCACCACCATGGGTGGTGTGTTCCCAGTGTGCAGGACTGTCATCGTATGGGATGCCTGTAAAGCTGCACAGAGAGATAAGAACCTTTTCTCTGTCTGAGTGAAGGAGGATGATGCCTGGGGGTCTCTACTGAGAGTGGGATTTTAAAACCAGGTTTAAAAATCAGCCATGCACGAAAGCACATAATCTGAATGAGAGGCAGGAAAGGGCCTTCTGAGTGAGAGAAGAGAGGTCAGATCAGCTTTTTGAGAAGCTTACCCTTGCTCTTTATTTCTTGTTCAGTTTGAAGAAACGCTGCAAAGAACTGACATCATAGTACCTGTAGCACGTGCCTGTGACCTGGGAGGTCTGCTTTGAAATCTTTGCTCTGAGTGATTGAGAGCCATGTGGCACAGTCTGCTCCATTTCTTAACCAGTTTGCCCCTCCTCAGAGGCACAGGATTATGGGGAAGAGGGTCTGCCATGAGTTCATCACACACTGTCTCTTCCACCCCTTCCTGCTCAGGGAGAGGACTCCTGACACTCTTCTCCTGCTCCACTCTTCTCCTCCCACAGGAGACAGTCCTGCCCCAACTTCTCCAATGTGAGTCCTTCCCACCAGACACAGTTCTTCATGAACCCTCCCACCTGGGTGCAGCCCTTTAGGAACAGAGTGCTCTAGTGTGGGTCCCCCATGAGGCCACAGGTCCTGCCAGCAGCCTGCTCCAGCATGGGCTTTCAGTGGGGTCACAGCCTTCTTAGAGCATCCATTTGTTTTGGTGGATTATTGTCATTGATTTAACAGTTATATCCAATTATTTTAGTTCTACCTGTTTTGTACTAAGTTATTAATATTGAAGCTTTCTAGATACATTTTGTTTCAGCCTTTTAGTTGGATATTTTTGAAGTTGAAGGTCTCATTCCCGGGTTTCAAAGAAGATACAGTACAATCTTTTCAAAAAGTTAAAGGAGAACAAGGGAAAAAAATGAAACTTAAAATTACAAGCACAATTATTTCTTGTTTCCATATTTTTAAAACTACTTTTCCTGAGCATTAAAAAGCCAAGCTCATTCAAAAGACATAAAAGACATACTTTTAAGACTATATATATTTGTCTTTGATAACTCAATGAGATTTGTGTTTGGTAGATACGAGTCACCATACAACACCGCATCTCTATATAGTTTAGTTAAAAAGTGGAGTTTAGAGAAAGGCTTTGATGGTGGGGATTATGTTTATCCTTCCACTGACCAGAAATCTGTATCGGAGGAGAGTGGAGAGGATTGTGCAAAGAAAGCTACCTTTAGTAATCTTCCTCAATTCAATACCAGTGTTTTCTTCTAGCCTATGTTGGAAGGCATCGATTTGTTTGCTTTTAGTAAGCTAAAGGAAAATATATAAAATAACACAGATTTTCTGTAGAGTGAAATACTGGAATTTTTCCCAATAAGTTTTTTCCCTTCCCTTTTATGGTGTCTGCATCTCTGTGTACTGCAGAGTGCTGTACTCAGTCCCAAACTCAGCCCACTGTAACCACAGTGTTTTTAAAAACACAAACCAGATACACAGCCATATTTTTTTCAACTCCATGGTTACTTTCAGCTCCGGTAATAGAATCACAGAACCATTAAGGTTGAAAAAGGCCTCTGAGATCATTGATTCCAGCCATTAACCTAACATGCTCTTGTGATTTAAGCTGAGTTGGCAACTAAGCACCATGCAGCTGCTTGTTCAACTCCCCTCTCCACCCCGCCCCATGGAATGGGAAGAGAAAAGTAAAACTTGTAGGTTGAGATAAAAGCAGTTTGAGATTTGAAAACAAAGTAAAACACAGTAATAGTAATAGCAAATAATAATAAAAAGAGCAAGAAAAAATCCCACAAGACACAAACAAAAAAGTCATGCACGATAAAATTGCTCACCACCCCCTGATCATTGCCAGGCTTTGTTCCCAAACTCAGATCTGCCCCCTCTTATGAGTAAGTCCTCCAGTTTATATGCTGGGCATGATGTTCTGTGGTGTGGAATATCCTTGAGAGCAGTTCAGGTCACCTGTCCTGGCTGTGTACCCTCTGTTTCTTTTGTGCACCTTCTCACAGGCAGAGCATGACACATACATAGACACAAAAAGTCCTTGAGCAGGGATAAACACAACTAGCAAAACCCAGAACATCAGCATGTTATCAACAGCATTCTCATCCTGAATCCAAAACGCAGCCCTCTAGGAGCTACTGAGAAGAAATTAACTCTATCCCAGATGAACCCAGCACACACACCTTATTAAAAGCAAATAGAAATAGAAGAAATGTTCTTTACAGCTGACGTTGTTCTGCTGACACTGGACATACAGTTTTGTTGGTAAACTGTCCAAAAATAGCACATCTCTGTCTACTGAGTCCTTGATTTCTGCTGTGAATGACAGTAACCCTGCCAATTAGTGACAGCACTGAGAACAGCTTCTGTCAGGAAGCTACTTTGACACCATCCATCTGTATTTCACACAGGTCACTGAACAACTGCTTTATTTTAGGGAGTCTCAGTCATTACTGATGTAAGTGAAGCTTCAAAACTACATATGAATGTTCTTTGCTAAGTTACTGAAATCTCCAGAATTAAGTTTGAGAAAGATCAGAGAGTAGTGAAATTGAAAATCTATGTTTCAACCTATGTTTGAGTGAAAGTTAGAAACATTTAAAGTCAAGGGGAACAGTATATCCTTCTGCTGTTAAAATCTCAGGAGAGACATCTGTATTCAAAATGCTGTAAAAGAAGGTGCAGTGCTTCTCACTGTCTCTCACCGTAGAAAAAGTTATAGAGATGAGAACTGTTCTTCAAAAGCACCAGCTTGCATTAGAAGCATAGTATATAGAGATATATTCTGCTGAAAAAATGCCTTACTTCTCCCTCTTAAAAGGGAGGCTGCCAGAGTAGCTGTCTAGAAAGGAGATGACAAAAGCTTTTACTGTGCTAACTGAATCTGGGCTTCACTCATTTTTTTCTGGGTGGCAGAAACTAGTAAACTTTAGAATATTTTCATGTGAACACCTTTGCTCTATTGGAAATAAACCTGTTTACTCAGAGTCCTTTCACTGATGTTTTTAACATTTCACTTGAATATGAAACCAAGCACAAAAAGAATCACATTTCATTCTTACGACTTGCTGCATGTGGATATGCTCACCCAGAGGTAATTGCTGTCAGCTTGACAAATCGCTAGGTGTTAAGATTTCCCAATAGTCTTTTCACTATAATCACTATAGAGAATGTGTACAAGAATGTCATCCTACAGTTCGGAGCACTTAAAAACCACAGTGCTGGTGATACAATTCTACACCCAAGAAGGTGGATATGACTGATGGACCTTCGGTTCCCTTCTCCCCTTCCAGACCACAGGGGCAGTCCTTTCTGGACATGGAGAGCAAATGCTTTAAAATAGCACCCCTCGCAACCCTGCAATGACTTCAGTTGGACTTTTGCTGTTTCTGCTGTTTTGGGGCCATCTATCCGGCTCTTGCTGCTGTCTTAATACTAAATATGTCCTGTACTTGATATCTGGATGTGGACGTAATCTTCATGCATGTTGTCCTGAATTCCCTAGAGTGCAAGTTCTCAAGGACGGGAAAGATCTAAGTTTGCAGGGAGGGTGTTTGCATACAGTTCTGCAATACTTTGCAGTCAAGAAGTTTGCATTAAGGATGCACCTTAATGAATGAAATATTTTTATCTCTTAATTGGCTCAAAACAAAGCTGACCTAAACACTCTTTAAAAGTAAACCCAAGAGAATTTAAATATGAAGGGCTGGAATCTTAAGGGGGGTTTCAATGAGATGACAACTGAAAAAATGGATGAGAAGAAGTTTATGTTTCTACAAACACCAAGGGATCATGGGACTCGTACAGAACAAGGAATACCTGAACATGTTCCCTCCATTATTAACTTTGATTAATATAATACACATGATTTTTTACCTTTCCACATGAATACCCTAAGTTTTGCATTAGAAGGTTTACTTCAAATATTTCCACTTCTGCCTTACAATAATTTCTTCTTTTGAAATGATCTTGTCTTCCCATGGGTTTCAAACTGCTACATCATCCATATCTGTTCATAAAATCATATATAAATATATTTTTAGTGCCCGAAATCCATTTTGGGATTGGCCAATGTTTGCCAAAATTTTGTTTAAATTCACAGCTAGTTTTAACTACCTCGAGACAAATAATTCTCTAGTTGCAAAAAAAGTGGCTTCCACAGCTTCAGCATTGTAACTTCCAGAATAAGAAATACAGAGGAACGTAGGAGCAATTAGGCAATAATTAGTTATTATTGGTATATAGTTTTACAAAAAAGTAAATTAATTACTGGTGTATTTAGTTTTAAATTATTACAATATATTAATTTATATGCATTATTTTCCAAGTATCAAACCTTTTCATTCACTCAGCAGTGGCTCAGAAATGATGTACTTATATACATATAATTGTATATCCGTTCAGAAATAGGAATAATGTCCCTCATACTCTAGGTGTAGAGTAATCTAACTGTGCACCCCTGAGAGGTTCTTGCGTTTGCAAGGCACCTGAGTCATCTAGAGCACATAAATTGTATCAAAATTTCATTTCCTTCCTCCAAGATACCTCCTCCTCCTCCTGTGACTCCTTCATTTGCTGTAGGTCTAGTCACCTCTGTCTCACTTGTTCTGATGTATCGTTTTTGTTATCATTGTCACTGACTGCTTTACTGTTACTGACTTTCTTCTTTAAGGTACTTACTCAAGAAAGGTTGATATTGGTCCATGGATAGAGTACATTTTGGAGAATAAGGAGAGAAGGGACAATACAGTGGTAGAGGAGGTTCTGTACATGTCTGGATGCATATTCCCAAGTCAGGAGCTGCTGGGAGCTCTGGCACTTGCATTGGAGTGCCAGGGTTCTCTGGGATGTTTTTCCCAGGGGTTTGTGCAAATTAGCACTGAAGGGACACTTGCTAAATATATTGTACTGGCACAGAAACACAGTCTTCATCTCACTCTCCTCTCAGACTTTTTGGAAGTGTCTCCTAAAAGTAATGTTCTCAGGCACCACGAGCTTCATTTCCCTCAAGCTCACAGCCTATGCTTATCAAGTTTAGAATGGACTGATGGATAGCTCCTGTTCCCACCATTGTGTTCTGAATATAACTGTCTTAGTACAGTGTTGAAATACTTATTAACAAAATCCTACATCACTTTGCTTTAAATATTTAGGTGGAATGCTCTCCCAAGCATTGCAGCTCCTCTTTAACTTTCAACAGTTCTTCAGGCCAAGCAAGAAGATAAACCTCAAAAAGGCAAAACAAAACAAAACAAAACAAAACAAAACAAAACAAAACAAAACAAAACAAAACAAAACAAAACAAAAAAGCCCCCCCAAAATGAAATGACAACATTTTTTACTGGCTTCCCAGTATTTCTGAGTGTATTCGTATTCCTAGTCAGTGAGTGGTAAAGCTGCCAGGGCAGACATTAGAGACTATAACAACTCAATAATACAAAAATGTCTAGGTATATTAATGAGATATTTATATATCTGTAATGGAGCCCTTTTCCAGGCAGTCATTACATATGTAATAACAGAGAAAAGACATTTCAGGACAGGTTATTAATTTGGTTCTCTTTTTAAATAGTTCAACCTATTAGGATTAGCATCGTCTGTGAAACTCTCTTATTTCTTCCTATTGATGTCTTGAGGGAAAAAATACTATCTGGTTACAGAAATCCTTTTTAGGAGACAACAAAATCAGTTCAAAGCCTTAGGTCATGTTCATATGTTTTGTCTGACTTATCTAGGACTAGGTGGAGGGAAAGTTCAATAAAGGGCAAGAGCTTTGGGAAGCTGATATTTTCTGTGTTGACTCCAGTATTTATGGTTCTTTTGGTACAAGCTGCAGCTTTCATTTTTATGAGTAGCTGGGGATTATAGTCATCTATGGATCCAAAGGCTCCATAGATGACTATGGAGCCACAGACTGTCCAATATTTTCCTGGCTTTGAAGAGCAGGGTACTCACTGACTGAACTGTGAAGAGTTTTTGCAAAGCAGAAAAGCCGATACTTTACCACTCTCAACCTCAGGTAATATGTGTTGCCTAAAGTGGTTATCTAACATTCAAACAAGAGCTGACTCTTAAACAGTAATCTTAGAAGTTATTAAGATTTTTTTTCTGTGTTATAAGTGTACTTCAAACTTCTAAAGCCTTTTATTTTTGTGTTAAACCATCTTAAGAAGAAACTATATTCTTTTTTGTAGTTACTTCAGAATTTACTGTACACACAAAGTATTCTGCAAGTTAACTTTCTGCAGTTCTTGAAAATCCTGTGCTTTACAAGTGGGTAGCAGAAAAGAATTGCACACAAGGTGGAATTAGCACTTCCCAGCATGTCATTCTAAGCTGTCATCCTTCTGTTGACTTTCCTGTTAAATGGTTTGTGGAAGATTAACAGCTGATAAAGTTTAAACTGTTTCTGTAACTTGTCTGTCATCTCCAGCAACTGATGACAACTTCTCAATGTTAAAGTTTGCTAAGGTTTCTTTCCAGGGCACTGTTCCCAACTCCGTAGTTCTTTTAAAGAATTACTTCCATGTCTCTATTTTCTAAAGAAAACTGTCCTGCCATGGGATGGTTTCTAGTTCATGTGAAGGCTTATTAATTTGACATCTTCTTCTATTATGTCTTCTTCAAAAACCCAAACCAGCCCAAAAAACTGCCCCATCCCAAACCTAATGCCAAAAAACTTAATGTCACTTATCCTAACTACAGGTAAGCCAAAGGAAGTCAGCATCCCAAAGTGTTAAGTTCTCCTGAGAATACTACAATCTTAAGGTCTGTGAAACAGAGTACATGATGACCTTTATTCACTTTATCATTTTAATTTTTGTCTGTTTTTTGAAGATCAGTTGAAAAACCAGTCTGATGACCCACTCTCAATACTTAGTATTCCTGTAGACAGTGATCTCTTAGAGTCCCTTGAGGACGGGTATATGTGGCAATCTTGACTTTCCTCCAAAACAAACCCTCATACAAAGCAAAACAAAACTAAAAAAATCTCAATCTCCCCAAGAAACAAACTGAAAAAAACCCCAAATTGGTAAGAAGATCTGGAATGCACTGAGGTCCATAATACATTCATAAATGTAGCTTGAACTTTTGTAACCTTTTGATATTCGCCCAGGAAAGTTAACTAAAAACCACACATTTGGAAAATTTGTAAATAAAGATTGCCCAAGGGGATATATTTGTTAGTTTCTGAGGTTAGACATTCAAGGAATAATACAAAACCAAAATAAAAACCAAACCAACAAAAACCCCAAACTACCATGAACACAATTCCAAAAGTTGGAAGCGTTGCCTTGAGGGTAGGGGATGAAAGCAGAGAATATTAACTACCTCCACTCTCATTGTCAGAAGAAAGATTGTTTGGCTTAGTGAATTAATTTCCAGGGCTCCTATTTTCTACAGATCTGAAGCATGACCACGTTCACAGTCTAAGCACAGAGGTCCAATTAATAGTTTCCCTATGTAATGCTTGAACATCATGAATTAGAATCCCCCTTCAAACACGATGTGTCCATGAAGCTAAGCTTGTTGTATTTTACTGAAGTTCCTTCCTATATTTTCAGGTAAGATTTGGAGAAATTTTCCACAAAATTATCTCAATTTTTTTTCATATGTGATATGTTGGCATTCTTCCTTCCCCCAGCCAAAAAGAAACCTTGCATTTCTCATGAGAAAGTATTCATAGTTTCACTGTAAATGGTCCATGGATTTGAACACCACCAAAATTCTGCTATACAGGGACCAACATATGTATGTGAGGTAGATGTGAGACATTCAGAAAGCAGTAGAGCAGAATCTTCTGCTCGATGTTAATATTTTTTATTAATCCAATTTGTTAATTTTATTTTGCCAAATATTTTTGCAGGGTCTGTTATTGTTGGACATTCTAGACATTTTTATATGTTTTTCATTTTAATAAAGCTTTTATTTGGGAAAGATAGCTCAGGTAAGAAATTATCATGTTTCTGTCTTTAGGTCATCCATAGTCTCTTTTACAAATATGCCTAAAAAATAACATGGCAGTTTTAAAATCCTGTGGAAGCAAAGCTCTTCACATTGTGCTAGAAGGGTGCAACAGGTTACTGTAGACAAGAAATTTGGCATTCACATAGTCACAGACTCGCAGAACCATCACAGAATCATTTAGGTTGGAAAAAACCTCTACGATTGTCAGCTCCAACCTTACACCAAACACCCCCTTGTCAAACCACAGCATGAAGTCTCACATCCAGCTCCTGTCACATGATATAAGGAAGGAGTTTAACAAAACCCAGCTCCACTGTGATTCCATCATGCCATGATAGCATATGGCCTCACTTCATCTTCAGCTGAGAAATCAATTTTGGGGTTATTTAATTCACCGTATTTGCAAGCAATTGAGAATAACTGAGAATAACTAAGGATACTTCACATAGATGACTTCTTTCTGCTGATGGGGAGCTAAAGTTTTTATCCCTTATTACGTACAGTCACTCATTTGTTGTTTTTAATGTAAGCCAATGCATAACCTGATCCTTAAAATACAGGATCACTGAAGATGAAAGACCCCAAGATGCAAGAGCCTTTGAATATTTAAGTGTCTTCTTCCCGAAGTACAAAAGAAAAGAAATGATCATACAAAGTCAACATTAAAATTATTTCAGTGTTGTTGAAAAAAACAGTACAATAATTATTTTATATCCATGCTGCATATCGGCAGTAAGAGTGCTTGACTCGTATAAAGTTTCGAAGTCAAAATAATAACCAGGGGAGTATTGAAGATGATGGGTCAGTGCTGTGTGAAGACAGAGAAAGAAAGTTCACTGGGAAAGATTTTAGGAGAAAAAAGGAGTAATTAAAATTGTACAGGTACCTAAAGAAAGAAACTAAATTAGTAGGTTATATAAGAGAAAAAATACAAAGTCTCATTCTTTCAAGTCAGTAGGTGCTCTCTCTGAGCTTCAAAAGAGGTTGGATTAGGAAAGCGGGGGATTATCAAAGGCTCAGATAATATGCAGAGGTGAATAGCGGAACTTTAAATAAGAGCTTCACTTCCTCAGTAAATATTTAGGCTTTTCAACTTCTTAGAAGCACATTGCAACCATTTTTTTTTTTTTTTCAAAAGGAAATATTTGAACTAAAAAATATGAACACTTTGCTAAAACAATGAGAAAGCTAAACAGTTTCAAATTGAATAAGCATATTTGCTAGCAAGTAATCTGTAGAAAGTACACTTTATTAGATATTCTATTACTTTTGCAGGTATAGCAAATCTATCTGTTGTGTATCGTATTGTTTTTCCAGACACTTGATATGTTTTCATATAAATGAGTTATTTGGAAATAACTTGTGCCATCTGAGCTATTGAGGAGCATAGTTAGATTTAAACACTCACTTGACAGCATTTCTACAGTAAGTTGCAATAGGTACCTGGATGTGAATACTCTAGCTGAAGCATTGGGGAAGAATATAGAATAATTTGCTAATACTTCTTGATTCATGCAGTAACATTTTCCATTATTGCACTGTCAAAGGAAAGGATATTTAGGATAAAGGAAAAAGGTATTCATCAATTCAAGAGAAAAGGAACTGTTTTTTAAAGAAAACAAGTTGAGAATAATGAACAATTTAACATATCTATTCATGGCCTTGTGGCTAAAGCTTCAGCTTTTTTGTGTGCATGCACCGAAGTATGGAGAGCATTACATATACTGTGGAGCTTTCAGGACTGCCTGGGGATGCTGACTCTGCTCTTCTGCTGGCATCTTCAGATCCTTTAACAGATGATTAATGGCTAAAATAACTTTTCAGTAGACCTGAGGCAGTACTTCAGGAGAAGAAGAAAAATATATTCAGAAAATATGATGTGTAATCACAGAAGACAAAATTCCTGCAACTGTACGTGTCCACTTCAGAAGTGGACTTCTATTTTTCACTCAACTGAGTGAAAAAGAAAAAGAGCTTCAGCTTTTTTTTGGAGAGAAACAAGAAATTATCAATCTGGCTGCCCTTCTTGGCAGCATGTTTTTTGATCAGTAGCCTGAAAAAGTGACACAGGATTTCAGGTATTTTCTATTTTGTTTCAAAATAGAAGGAAAAATTGGGTGTCTGTGTGGTTTAAACCCAGCTGGCAACCAAGCCCCATGCAACTACTCAATCACTGCCCCTGAAGCAGGATGGGAGAGAATTGGAAGAGTGAAAGTGCGAAAACTCATGGGAGAGACAGTTTAATGGAGAAAGCAAAAGCTGCACACAAGCAAAGCAAAACAAGGAATTAATTCACCTCTTCCTGTGGGCAGGCAGGTGTTCAGCCATCCCCAGGAGAGCAGGGCTCCATCATGCATAATGGTGACTTGGAGGATGTTACCACTCCAAATGTCCTGCCTTCCTTCTTTCTCCCCTGCTACTTATATGCTGAGCTTGTGGTATGGAATGTCCCTTGGGTCAGTCGGGGTCAGCTGTCCTGCCTGTGTCCTCTCCCAACTTCTTGTGCACCCCGAATCTGCTCACTGGTGGGGTGGTATGAGAGGCAGAAATGGCCTTGGCCCTGTGTAAGCTCTGCTCAGCAGTAACAAAAACATCCCTGAATTATCAATGCTGTTTTCAGCACAAATCCAAAGCATGGCCTCATAACAGCTACTGTGAAGAAAATTAACTCTACCCCAGCCAAAACCAGGACAATGTTTCTTTGTTACCATTGCATTATTTTAAGAACAAAATCGTTAAATCCCAGCACTGAGGAGAAAAAAATTACATTGACGCCACCAAATTGTGTTGGAAGAAGAGCAATTTTGCAGTTGCTATGGAGCAGGAGTTCTGGGTCTGACCTAGGACACTTATCTGTAAGTGACATCTTTACTGTTCTGAGCATGAAAACAGACTCATTTTTAAAGCAGGCTTATGTAGTGGGTTTATTATTTTTCTTCTTCAAGGCTGGGCAGTGTCATTCACCCACTGTTTCAAGCAGAATTTGGGAAAGAACAGCAGAATCCTTTTCTGGAAGTGAACAGAAAGAGTAGTGATACCTTTGCCTTGAAATGAGGTAGTGCTTTTTGGGGTGATCAGTAGGGTCAAGCTCTTCCTAGGTTAACTTGGAAAGAAAAAGACATCAGAGTGATGCCTTCTGTCATCACCTATCCTTCCATCATTGGAGAAATGTTCCTTCTGGGGATATGTAGTGCAGCTATGGCAGGGTGCCTCTCTACCTGCCTGTCTTTTCTCTACAGCTGAGGATCTGCCAGATTGTGAACACCACTGGAAAAACTTTGCAAGGATGAAAAAAAAGGTATCAGCATCACATTGTAATGACTTTGTACTTAATTTCTTACGTTTCTTAATTTCTGTCTCTGGTCTATAGAGAGATAAATGCCACTGTTCAAGCAGTGTATTGAAAATGGAATTATAAGGCTGTGATTCTACAGATGCCTACATTTGTGCCAAACTTAGGAGATACTTGGCACACATGTCAGCGTATATCCATGTGGTACCTACTGAAAGCCATAGTGTGTGGCTTTGAAATTGTATGTTGCACACTTGCTGAGTCTACAGGAAATCCTGCAGGTTGGTATCAATTCAAAATTTCAGAGTTTGAAGACTTTGAAAATGAGGGGGGAAAAAGGAATATAGAGGAAAAACATTTGTAAAAAAGTTTGGTTTTGTATTGCAGCATTGTCAATGGAGCCAAAATCAATAGTAGTTATCCACTCAGCCTTTTATCCATGAATTCTTATGCCACAAATGAGCTTAATCAGATATATTCCAGCTGTTTATTTTATGAAACAAAGGTTATTTCTGTGAAAAATCACTGGTGCCAGGCAAAGGGATATGAGACGTGCTAAAGGGAGCAATGGAAACAAGCACCACTGAGCTCTCTCTCACAGACAAGATGCCATAGAATCCTTTCCCCAGTCTAATTGGAGGATGCTTTAAAACTTGCTAGGCCTTCTCTCCTTCCTACTGTTTGATGATGGAACAAGAGTTTTATACCCCCTTACAAAATACACTTGAAGCCTGGCCCAGGCAGGCTTCCTTCATACACCTTCCCAAGTGCTTTGCAGGGGAGCCTGCAGCAGCCAGGCAGCTGAGTGACATCCTGCTCTGCTCCTCTGGTGCCTCCTCTCCCCAGACACTCTGCTGCTTCCTATAGGCATTTTGAAGTTATTGTTTCTGACATCCTATTCAAAATATTTATTTTCTGAGAAAAATCTTGGGAGTAATTCTGTAGAACTCTTGCATTAGCAGCTACCTCACTTCATCAATGTGTTTTGAGAGCTGAACTCAGCCACCAGATATTGACTGTCTTTATGTTCTCCTGTCCCTGGTTCCAGCTGGATTAATACTTTCTTATTGTTGTTGGTACGTCTTGAAGGCATAGCTGGCGTGTTCAGATAACCAGCAAATTAAAACAAACAATTGCTATTACAGAAAGTAGCTGTACTTGAGTGTTTATTTGATAAGAGAGAAACTTTTTCTCCCAACAGAAATTTTCTTTTAAGAAAAGATACTACAGGCTTGCTGAATTTTTTGCCATCTTTCTATTGCAGTTTTCTCTTGGGAAATATTCCATGGCTTATTAATATTTTCAAAAGCTTTAATTTCTGTCTAGAATTCCTTCTAATCAAACATTTTGAGGTTGGAAAGTCTTAGGAGAACTGGATGTTATTTTTTTTCTGCTACCCGACCAAACAGTTGAAGGATGAGTCATCGACAGGCCAAAAACCTGTTCAAAGGGAATACATCAAGCCAGAAGGGCTTCCTAGTGAGCAGGCACATAAACATGATGCTTGTTAAAAAGTACTAGACAAAAAATTCCTTAGAAGAAAAGTAGAAACACTGACGTATTGCCTCCTCTTAAGGGGTACTGTCCAAAGATGAAGGAAATATTCCATTCATTACTAGGTGGTACACATGCTGGAAAGATAGGAGGACAGGGCTAAAAAAATAAGTGGCGTGGATGGAAGTGATTGTGATGTGGTACAACAGGCAGGCAGGCAGGCCATCAGAGACAGAAGGTGCAGTAGAGTAGTTGCTATTGTCTCTCTCTTGACAACTCTGTAACACAGCACAGTGCTCTTACACTGTTGGAAAGAACACCTAAAACCATTAACCATCCATCAAAATGTCTGAAAACAGCAGAGGCAACCCAAAATTTCATGTAAAATGTAGCAACGTGAATGAGGTATCTGCAAAGGATTTGCATCCAAGTAGGACACATTCTTCAGAGGATAATAAAATCGTAGGAAAACTCAGGTTGGAAGGGCCCTCTGGGGGTCTGCAGTCCAAAGAACAAAGCTTTGTTTATTTAGGTTCTGAAAACATCCACAGACTGACTGCAGTCTTGCCAGACAACATGAGCACTGCCTGTGTGTCCTCAGAGAGAAAGAGGTTTCCCTTATGTCCAGTCTGAACCTCACTTTCAAATTATTTCTCTTGTTTATGATTCTCCTACCAAACACTACTGTGAGGAGCCTGACACCATCAATTGCCTCCTGCAGACCTGTCCTTCCCCAATCTGTCTGCCTCCAGACTGTGTAATTTCAGAAACTCCTCATCCTTCGTTCTGGACTTGTCACATGTCCTTGTTCAGTTCCTCATGGTCCCTGCTGTCCCTGTCCTCCAGCCCACCTAGGTCTCTGAATGGCAGCTTTTTCCCTGAACATATTGACTGCTTCCCCCCGTCCCAATCCAGTTTTGTTACATCTGCAATGCCAAGGATAGTGTGCTCTATTACCCTCTTTAAATCATGAATAAATATGTCGTACAGGAAAGGTCCCATCAAAGATCTGTGTGGTACTCCCTAAGTTACTGGGTATTACCCACAGATCTCTACTCTCAAATCTATTATTTAGACAGTTTTTTATCAATGTGCTTGTCCACCCATCCAGACCATAAATTCTCAACCTGTACACAAGACGGTTATGGGAGACATTACTAAAGGCCATGCTAAATGCAAGGAAAATGCCATCCACTGCTCCTCTCCAGTTGGTCAGGTATCACAGAATCAGAATATTGAGTTGGAAAGAACCACGAGGGTCATTGAGTCCAAATCTTAAGTGAATGGCCCATGGTATGATTTACCTGTGTCAATCTCTGCTGACTATTCACAATCACTTTCTTCTCCACATGCCCAGAAATGTACTATAGGAGGATTCACTCCATAAACTGTGTGAAAACCCTGAATGAATAAGTTATCCCCCACACCCACCAGAAACCTTTGATGGTTTAGGTCCCATTGTGTTGCCCTTTCAGGATCTGGTGGACCCCAGCAAGGAGCGGAGTCTGTGGTGCAGAAACTTTAATGAACCATTTAAAGAGGATTTCACCAACTTTGGCTTCCAGATTGGATGGTTTGTAAAAAACTGACACCTTAAAGACACCTTTACTCGCCTCTGTGCTGACCTTGACCTGCAAGGTCTTGCCCAGATTTCTCTCCATCATGTACAATAGCTGCATATATTCCAGCTGCTCCTGCTCCTAGGGGTCAGCATCCTCCCTTGTGCCCTTTCCCTGCTTGTCTTCCCTGAAGAGATTGTTTGTCCTTTGCTGCACACTTCTGTGATGGTACATCCTGCTTGTTTCCCAGGATAAATGCATTTCTGTACATACCTTGTAGGCTGGTGTTCCTTCACCCTCTTTGACCACTCCTGAGCACTCTCTTGTTCCCATTGTCCTTTGTTTTCCACCTCTGTCTACTGTTTTCTTTTTAACTGTGGTCTGCAATCTCCCTCTCCCACCATTCCTTGTTTAAATGTCTCCTTACCAGCTTGGCCAGCCTGTTGGCTAAGGTGTCCCTGCTCCACTTTTTCAGGGTAATCCCATAAGTTTCTAGCAGTGTGCCATCTCCAGAGAGGAGCCCATGGCTGTAAAAGTGATGTCCCTGAGGCGAGACCTCCTGCCTGAGGAAGTGCCGACCTGCAGACCTGCATTCTCCCTCAGATCTTGCTCTGGGTGGAAGCCTCTGCTGTGCTGGGGGAGTTGGTCCTGTGGATGATGGACACTGCACCCTGTGGGGCATCACCTGCATGGATGTGGGCCCTTGCTACCTTCGTCCATTTCCAGTCCCCTTCTGTGCCTCTGTTCACACACGCTGCTGTGCCTGCCTGCTGTGTTGTGATTTATCATCAGATAAATGCTTTCATTTGTGGAGACATAATCATAACAGCTTACATGTACAACAGACCATGTGAGAACACAAATTCAGTGTGATATAAACATTCTGCAGCTATTTCCATAGACAAAGAGAAACACATTTGCTACACACTGAGTTTCAATAGGGATCTAAATTGTCTTGCTGTGAAGCTCAGTTTGAGACTAGAGTTGGGATATTTAATTGGCAACACCGAAAGAAAAGAAACATTGTGGAAATGACTTCCTAACTTGGAAACAGAGGATAAAGTTAGTGCTTTTCAAGTAAAAAGAGAAAAAACAGCAAAAAGGTAATGTATGACGTTTTTCAGATCTGTGCAAAAGGATCAGTTCTATGACTGTTAATTTCTCTTGCAAGAGTTTAACGGAGACATGCAGGAGGCACTCACAGTTAACTAAAACCTTTGGGTCCAAGAATGATTGTCATTCATAAGCTGGTTCATTTTGGTCTTAGAACACACACAAGAATACGAAGCAAAAAAAAGTAAATCTCTGCAATATCTAATCTGCCATCACTTCTAATTACAATTGATTTTCCCCTGCAGTCATTAATGGTCAATGTGATGTATGCCACATTTCAATACTTAAAAAAAATTGTTGGTTTCCTTGCCAATCAGCCAATTGCTAGCTCATTCATCTCTTTGTTTTTGTTGTTTTGAAAACACCATTTCTATTCATCAAGGTACTCAATATAATATAATCAAGTACAGTTTTAATTGGTGTGAGTACCATCTATTACCAAGGAGGAGCAAATTAACATAAACTGTCAGCTAGATGAATTTGAAGGGAATGTATATGAAGACTGGAATTTCTTGCCATTATAACTCAAAGGTTGTGTTTAGAAGCTGCTGTCCACAAGAGAGGTGAGGAATGTTTCGTAGTGTTTGCTTTATAAGTGAATTCTGCTAGCTTCACTTTTGACCAGAATACTATTATTACTGATTCCCATTCTCTTCTCTTTCTTAACAAGAGATACAAAATACAGTTTAGTGCTTATTAAGAATAGTTCAGCACTTGATAAGTACAGTGTTTGCACAATGTGAGCGTTTACATGTGTAGTACTTGATTTTTGTCTGAGCTGTTTTGCATCACTGTGCTGTGGCAGCATTAGAGGTCTGTACAGAGCCAGGGGCCCACTGGGATGTATGTTATACAAAATACATTTTAAGTGATGATTACTGGATCAAAGAGAGTACTGCCATCTGTTATATTCTATAGATAGTGTAACTTACAGTATCCCTCAGAGCTCTATAATAAAACCAGACCTGTAAACTAATAAATAAGATTTTACAGTATCTCATGTCCTGAACCTGCCATGTGTGATTTTTTTGTAAAAAGCAATTGAATGAACTCATTACTTGTAAAACAACTTCAGTTATATAAAAAAAGAAGATACATGAAAATTGTGGAACCATAATAAAGAGTGAAATGATAGTGTTACATTCAAAATATTTTTAAGAGAAAAAGGGAACATGGCACATATAGTATCCAAGTCTATTTTTAATTAATTTGAAGCGTTAGTAATCTAAACAAAGGACAGCAAATAGCTGTTATCAGTCAATATTAATGCTTTTGCAATGTAAAAAAATACAAAGAAAGCCTAATCAATACAAACATCGGAACTGTTGTGCTGGAAAGCTTACTGCTATCTCACCCCTTACCCTAGTGTGATGCTCACCCTTCCTGTGTGACACCAGGATGAGAGAATGACAGTTTTTGTCCCTTCAAGAGGAAATGGGGAGGGGTTACAAGTTGTCCATATTCCTCCCCAGTCTTGTGTTTGCTTGGGGCTATTTTTGTGCTGCTTTGTTGTTTTTCCCTTTTACTTTTTTTTTTTTTTTTCCCCCTCAAAGCCACTTTTTGCCTCTCAGGGGCTCCCAGCTGAAACCAGAGAGCGGCAGAGTTGCCTGGCCCAGCCCCAGCTGCCCTCGAGGCCTGCTGTGTGTCACCTGCTGGTGACGACTCCCCAGCTGCTCGGTGTGGCCAGTGCTGTGCTGGAGGTCACAGGGTGAAGCTAAAACAGGAGAGGCCACAGGCACTGCCCCTCTTGCCAACTGGAAAACCAGGCTGAGGCCATGGTGAGCCAGGATGAACTCTGCTGCTGGGGTGGCACAAAGTCTGCAACTTGTTACTGATTGTGGCAAAATTGTGTCCTGGGATATATAAAAAATCTCTGGCTGATTATCATAATTCAGAACAGGTAAACAAGGCATGTAAGGATAATGATTTCTTCATAAATTATAGTGAAGTTCATAAATTACATGTCATTTCGTCGGGTAAGTATAATGAAAATATAATAATGTGCAATAATATTAATATCATTTTTTCTTTCAAAGGTGTCCTGAACTAATGTCTGTAATTTTTGTTACTTTCAAGAAGAAACCTTTCACCTAATGATGGCTTGCAGGTTCCTATCCTCTCTTTAGATGCTATTTAAACGCTTAGCTCTACATATTACAGTTAAACATGATGACTCACAAAAACTTAGGGGACAGATAGTAGACAGCTTCAAGATTGGGCCTCCAACCAAGAGCGGAATTTTCCTTTATAACATCAAATTGGCAAATTCATGTTCTCAGAAGTCCAAATATGTTCTTATGTTCTCAGAAACTGGCAAATGGGAGGGTACGTTAATGAGCAAGTGAGTTTTATACAGTTTTAATGAATTCTTCTGAGAGCTTCTCTTTATGTCAGAGAAAAAAATTACTTTTTTCCCCCTACTTTCTCATATATTGTGGCAGAAAAGTCAATTTCCCTCAAATCTTATAGTTTCTCATGCATCTCATCTTAATGCATTGTTTGCTCCCCTGGAGAGGTTCTGTTTCTTTAGATTGTTGTTCATGCAGTAGAATACACGCACACACACAGATACTCGTTCTCCTCTTTACGTTCACCACTATTCTCTCTGCATTGGGAATAAACCAGCTTTCAGCTTTAAAAAAGAGGTTTGGTTGTGGAAAGAATATTTTCCTCCCGTAGTGTGCAACAGGAATTATGACATCTTCTGTGAGCTGTTTCTGTGAAGGAAGAAAAGTGAGTGTTATGGCCTCCCACTGAGTTAGAGATAGTTAAAATCATCCAGAATTGCCTGCAGAAGGGGTTGATGACATTTTAGGTGAACACAAAAAGCTCAGAAATTTCAGGCTTATGCAGAAGAAAACAGAAGGAAAAGATATTTTTATAAATATTTTTAAAAAATTATGCCAACCAAAACCCTGAAGACAAAAAATCTGGAAATGTGAATATTTCTCAGAACATTAACTCAGTTAATTTCTTTCCGGTACTCCCCATGTTTTCTTAAGCTGCAGCAGAATTTCAAAAGCACTGTGATGTTCCTTTTCTCTGTCTTTCATGTGGATGATATTCATATGGTTAGGGCAGAGCTCAATGGGGCTTGCTGTAAAAAACAGATTTGAAAGAGAGAATGGAGATAAATCCATTAAGTAGGGTGTTCTTTGCTTCCTTAAACCACTGGAAAGCACCAGCCAGTCTGTCTGTGCTTTCTAAGGGCCACGAGTTAGATGGTTTAGATGGTTAGTGTCCTAAATAAGTCTTTCATTTGTTTGTATATATATCCAAATCCCTGCTACACACTGAAAATACAAAATTACTTAAAGTCACTCCTTTTTTCCAGTCACCACATAAATATATCCCTAGTCTCAGGTAAAGCAGGATAGGCAGCCCTAAAATTTTTTGAGGCTGACCACTGACTTTCAGGAACAATCTTCTGCACTTTGGACAGTGATCCAGTGATGTCCAGGCCTTCTGGAAATTTCCAGGTCACCTGCTGATTCCTTGCCTCAGTTGGCTTTTTTACCTACATGGCATTTGGAGGGCTTACACTAAAACAGAGGGGCAACAGTCCCCTCACTAGACAGATATTTAATCAGGTCAGGCCAAGACATGTCCTGAGATCCTGCTCTGTCAGGTGGTTAGAAAGCCATGGCCTTTTAATTGTGCTGGCTACATCACAGATTTTATGCTTAGTAAACACCACTGTCTTATAAGAAAAGGGAAAAGAAGATATGGCTCAAATAGAATGGATGAAAATGTAAATTATTTGAGCTCTGATAATACTTCCCTGTGAGATATGGGATAGGTTGGGGCCAGCTAGTCTAGAGATGAGAAAACGTGCTGGGCTTATTTCAAGTCTGTGGTATAGACAAAATGAAGAAAAATTTTCTATTTTCTCAGTTAATATAAAAATGACATCTACCAGGATTTTTCTAAAAAGAAGGAAGTACACTATACAAGCTTACTAAATTCCTTGTCCTTGTTTTAATCACAAACAGATGACATGAAGAAGTTAGTACAATTCCAAAAAAATCAAATCTTGCAAGACAAATATAGAGTGCTAAAAGAAAATTTCTTATGACAAGGCAGAGATGAAGATGAGAGGGTAGGAAAAAAGAAGTGTTATATCCCATCTAGGGATGAAAATCAAAATTCTAGAGAATTTCAGAGCAAAGAAGGGTACACGTGCAGAACTTCTCATCTTTGTTAGGCTTTTCCCCAAACAAATGTTACTGCAGTGTATTTTGCAGCTTGTAGGAGCCAGTCTAGTCCACAGAGGGTGGGCACATAAGGAAATGAAGTTCTGTTAGTCATGACAAGAATATTTTCTCATTAATATATTTCAGTTTTCATTCTAGTATTTGCACAACTCTAGTTTACACTAAACAGTGCCGTAAATCAGGATTTTCTGTGGAAAGCAGAAACTTTCTATACATACTAAGAAAACAAACAACTTCCACACAAAGGAAGGTTATTTTAAAGTTTTCTGTAACAGAGGCTCTTTCCTCTAAAAGTGTTGCCCAGCACTGGAGGACATGCAGCACAGTGCTTTCCATATGTTAATGTGCACTATTTATATCTCAACCAGTGTACTTAGACGTCAGAGTCCACGAGAGGTCTGAGGAAAGCAAGTTTTTAATGTTACTGAAATGCAGTGAATTGGGAGCTCATAATTCTCTTAGACACCTGAGCTCACAGATTTTACTCTCCTCTGGGGAGAAGCAGATTCTACTCTCAGCCAACTCCACATTTTCAATTTTTTTTGCCCAGTGAAAGACTAGCAAACACCCTGCTGGCAAAATCTTTCTTTTCTCACTGTAAATGTATTAAAAATTTCTCAAAATTTTTCTCATCACTTTAGTATCTTCTTGATGTCAAAGCTTTATTTCTTGCTCTTGCCACACATTTAGTCTCATTGTCTCTTGTTTCACAGCCAACATTTGGACTAAATTAAAGCAGTACCTTCTCATTCACTAATGATAAATTTCTGCTTTCTGTTTTGCCTGTGAGAGTGACACATTAAGAGGATTCATCCTGCTGAAGTCTCTGGTGGCTTGCTCCTTATCTCTTTCAACAGGGATGCGTCACTACTGCATGTCCTGCTCATCGGTGCCTTGACTTGAACACCTTAATTTCAGTCAATTTGAGTCACAGGTAAGACACAGTGGTTGGGACTCAGGGTGAATCACCCCATGGGTGTCTGGTGCCATTTGTGATGCCACTTGGCTGCCAGCTTTCAGTCAAGGAGGGATGTGGTCTCAGGTGGACCTGTGGTGTGAATCCAAGTGGATGTCTTGAACACAAGAAATTATCTCAAATGTGTCTAACTACTGGTGTCACCGCTGGGTCTTTACCGTGGTATCATAGGACATTTGCCTGGCCATTTCACTAAAAATAACCTTTGAGTCATACCTGTCCCTGTGGCAGGAGGAAGACAAATGTCTGATTACAAGACAAATGGAAGACTTCCTGACTTGAAGTAAAATTTGTGTAAAAAAGACCCTCACAATCTATCTGTGATCCTTAATAGAGTGAGTTAGATTGCCTGAGTCCTTAAGAGGTGCCTTCCCACGTACCTCAAGGGTCTTGTGGGAATGAGTCAATGTTCAAAGTTTCATGAAAACAACTGGTCAACATCTACAGTTTTAATTCAGGTCGCCTATTAAGTGTGTCAAAATCTGGTCTTATTCTTTTGTTAGAGGTTATATCTTGTATACAAAATGTACCCTGCCACAAGGAGGTAGAGGTGACTGCTGCTTAGAAAATGAAGTACAATTTTCCTTTTTCCTGAGTTGGAACTCCTGGATATTGTTCAAGATTGTGACCCACTGTCATTTGCCTCCTGTCAGTGAGCCAAATTTTCTTTTATCTTTCACAGGCTTTCAGGCAGAGGTTCATAAACCTACTCAGCTTGCTTTGCTCAAGAATAGCTGTCAGACACACAGCCAACATAGATTACTGTATTTTTACTGGATTGAACAGATCTGTGGCACAGACGCAGTCTTGTCAGCAGTCTTGATGCTTTTTAAAGCAGATTTACTAGTGGCACAATGTCTCCACATCTCAGATTCTATGTTATTATCTGTGAGGTGTCAATCATTCACCTTCAGTCAGTTTATATTATGCAGAGGTGAGATCTCCTGTGATGTCTAGAAGTTCAGCTCTTCCAGCCTATAGCTTGTATCCAATGTGCGGTCAAAATCCAACTCTTCTAGGTCAGATTCCTCTACACAGTAAACACTTTTACCCAAAAGTCTGTTTTACCTTATCATCAGTATTTTTAAATAAAACCCTTGCCCTTTCACATGAGTTATACGACATAATTCAACAAGGGAAACCCACATCTACTGCATGCTGAGAGTGTTCTGAAGCAGAAGATCCATATCCCAGGAGCTGTCTCCATCTCAGAGCCTTTTCTGGCTTATTCACCACTTATCTCTTTTGTAGTTCTTCGTGGAGCTGGGATTACCTGGTTTTATTGATCCTGAGTTCTTCTGGGTCTTACAAAGATTTTGTAATCCCTATACTTATTGATGAAAGCCTTCCTGTTAACAGCATTTATGCTTTTCTTGGCAAACAAACTGTAAATAGCACTTTCCTCACTTATTACATATCTTCTTGCTCACATTTTTTCTGGGATAGTCTGTTTCTGTGTCCTCAGTGCACTCCTTTCTCCTTCACCCAATGGCAGTATAGTGCTGGGGGCATTTTTGGTGTTCTGAATGGTGCAAAGTACTCAGAAACTTGCTTGCAAAGGAATTGCATTCACCTTTTCATATTTTTGTCACTTCTGCTTCTGAAAATTACTGATCAGTTCTGACTCAGAAGGTTCTAGTGGTGTGCAGTCAGTGTGGGAAAGGCACACAACGTACTCATCAGTAGTGAAGACAGAATTTACAGACTAGTGACTAAAGTAACGTTCCATTAGTGTTAAGTAGATTAAAATAATCTGATTTTAATCACCCAGGTTCTTACAGAGAAGTTGACTCGTCAACATCAATTCCCACAGACACTGTTGTGTTCTGTCTGTGCTGTGTACACTGATCCAGGTGTCACACGCCAGTGTGTTCCCGTCTCCTGCTGAAGCAGAAGAACTCTAGATAAATAAAACTTGACTGTTGGTGCTTTTCCAGGGAGTTCTTCATGCTCAACATCCTCATACAGGCCTCTGCTTTGGGGTGGGAGCCAATTCTGTTGTCTTCTAAATTCCTAAGTCCTTTATTGGATATGCTGTTTAACAGCAGGCAATAGTACAATCTGGCATTTATCTTCTGGCAAAAGTGTCTTTCCTGAGCAGTGGATAAGTTCTATAGTGAAAACTGGTGTTTTAAAATTTGAATGCCTGTTTTTCTACCCCCTGTGTTGGATGCTTGTTACAGAAAGAAGGGAAATAGCAATAATTATGTGACATCAAAAGCTATTTCTAAAGCTGGACAGATAAAGCTTTTAATGTGATGTCACTGTCCAGGCACCTGAGCTTATCTTGCCATCATGTCAGGTCTCACTGATTCCAGTGGCTATAACCTGGAATGAGCACTGCTGGGGAGAGGCTAGAAGCAGATTTTAAGTCACCATGGATAATTTCCCTTACTAATTGCAAACTAGTTGTAGTAACTAGCTGTTAATGCTACAAAAATGTTATTTCACAAGATTTTGACATTTTTGTTTCTAATTCCTTTGTTGTAATAGATGTTTTTATTATGCCACTGCTTTTAGCATACCTCAAAGAGTGGTTATGAATTAAACTTCTAGGTAGCAAGCTAAAGAAAATAATTAATTTTACTTTAGGGAAAGAAAAAATATTTCATCTTGCAAAACACTGGAATTTATATGAATATATTTGCATTTTTTAAGACATAGGTAAGTGTGCTGTCTCTGAATAATCTCCCTATGCTTGTGCTTTGCCAGGCTCCTGTATCCAACCTCTAGGGTATTGAATCAGACACAAAATAATTATTTTTCTGACCCCTTTGGCTCTAATTGGTTTCCTTTAATGAGTTTAAGAATGCTGGCTTGCACATTTTCTGGGAAGCCCTTCTGGTCTGGGGGGTGTGTGTCTGCCTTTCCGGGGCAGATGCTTGAACAGTCAAAATACTCTCTGAGCTGACCTTTGCCGAGTTGCACAAAGATGGTATTTCTTGGTTGAAGCAAAGTCAGTGAGTGGTGCAGTAAAATGGGAGGTTAACCAAATTTTCTTTGTGGGTAGTTCCCTTGCTTTCTTTCACTTTTCTGGTTATGGTAACAGTTACAAAGCACCTGTGTGAATTGGACTTTTCTGGATTCTGCAGTTTATCCCAGTACAAACAAACCATGGTTGAATAGGAATGTGATAAAGTTTATACTGTTTGCTGTCCAAAATATAGCCATGAAAACCTCTAATTAATGAGAGAAGTTGTCTTCAACAGAATGATTCACACTGTAAAAGCTGTGGATGTGCTTAATTGTATCTGACATCAGACTTTAATTCTTCTTTTTCTCAGACTTACTAAGAAAGCCAAGATGATTCCCTCTGCTTTTAGGAGCTGGTTGATGAAGGTATAATTGCTGATGTGCTGACAACCAGCAAAACTAACTGATAGTCTAATATGAGCACAGTTGCAGCATTTTCACTATAAACATGACAATCAAGTTTTACTTAGATGTATCTGCTAGAATTTCACTTAATTGGCATAAATAAGTACACGGAAAAAGTTGTTTATAAGAGGTGAATATTTTCCTCAGATTTAAATGTACCACACTGTTCTTCTAGGATTTATAAAGATGTTGAAATCTTGCTGTTTTATTTATATGAATATGTAGCAAAAAGAAAAAAAAGTTTAAAGAAAGTCGATTCCACTGCCATATATATTAAATGACTAATCAATGATTCCACTCACTCTCACACTGTTTTCAGGACATTTGGCCATTATTCTGTTTTTTATTGATTTCTTGGTTGTCTTTTAATTGGAAGCTGTCTTTGGTAATGGTACCAAATAGATGAGATTACTGTACTTTTCGATATGTTGTGGTTGTTATACCTTGCTGATCTTTCTTCTATTTAGGACATGAGTTACCAACCAAATTCTGAACAAGTACAGAAAATGGGAACTTTATTGGATAAGGGACTACGCAGTTTGGGCAAGTTCTTATGGAGACCAAAAACCGGGAAGCTTAGGTCTCTTTTTTTATTTCTCAAATGGTGAGCTGAAATCTGTTACATAGCTTTTTAAAAAGACCTTCGAGAAAATCAGATTTTCTTTAATCAAGACTGCCCCTTGAAGATCCAATCTATTATCAGAAAGAGTAACTCCCTTAAAGCACCGACCTAGAGAACTTAAGCCAATTTAATTTTGATTAGCATATTTATTTAGATTCTCTGTTGGTCATTTTTTTAAATGAGTATATCTATTTGCATTCTTTAAATATTAGCTATTTTTGAAATATTTCTAATTAAATCTATAATCTGGATTTATATGTCATTTCCCATCAAACTGAGACAAGAAATAGACATAACATCATGAAAGGCTTTTATCGAGTGAACTGAACCTCCGTCTTCTTCCTTTTTTGTTTCTGGATGTGGGTCCCCTAAATACAGTGAAAATGCTGAATTAAATGGATTTGCACTTTATTTATATTGTTGTGATGGAAGGAGACAATTTAAAGATGTGTAGAACAAAAATAAAGACAGCAATGCAAGACATTCAAAAGGGTCTGAAACTTCTTCTCTGCTTTGAATAGCAGATATAGAAATAAAAACTTGCACTGTGAAGATCTCAAAGACACTAAGATTTATCACTTCTTTTCTCAGCATTATCCTTGTCACTTCTGTTTAATATTCTGTTCTCTTTGAGATGATTGCAGTTATTACAAGAGAAAAGACAATCAAGTTTATTTCTATGCTTCTAGTCTCTGAAATCAAAAGAATTACATGGATTTACTGCAGATGAATCTCTAGCCTGTGCTAATTTCCTGGATTGGTATTCAGATAATTTGGTATTTTTGAGCAGACTTTAAGATTCAGTTTGGTCTCTATACTAAAAAAATTGAAAGTGTATTTAAAATAATCAGTCTGCATCATTTAACTCAAGTATTTTCCATCATTGAAACTAATATATACCTCCAAACTAACATATCACAAGACATTTGCTCGATAGAACTTGTAGTATGACTCACATTCTTCCAAATCCCCATTTTCAGTTGTTTAGCATTTTTTATTTCTAGGTTACAAGAAGGAAAATACCTTTAAAACAAACAAACAAACAAGCAAACACAAACAAACAAAAAACCCTTTCGGTCATTATGCACATGCATTAGAGCTCGAAATTAGGAAGGGGTAGACTTTCCTCTGCCATGATAGTCCACTAACATTTGCCCAAACTATCTTTCTGAAGCACTGTGTTCAACGTGCTCTGGCCTCTCACAGCTTCATTTATACTGGTAAATTAAAATGTCCACAAACCTTTCTGGGCACTCCTGTGTGATCATGCACACTGTAGAGTGGTGACCATGTTCTATGCTGCTCTCATGGCCTATGCCAGCCATTTCTGCATGCCAATAAATCCCAGGCATACTTAGGCTAGAAACCCTGTTTTTCTCCCAGTCTGTACCAGGTGGCTTCAGTGGCTGGGAGTGATGTTGAGCGTATTTCATTTACGGCTGGATCCTTTTCCTGGTGGGTACCTGGAGTGGATGTAAGATAATATTCTCTGTTGCTCTGAGTACTTACAGACTGGTCATTTGAATTCAGGTTCATACAGCAAGAACAGAAAGAATCCTTCCTTTCAAAAAGTGGGGTTGTAACTACCTGATTACATTTTAAGTATTATAATATTTCTCCTGTGGCCATGATTTTTCATCATTTTGAAACACCATTAAGGTGAATGATACTGAAACTCCATTTTTGCTGATATTTATATATTTTAAATACTCATTGGCCCATTTAGAGGCCTATGTACCATGTATAGCCAGAGAAAGAGGGAAAAAAACCCCATTTTTACATGGAGAACATATGACCCATCATATTTTATTACATTTATAGGAAAAATAACAGGCAAATTTAAACTAGATGTTGTATTGGTATATGATCCACTCATGACATAGTGTTTATCTAACTAGTTTCATAATTCGTTTCACTTCTAGTTAGCATGATAATTGCCACTATCTCTAGATCAGTTGTTTTACCCATGAAGTTTAGGATTATACTTGACAGCACAAGATGGGGTTTCCAAGGACACTTGGCAGCTGACAGAACGAAAGACAAGAGGATGTCAGGCTGATGTCAGTTACCTGGGACATGTGGATCCATTTCTTTGCTATTGAAGGTAATCTTGGGGTTTTTTTGTGATCTCTGCAGCATTGTTTTAAAGCTGCTCAGTTGTTTTCATCCTCCTTGTGCCTTTTGTTCCTGAGCCTTTCTCAGCTCGAAAGTGGAAGACCTGGATAAATAAAAGCGTACAATCAGTACTCTGTGCTACCTTGCTCCTGTAGTAGCATTATCTTGAATATAAACCACTCTTCATCATCTGATACCTTTGCAGAGAGTGACAGTTTATTGCAGGTTCTTTTTGTCAGGTGGAAAAAGCCTCTTCTCATCTCTGACCACTCAGGTTTCCATTTAATACTGCTTATCTGATGACTGATGTCTGCTCCTCAAATATGAAAATAAGCAGTTCTTTGCTGTTTCTACCAAACAGTTTATACTCATCTTATTAAGACACTTCAGTATAACATTGTAGGTATAGTTTAATGGATAATATACCCATTTCCTATGTAACTCAATGGCTGCTTCTACTGTAAGGGTCTTTCTTCCACTTGAAATAGTTAATTCCATCTTATGAAGTCCCCCAAGAGAGAAGTTGTTTCTCCAGTTCTGTATGTGCATTACCTATTCATCCTGTAGAAATTATGCACAGGTATGACAGTGTACAAACAGATTTTTCCATTCTGATATATTTCACAAATATCTGTTGTATCAAAACTTTTCAACTGCCAGAAATTGCAGATAACACATCTGACCTTGCAGGTGCTCTCTATTATCTTTGTAAATCTTTAGTTGTAATTTTTTGTTATTTTTCACTAAAATTCTTAGCTCATGCCAAAATCTGAGATAAGCCCTTTTCTAGTTTAGGTGACATTTCTCTTTTAAATCTGATTTCCCACACAGATGAAGATTAAGTTAAGGCAAGCACAGAAATAGCGACAACATAGAAAATAATTAATTTCCATGAAACTAGCCCAGCTTCTATGTCATTGGAATCAAATGGAAGCTGCATAATTTCAAGTGTATGCACCCAAGAGCTATTTCAAATGCGAGTATTTAGTCCAAGTTTTCTAGTAGGAAATGGCACTTGTTCGGGAAAAGAATGTAAAGAAAGGATTGTTTTTGTTTAATTTAATGTATTTCTCATGAATCTAAGAAAACGGTCCAAAAAACTAAGCCCCCAAACAACAGCAAGATTAAAACAAATAAAGAAACAGAAAACGGTATAACGAAGAAATAGAAAAAGAAATATACTATCTGAATGTGTGCTACAGTAGTGATCTTTATCTGTAGAGAAGTCTGCTGAATCTGTAGGATATTGTGACACATCACACCATATAATGGACTGAACTTATTTTAATGCACTTTTACTCTAACTCATGCTACTTATTTCATTTCAAATTCCCATTATATTAATTTTGTCCCCTGAAGAGATCAATCTGTGTTTCTTGTGAATATATGCTTTCTTCCCTGTGTTACAGCTGTTCAGACCTTAACTTCAACACAAAGGTTAATGTTACTTTAATAATGAAAATGTGAATAGAACTATCCACGCAATGGATAGAGTTTAAAAAACTTACAAGTTTAATGGCTTTTTTCCCCCTTTGGTGCTGCTTGAATATATACTTTTATCAGTTAGTGTTCTTTTGTGGAACACATCTATTACTTCTGTGATTTTTTTTTATCTCTGAAAGGCTTTAAACTGAATATTTTTTAATTAAAATTGAAATGCATTGATTCAGGATGCTACTGTAGGGAGCTGTAGAAACTGTATTTAAGTTAGTTTGTTCCCAAGTCTCCTTTCTAGCACAGGCATTTTGACTAGGTTATCTTTTAATGTGAAGTGTTTTGGCCAGGAAATTGTGTAATATTTTGCTTTTTTCATCAGTGGAGAAGACTATCGTCTCCTTGGGAGTATATTCTGAGAGGTAGAATTGACCAAAAGAGAAGTGGAATATAAAGTACCTGAACTATACATTGGGATAAATGCAGTGATGTTTCTCCAGGACAGTATTTTTAGCTTCTGGGTAATTTTCCATGGAATAACTTAATTTTTTCTTGGACAGCATGCCTGCTGTCCAGACAACTCTTGCTGTGAATTTTCTGCACCAACAGACAAGGTCAATTTCTTTTAAAATAAAGGACATTCATCTTCTTTTTTTAAAAAATCAGAATTCCTTCCATTACCCAATATATGTACATCCTTCTCTTGATTTTTAGCTTTTACTTATTCTCAGATATTTATAAACTCCCTCATTACTTTGTTTGTTTATATAATGATTTACATAGATGCTTTCAATTAAGTTTCCATTGATCTCTTCATTACCTCTTTAGTTGTCTGTAGCCAAATGCCAAAATTTTTGGGCCTTCCCTTATCAGTTATTCTTGGGCTGCATTGGTATTTCTCATCAGATATAATATCTTCATCTCTGATTTTCATACAGGGGATCACCAAAGAGTCCAGCTGGCTCCTGTACACCCAGCAGTCAATGTTGCAAATGTCCAAATAAATCCAACTTGCCTGACCATTTATTCTGAGTGCCACAGTCATGCCCTTGATTGTTTCTTTCATGTCATGAAAGCAGCTCCCTAAAGCGGAGTAAGAGGCAGCCAGCTCTAAGGCTCCCTTTCTTACATGACACTATACTACTTCAAATACCTTCTCTCCATGGCTAAATTGAAATGTTTCGCCTTTGCAACATGCCTCTCTGTGTTCTATTGATTTTCCACACTCAGTCTGTTCATAAGTAATCTAAAACTCTCTGTCCTCTAATGTCAAATGTCAGTCACCCTGGCTCATCTCTCTTCCCTCTCACAAGCTCTGAAGTGAATGACTCACAGATATATTCTCAAGACAGCCTGTAGTGCTGGCAAGACATCTGAAGGGGAGCTGAAGGACCTACAAGAGGTTCATGTCCGAATCCCTCTTACTGTGACCCCACACTTCAAGGTCTTGCTTTCTTTCCTCTGCACTGGGCCCAGAGCTGCTCACTTCACCTGCTGCGCTCTTCGAGGGCTTTAGTTCTTCCAGTGGTCACCAAGAACTCCTATCAGTGAGCTCCATCTCTTCAAACTTCTTGTCCTAAGGATTCCTCTAGTGCAAACGTCCTTTCATACTTCCAAGATCCTTCACTTTTATTTTCTCATCTCCTCCCCCACCCCTAAAATTTGCAAGCCTGGTTACATGACTTTAGCCTACATACTGGAATGGGATTGCTTTGTCTTCTGATAAGGGCTTGAGAGAAGGGTTAGGCAATCCAGGCCTGCAAAGCTCTGTAATCTGAGAAAAACCATCTGGGGCAAGACACTTGACTTTCTTGCCTACAAATGTTGTCCTATGTTTAATGGCTGATCATGTGCAACTTTGGATGTAGTAAGAAAACACATTCAGGTGTTTCAGCTTAGACTCCAATGACTGATTTCATATTTGATGTTTTTGGTCTAGGGTTAGCTCCTTGCTCTTCCATGCAATGGAGAGCTGAGTTGTGTTGAGAGAGGGCAAAACTGAGATATACGACAGATGTTGGAACAAGTCCTGTACATGTATTTTTAGGCATAAACCACTCCTGTTCATCCAGGTGTTTCCATGTACAATTCATTTCACCAAAACACATGCAAGATTTTATATGCAAATTAGCTTTAAAAAACACAGCAGGGAAAAGTTTTGTCTTCAAGGCTGACGTTATAATCCATTCAGAGAATTAACTTAACTGTTTTGTTAACTACACAAAATTCAGGAATGTTCTGTTGACCATTTGTCAGGTGAGCAAACAGTGCCCCATTTCGTAGTTGTTTTCTTTCATGTCAAGCATTTCAATAGAAACAAAGATTTTTGCTATGATTCAGGATACATCATCTTCAGATGTTACTCATGCAAATTCCATTGGGATAAAAATTACAGTAATGTGGTTGTAGGACTATTACAAAAGCTCCTTTCAAACATTCAAATATTAAAATATTTCTGGATTGATGTGCACAGAAATGACGTTCTTACTCCAGGAAATAACATTGCTCATCTTGTGTGGAGAAGAACTGAAAATTACAGCTGTGTTTTTCCCTTTATTTCTGTTAATCACAAACAAAAAATTATCCTGAGTCAGTGGCAAACCGAAATACTGGTGCGGGTGGCCAAAGTTTCTAACCTTTTTGAACTGAAAATTTCCCCTGCTGTGATAAAAATTAAATAAAGCATTAAAAAATCCAGGTTTCTAATGCACAGAAATCAAGTACTTGGTGGGATACACGATAGGAAAAAAGAACATTGTAATAGATATGTGGGAAATAGGTTTCCCATCTGTTAATAAAAAAAACCCAACAAACAAAAACCCAAAAAAACCAAAAAAACCCCACACCCACAAAAAACCAAAAAGCCCCCCCCAAACCCCAAAAAGCATTACCGTTTAATATTTCACAGAATCTTTTTCATCTTTTTCTTGGAAAGAAATACACAAATATTTCCTCTCAAGTCAGTTTTTCAAGACACACATTAGAACGATGAAAAAAAAATAGCAAATACACTGAGACAAGAAAGAAAAATTAGAAGAGGGCTATTGAAATTCAAATGGAAAATGTCTGGATGGAATAAATGAAAACTTTGCTTAGGATAAAGAAAAGCCTAAACATGAGAATTGTGTAATGGTGAATATAAAAAAACAGAAACTTAATACCTAGCACAGAATAAATTATGACAGAAGTCCTCAGAGGATAGAAATATGATTTAAGCTCTTTGGTCATTGATGTAACTCTAATTTCCAGCAGGCTGAAACAAGTAAGTTTTTCCTTTTTCTGTAGTGCTCCTTTCTATGTGGAAGATTTTATTACAGGCATAGGGTTTTTTTTTAATTTCAGAAAGTGGTTTTGAATTATAGTAATATGACATCTGATTGTTTTCTAAAGAAAATAATTCAACTATCTTCTCAAGACTCTTAAATGAAGGAAAAAATATATTTATAGTTCACTATTGCCCTCTTGTGGAAAGAAGTAAAAATAAAGATACGTGTGCCAAAAACATAAAATCCAAACCAAGAACTGGTATACCTAGATACCAGTTCAGAAACCTTCATTCATCTTGTGCCCTTAGTTTGGATTATTATTTGGTCCTATATTATAACAGTTTTTACACTTGGTGCATTATTAACAGTTATTGTCTTAAAACAACCCCTGTGGTATTGGCCCCTGTAACATTTAACGCTCCAGAGTATCAAGGCTGGCTTCAACTCCATATCAGAAAGTCTTTTCAAGTAAGAATGACATACAAGCAAACCTTTAAAAAGCAAGTTCTGCTGCTGCTCTGACATGTTCAGCAGCTCTAACATGAGTCTGCAAGTGGTGTTAAGATAATGAGTGGCAAGGTTTTTAGAAAAAACAAGCAGAAAAAATACGTGTTGACCAATAGAATTAAACAGAGAAATATTTATAAACATTACTTATGCATTAAATATGTGGGAAAGAACACACTTTGAAAATGTCATAAAACTGTCCAGGCTTGTTTTACTATACCACATTTTAAGATTACGCAGGGATGTTTAAAATGTACTTATGAAAGTGCTGAACTTACTCCTACTTGCTCCTGCTTTCTTGCTCGTCTTCCCCTCCTGATGACGTGTCAAGGTCTTTCTAATTAGGACAAAGACGGATGTATCTCTAGACTCAGTCTCTTGGGGTGCCTTTTTTCATCACATTGAATGCCACAGAAAACCTCTCTAGATGGCTAAAAAAAGGTGATGTGCTTTGCTGAATGTTCCTTGCTCTTTTCTTTGTCTGTCTAAGTTTGGCCATTGTACATTAAGATGTCACAGGACACCTAAGTTTTCTTTTGTATTCTTTTTTAAAAGAGTGGATTCTTAACGTCTGGAACCACTGTTCTGAGAAAAGAACATTTCCCCATAAAGGTGACACAAAACCAAGATTTATAGTGGGAGGGCTATTTTGTGTACCAGTCTTCTCTAGGACTTCATATACTCTGGTGAATTATTCTGGTGGCCAAAGAAATGGTGCAAAGGAGGGTTTATGCACTACTTGAGTTCCAACTTCAACCTTGGAGGCAGACTTGAATGGTATGTGAGTTTTTGGTTTTCCTTTTGCATGAGATAAATTTAATCACTTCATTTCCATTTTCTGTTACCAAAGGAGGCAATGAAGAGTCAGAAGCTTGGCACTGGGATGTCAGGTATCTTCTCTATGTTCCACAGGAACCCACCCTGGATGTAATGCTAAAAACAGGATTTTGGAGTTTATGCCAGATCACTTTTAACCACCTGATTCAACTGTGCTAAAAACACCCTCTCTTTATGTTCCACCAGCTCCAGAGATCTGATGCTCCAATAGTCAGACCTGCACATTATAACAGTTCAGCCTGGAGAAGAAACTCATGTGGAACTCCACACTACTCTTTTAATTAGACATTAGTCATGGACTAGCAATGCACTGAAACTGGTCAGATAATCCACCATTTTAAAGGAAAAGAAACTGTCCTTTTTCTTTCTATATACACTCTCATGATCATTCTGACATCCTAGCAGTGGAAGCTTCCTAAATGTCTGGACTGAGCTAAAAAAACAAAACAAAAACCCCAAAACAAAACCCCTGAAATTTGTTTTTAATATTTACCTTTTACTGCAACTAATTGTGATATGTTCTTTTTCAAAAGGTGATTACAGATGGAGATGCTAAGCACTGTAGCTGATTTCAAGCCTGATTATGCAGTGCAGAGTGAATTCCCAAGCATTAGATAGGGAAGGTTGTGATTCTCTTTGACATTTTATAGGGAAAAAAGCCAGATAGGCCACGTCACCATAAAGGTAGGGCCCATGGGAAAGAGCTATTGAGAGGATGCAGAGAGGCACAGAATCACATCTGCTCTGTAAGCAAAAGGATGTACAAGTCATCTAACTCCTGAGGCCTAAGCTGTACAATCACTATACTCCAGTGTTTGCAGGTTCTGGCTGCTATTTCTTTCTGTGCCCTATGACACTGACAGCACCCAATTTGCTACTTACAACACTGAAACATCTGAAAAATATTTCACTTGTTTAAATGTGGTGACTTTGTGGTAACAGAGTTATCATTTACTGATAAGAACCAGCAAGCCCAACGAAAAAAGTCCTTGATGTAGTCTCTAAAATGGAAGGACTCAAGACAAGTATTTGATATTGGATCAAATTAAAAAGAAATAGGTTGTCCTTAGAGCTTACTGAGGAGTAGTATACTGCTGGAGTCTGCAGAAAATAAAAGACTGCGTATCCTTCAGAGTTCACATTTAATTCAGATCCTGAGTGAAGGAGAGACTTTCGCATGTCGGAAGGGAAATACCTAGCTGAATACCAGCTTTTAGGTTATTAGTATTTAGTTTAACTCTCTGGCATAGCATTGGCAACCTCAGCAAACCCTAACCTGATCTTTGGAGACATATGCAGTCATCCTTCAGGCTGGCTGGCATTTCACGTTTTCCACAGGGTGATGCAGAACTGAAAATAAAAAGCACTGCAGACAAAGCAGAAAGTAAAAAAAAAAAAAAAAAAAAAAACAAAAAAAAAAAAAAACATAAAAAAAAGGGGTAGGNAAAAAAAAGGGGTTAGGAATGCCCCTCTGCCAGTTCTTGACATTGAACCTGTGATTATTCTCAAACATAGTCAAAATGTAAATCACCACTTGATGTCACCATTGGTCTGTACCTGTGTTGTGCAGCTCTTCAAGAAATCTTTCTGAACATAGCAAAGAAATTATAAATTCAGTTAAAATATTTAGAGACCTATTATGATGTTAAGTGATCACCATCTCTTTGTTGGTCCTATTTAAAATACTGGAAGAACAGGCGCACTGGATTTGGAGCACCATAAAGACACCATGAGAAGTACTTTGAAAGGGTGCTGTTTATGATTAAAATCTGTTTTAATAAGGAAATTTTCCAATAACCAGAAGAGCAAGTCTGATCATTGCATATGTCATACAAACATTACTACCATCCAGCTGCAGAATGAAAAGAGTACATGAACAGAAGAGTCAATACCTCTAGAAACGTGAAATTAAGAACTGTAAGGGTTAATGAAGGTATAAGAAAGATATTTGAAATCTCTCTTGAAAAGTTAGGATCCTGTTTCCCTATTCAGGCACAAAGAAAAATATTTTATGTTCAGATTTCCTTTGTTCCTAAGAAGCATGATGAAGTTGACTTGCAGTGTATTAGTTCTGAACATCTGTTCGTTTATTTAGGGGTCTGAAGAGGAATTTGTCAGCTCAGGTTGAGGTGTAATTTTAAAAGAATATCACCATGTATGAAACACTGCTTGCCATTAACAGGCTGGCTTTTCTCCGTCATTGTCATACTGTAAAACTGGAACTGTGTCTAAACTGAGTGGAAGTGGTCACAGCACCAAGCCTGAGAGAGCTCAAGAAGTGTTTGGACAATAGTCTCAGGCACAGGGTGTGACTCTTGGGGCTGTCCTGTGCAGAGCCCTTCCAACTCGGCATATTCTGTGAACATCTGAACTATGAAACCTTTAATTCAGACAATACTGTAGGTAATGACAACATTGTGTACAGGACATCAAGTAGCACAGAAGGCTGAATTTCCCAGAAGCTTGGAACACCAGAATGCATGGCACAGCTTTCCCTTGGCATGAGCTTTATCAGTTCTGTACATACATAACAGGAATCCTCTTATTGATATTTTACCTGAACTTTTAAACTGCTCTATTATTTTACCTCCTAGCTAGGCATACTCTGAAGAACCAAGCACTAGACTGATACATCAAGTATTCAGAATACACCAAGTATTCAGTTAATATGATACATTCTTATGGCTCTGTTTGGATACTCAGCATGCTGCACATTCTCCTCTATGACAATACTACCCATGGCTTGTACAGGCCTGTACTCCAAGAGGTGTACGTATCATTCTAATGCATAAATTATTTTATAATATATAAGAAAACATAGTAATTCTAAACCTCCCATCTTCTATCTGCTCATCAGTCATAGGCTAATGCTGTCCTTTTCTTCATCCGTGTGGTTGCAATCACTGGAGTAATTCTTTTTCATGTTTGGATAGCAATGACTCTACTAGCAGACCAGGAAAATGTTTCCCAGGGAAGTTCCCAAGCAAGTCTAGCACTGGGTACATGCTGAATATGTGAAATTTGCTCTGAAGTAAATGGAAATTGGAAGTGCTCAGGAATTACTAGTATTTTTCCTTTTGCGATGCTGAACGAATAAGCTAATTCTATCCAATTTCAAGCTCCTTTCAGCATAATAGTTTGAAAATTGCAGCTCAGAGTTTATCACTTGACTCTCATTTCAATAAAGAGAGGCTCAAAAATCAAAATGGACAACGGGCAGTAGAAATAAATTTAGTTAGCAAGCAAAAATAGAAAAGTGAAGTAGAGAGTAAAAAGCAAATTCAGAGTTTGAAATAGGGCTGGCAGAAAAATGGATAAAGGTACAGTATAATACATACACATAGGACACAAACTATTTCTTTGGCAAAAAAGTTAAGTGAGCTTTTTTAGTCTTAAATAAATACTATATGTCAATACATATGTCATATTTGATAAAAGAAATAAATGATACTTTCAAAAATAAAAAAATACTATTTTTACTATATAACCCAAAATAATTTATGCATTAAGTTAATAACATTACTGTATTCTAAATAGCTTTCTAAACTTAGCAAAATTAAACATCCAAAAAGCATCAGACTACATATCTTTACATACTATTTTTTCTTGTATCATGTGATAGCATAGAAGAACACTCCTAGGAATTCAGATAAATAAATCTGGAGTTTGGGAGCCAGTATCACAGAGATGTTACATATTAATATTTTTTTTACATTACCCCTCAAAATGTTAACAAAAATATCTGTTTCTTAGACCCCTACTTTCAGTGTAAGCCTATATACGTAGATATATGTATGTTTTTATATGAGCAAAAGTATGTATGTTTATGTATATATATACTTATATCCATCCACACTTAAAGTGCTTGGGTAGCCACTGGGGCAAAATGTAATTCTTGTTTTTCGTTTTTTAAACAGATTTTTCATTTGTTCATTATTCTTTTAGCAGTGTCAGCCAGAGGGATATTCATGATTTTTTGTCTGTGTAACAAAACTGCTGTGTGGGGAGTCTGATCATCTATAGCTCTTAAAGGAGAATAATTATTCAGCTGTGAGCTTCCAAAGGACTCCTGTCCCAAGCATAGAGTGTATCTAGGTTTAAAACTGTCACCCAGAACACCTCAGCATCTCCATTTGCACTGTAAAAATAAATAACATACACAAGGTGAATGCAATATCCCTTTCTTTGTACTCTAAATTGTGTGAAATCTACTTAATCTCTTTCCAGTGGCAACAAGGCCACACAAGTATTTGTTCACCTAGTATGTCCTTCCTCTCACAACTGAGCTAATGGATTGATGGAAGAGGAAGTGGGGAGGTCATTCAAGTCTTTCAGTAAACTGTTACGATGCAATGGCATGTAAGTGTGTGGTAGATTTTGTTTGCTAATGATGCTTCCAAATGGATTCAATATTTTTCACTTCCACAGATACCCCTGAGTTCGGTTTCTACTACAGGGCAAGGTACACAACCCTCACAGAGCCATCACAGTAGGGCTGACCTGCAACTCATGTTATTCCCTTTCTAATTATTATCATCGTATTTACTTTTCAAATGAAAGTTCTGTTGGGATCATTATAATGAAAAGTGAAGCCAAGTAAACTGCATTATTTTGTAAGCATTCATGTGACTCTAACACAGAATCTGCTTCATCTTGGTACATGACACACACGCTTTCTGTGGAGTCAGAAGATCATATCTCACTCATACAAAGGTTTGGAAAAAAACAGTGTTGGTTCCTAGAGACGTATAAAGAAAGGAAAAAGCTCTTTGTTGCTGCAGGATTTACAGAATTTGGAATTTGGTTTCATTCTAGGTGTGACTAAGGAATGACCCAGCTCTTCTGATTCACAGACAGTCTGTATGAGCCTTCAATGCAGAGCAAACCTGTAGGTGCTCCTGGAAATAAATCATGCCACAGAACTCTTTGAATTCGTCAGAGACTGCCAAGACAGCAACAAGTTACAGAACAATAAGGATGTGCACACAGTATGCTAAAGACAGAGAACTCAAGTGCTTAAATGTCATCCCTCACTCTTGTGAAGAAGGGATTGTGCTGACCCAGAAAATCTGAGGCCACACACCATGAGTGGATTTACTGTGTTAAACAATACATGTTGCTCTTCAGGGTCCCACTGATTATATACATGTTGTGGGAATAGAACCAGTTACTGGAAATTTAGATCACTTTGTGAAATACCAAGGGAGGCAGGCAAAGCAAAAAAGATTCAGATGTTTGCTATAGGCTCAGATCCCTTCATGGAATCCCATGACAAGAGGTGTGTTGGATGCAGGACTGACTGACACACTGCAGCTTACCATGAATTTAAAGAACAACAGAATTGGGTAGGCAACACATCTGACATAAAATGGAAATGCCAGAGGGCTGGGATGTCAAAAGCATTCCAGATTCTGCTTTCTAGTGAGAAAAAGCTTAAAATTTTATTCTGAACAGAACCTGTGACTGAACATGCAAAGGAGCAAATCAAGGATTGTCAGTCCATTCCTTTGTTCTCAGAACAAATATTCTTAGCTCTTTAGGACATATTAGAAAGATGATTGTTAAAAGCCACCACAATTACCTTGTTCAGAATATTTTGTCAACCCTATGTTATGATACTTAATGAGGATAGGTGAGAGAAAGGATATTTGACAGAAGTTGGCTGAAAGGAAGAAAAGACACATGATTGCCATACAGGTTGCCTGTAAGTACACTAATGATAAGTGAAAATGGATAACTCAGCTTCCTTGGAACCTTGGGCAGCAAAGCATTTTCTATATACTTCAAAACATAAGGGGAGGCTTTAAATGTTTTGGACAGACTTGATCAATAAATCCAGCCTAAAAAGAATCTGACATCCAGTAGTCACGTACCCTATCAGGAATGCCAAGAGCAAAATGGAAACCATTGATTTGTTTGTCACCAGGCTTCCCCAGGTAGCAAATTTTTCTGAGTCTTAGATGTGCACAGATGACATTATACAGGGACCAAATAACTGAAAAGTGAATTTCAACTGGAGACAATTTCTGTGAACAGGAAATGTCAGAGAATTCTCCATGTACCACATGGGACATGATGCTATGTGCCTTTTTTTTTTCCTCTATGGAACACCTTTCAGAAATTAAGAGGAAGAAGATACTGTAAATCACTTGTGGTGAGATACGGGACTTTCTGAAGTGAGGCAAATATTTTCACTGATTTTAAGAAGAGTTACAGTCACCTTTAATACAGATTTTAATTACTGACAAAGACTGTTCTGTCTTATCAGAACAACTAAAGACATACATTTGCATGAGCATCCCCAAGTGAACATGCTGAGTATTTGAAGCAATTTTTCTGTCAGGAGGAGAGAGCTCTTACAGTGCTAGTGCTTCAATAGAAAAGACTCTGTGGGATATGAAATACTCAGCATTTTTAATAAAGTTCAGTGCATCATTATTAGACAAGGTAGTTCATTTAGATCTCAAACTCTGTGTTTGCAGTGCTTTAGGTAGTTTTACATTTACTCATGCTGTTTTGTTTTTTTCTCTTCCAGATAACTGTCAAATCTAAATGCTTCATAAAGGAGTAACCTATGAGGAGCAGTCCTTTTCTGTCTGATAATCTGAAAACAGGGTTTCCAGCATGTGACATTAGATTTCTTTATATGAGTTTGGTCAGTCAAAACCATACAATGTATTCACTCTTTCAGGCCCAGGCTGATAACTTGTATTTGCAGAAAGCTTTCACTTTTGTTGTCCACACATTTTGCATCACATGATTTGCCTTGAATCTAATCTCTGCAAAGAAACCTAGCAACAGAGATAATACTTAGTGATGGAATAATTACTTAACAAAGATTTTGGCAGGTAGGAAGGACTTTTTGAAGGCAGAAACAAAAGGGAAGTTTTTTAGAGGCTACCTATGGCATAAATACGACAACTGATGAAGGAAAAGGGTGTGATATTGGCCGGCATAGAAGAGGACAATGCGAAGAATTCTCTTTACTAAGATGATGACAGCTGTTGATGCTATTTTTGCTCTTACTGGTCTCTAGTTTTTCCCAGGAGGTCTTTCCTTTAGCTTTGAACTAGTCATGAACTATGTAGGAATAAAGTGTATTTTCCTTTGGATCAGAATGCTATGACAGTTGGTGAAAAGCAAATGTAAAAGAGAGAGAAGTGAAATTTCCATCTCAAAAATAATTGGCCTTCAGAAGAAGAATCTTTGTGGGCCACAAATGGTGAAGATGTTGTAATAATAACAGGAAAGTCAATAGCGTTGTGAATAGCAGCAGAGTCTGGAAAAACATGCTTAAGGAGCTAAGGTGGTAACTGTAATAAGATGCTCATGGACAAGGACAGTCTAACCCTACGTATAATAAGGTAGGGAAGGTTTCCTGCATATTTTACTTCTGTTTTTCCTTTTATTAACTTCAGAAACACAATCCCAAATGACAACCATACTTTAAAATAAAATCTAATTACTGTCTTATAAGTAATTTCAGAAAAACCTTTTCAAACTGAAATGTTAATTTTAGTGCAACTTGAAACAGACAATCTGGATACTGGATTTCCCTCTTGCTTCGTTATATCCAGACACATCTTAAAGATTGTTCTATAGTGTTTACTTCTCTGAATCTTAATAGTGCTTGATTATACATCTCAGCAAGTATATCTTATGGAATAAATGTTGATTATGTAGATTTTTATCAGCAACAAGAGATAAGTTGTCAGTGTGTCTGTTAAACTGAAATTCTGTGTAAAATAGCCTGAGATCTGAAAACATAAATATTTCTATCACTTCCTTTCTCCCTGTCAAGCTGGAATACTATCTTTGGTGCAGGATGAAAGACTTCAGAACACACAGATTTGGATTCCTATATTAACTGTTTCAGTCATCAATTATATTTCAATGAAATATTCCTTCCGGCCCTCATTTCATGCTTAACGTCATTTTCACACATTTGACTCTCCTTAATTCTGGGCTTGCAAGATTCTTCCTACCATAAACCCATTCCCTGACTTGACTTTTAAGGACCATGATCAAGTCCCCTCTAATGCTGCTGCTGTTATGAACAATATGCTTGGCACATAATTATCCAAAGGTGAGTCCCCAACGATCTAAATGAATCTTTCAACTTCTTTCTACACCTTCATGGTTTTGTTGAGATTATAAAAATGAGAACAGAAAGCTGTGACATGAGGTGTCTGTACATCCTGTTGGGACAAGACTTTGAGTCTTGTTTGAATGTCAGCACTACAAAACATTCATGCTAAACATGCACTTAATGTAATTAGGAAAACCAGACTTCCAGTTTCCAGCGCTTTCTATTAAATGCCTTTTATTAAATGCCTTTAAAAATAACTGTGAATGTAAAACTTGTTTGTGTCTGTGATCGTGAAAACTTGCAATTGCTCCCTGAGTTTCCAATGAAGTACTTAAATTCTTTTCTGCTTTGGTTTTAGTTCAGCTACATTTAAGTATCTGGTGTATGATTATGTCTGCTAAAAGGTCCAAAACTCTAACTCTTTTTCAAAGTCAAGGATGTTTTAATAATGGCATTGAAAAGCATGAAACTGAGCAACTAACATTATCCTTCCTCATTGTGTGAGATTCTGAACTAAATATAATAATGGCCCTTACTTTAAAATGCTTGCAAAAAAAGGTATGGCAGCAAGAACAGTAATTAGAAAGACGTGAAGTAGAAGTCATGTCAAGATGAGTGGACCATGTAAATTTGAAAGAATAAAATATGTTATAGTAAAAAGGAATCTGGCAAAGCTCTATAGGAACTTATTAAGGGAAAATTGCTAGAGGGGCCTAAATAATGAGGAGAAGTAAAATCCAATACTAGTAGAGTGCATGGTCTTGTTACACTTTGTCTTTTAGATTCTTTGGAAAGCAATGATTATCTTTCTGGAAATGGATCAATCACCCCCAAGGCAACCTATTGTACATGAAGAAAACCATTCAGTGAGCAAGCAGCTGCAGTAGGAATATAGACTACACTTTTCTATGCTAATAATTTTAATTGGACTATATATTTTCCTCAATATTGCATTTTTCCTCTGACTTTCCATCACATTTGCATTTTATTCATTATTTCTCAAGCATCATTAGTAGGGAAAGAATTTTTTAAAGATGTGATTAGGCATAACTTCAGAGATAAAATGACCATTTTGTTTTCATAAGGTTTGTAAGTAGGTCAGATCTGCAAACCAGCAAGCTTGGCAAAGCAAACTTTGCCGTGGCAAGGCTGTGGCTTCATTAGTCCCTGAAATATCAGGATCCCATCTGCACAGATAGGAATGCAGAACTGGAGCTGATGAATTGGGAGTGCTCTCTGTTGCTTGCTAGTATCTTTGGTGTTTCATCAAGGAACCCATGAACAGTGGGGTCAGAAGTGGATACTGTAATGCACAAAGCCCTAATAATTACTCAGTCAAGGTCACCTTAAGGCAATCAATTACATCCTTAGCTAATAAAGACTGAATAATTTCAACACATTTTCTGTGGGAGTTGGGGAAACTCTTTGCACTCCTCAGTTTGCAAATGATCAGATTTAGCATCTGGGCTTCTAGCTTGTAAAATGTTGCAGTCACACAACTAATTTTTCAGTTTAATAAGCTATGGCAAATTCCTTTATTGTTTCATCAGATTTGGGTTTTCATTAGGAAGTGATAGTGTATTTGGTTTAACTGAAGATAATATTTTGATGTGCCTGTGGTGAGAACAGTAATTGTATAAAATTGGTCCTTTTTGATTAATGGCTTTGTGTTTGCGGTTCTCTGTTGCTAAAATACTTTTATTGGAAGTCACTGTATTGATGGTTTTCTTGCTCAATCTATTTTATATCTTTATACTGAAAAGATAAAGAAAGAAAAACTGTATCTAAATTTTAAGCAGATTATACATTTCTTCAGATCTTTTAAATTCAGATGGAGCCTTCTAATTCACATTAATTGCATCGATTAAAACACTTAGAAGGATAACAAATCATTAGCTACATGTACCAGACTACTCAAAACATTTCTAAGTAATGTAGATCAGCACATCTTTAGTCATAATGTCGAGAAAAATACCAAAGCTGATGTACTGAAAACAATTCTTACAGAAAAATCCTGCATAATAAATCACATCTAGTCTACAATAAAATCATTAACCACTGTTCTGTTCCTCTGCTCTGAAGTGTAAATCACCCATAATGTTGACTTATTTTAAGTCAGTTTGCATATAAAATGAAAAAAAGATTTAGTGAAAGTCTAATGAGAATGAAAATAAACTCCTATCTATATCATTACTCATTTGATAGAATGCATATATGTTGCAAGACTACACAAAATAATTACCAAGAAGATAGATCTATCTTGGAATGACTTCTTATGATCTGCTACTTATTTTATGCACATACTAAAATATAAGCTTTGCAAAACTCCTTGTGTTAAGGTACCATTGAAAGTGTAATTTCTTTAGTAAAATAAAACATAGCTTGCATTTAGCCTGACAATGTTGGCTCAGGAATACGGAATATTAGTTTCAGTAAGAATGCATTGGTTTCACTGTAAAATAAGGTTTCTTTGGTATCAGCCCTGGAGAAATGTATTGGTTTCAGCTAAAATGTATTGCAATGCTTTCACTAAAACATACAGACATTATAAAACTGGATATTGGTTTCAGTAAAAAATGTGTTCTTTCCAATGGATTCATGAGGCTTTCAGCAAGAATGTATTGATTTCATTAAAATGTGCAGCTTGAGATAAACAAAAATTCAGTTAAAATGCATTGGTTTCTGTTAAAGCTCATTGACTGAAGTGAAGAACATTCTACACTGGTTTTGGGCAGCCTTAGGGTTTTTTAAACAGTGAGTGGAGAAATACATATAAGTAATTGTAAAGGTAATTGCAGACAAACTCTATTCTGTAACATCTAAAGATGTAGACATGCTAAATAAATTAGATTTTTATATGTCCATCTCATTTGCATCTGTTGCTCAGCACAGGCATAAATATTGATACAGAAAAAGCATGACACCCTTAATTCTGATGAATAGTTTTTTAATCAGATGTGGGTGTGGGCTATAAGATTTTTTAACCTGTTTAGTAATAATTTGTTTTCTTGTGACCAATTTTTGATCAGTTTGCTTTAAATCAAGTTTGACATTTTCCTGCTTTATTGACAACAGATTCTTTTTGCCTTTTCAGCAATGTCAGGCATTCAATGACAACGACATTTATATATATCATGAAGCTCTCCTATTGCCAGTCTACTAAATTAGGGACAATGTATTTGGTTGCTGTGACACCTTTTTTTTTTTTTTTTTCTGAGAATGTTTTTGTTTTTCAATATTTTCAAATAACTTTACATTTTACTTTTACACAGAAGCGGTGCCACCAACTTAGTGAAACAGGCATGAATAAAAGTGAACAATCCTTGCTACATGGATGACGTTGCTGTCCTACTTTGGAGCATTGTCCTTTCCTTACACTGATGTAAAATTCATATGCAAAATGTGTTTAGGTACACTTGGAGTGTAAATAGTATGAATAAAGTTAACTACTTAAATTTACTTCTGTGATTCAACCGAAGAAAGTAGGTATGATCATACTGGGCTGCAGAAGTAGCCTACCTTTTAGACCCATGTCCTACAGTTCCAAATGTGAAAAATGCCTGGACACTGCTAGAAGAAGAACCTCCAATAAGTCATACATAGCAGATTTCCTGAGAGGATGACCATGCTCTTTTTTCTTTTTTTATGGCCCTTTGGTGTATTTTCCTTGTAACTCTGCACAACTTCTGCTGCAAAAACTGCATTCACAGCACCCACGGCAAGGAGTTCTGCAGCTGATCTCCCCCACACAAAGAAGGTTCTTCTTTTTGGATGTTGGTTTGAACATGCAGCTTGTTGCTTGTTGCTTTTACTTCTTCCCTGAATCATAGAATGGTTTGGGTTGGAAGGAACCTTAAAGATCATCTAGTTCAATCCCTCTGCCATGGACAGGGACACTCTTCACTAGTTATGTCTTGTTCTGGGAAACATAATGAATAATCATCTTTTTTTCCCTGCAACTCACAGTTTTGCCTATTCCTGCCACATATGGCTTCAGCCGTCCTTTTTCTAACAAGAAACCTATTTTATTAAGCCCTCCTTGTATGAAAGTTGTTTCATAGCTCTGGTTTTACTTGTTGCTCTGCTTTTTGTTACTTTTGCTAGATTGTTTTTAATGACATGAGGACAAGAACTGCACATCACACTCAGAAAGCTTTGGCACCATATGTTTCTCTAGTATCATAGCAAATTGTCTTTCATCTATTTCTTATGTAAACCCACTCTTATGTCTCTTGAAAACGGGGCAACCTCTCAGTTTTCCGAATGTGTTTTATTTTCAAATGCTTTTTCTCATATTGTTTCATAATTCTGTAATACCACTATAAACATTTAGATTTTAGATATCTCTTTTCATCTCTCTTGGTGGATGCAGAAAAACAAGATATCATGCTGTGGTAGGAGGGTTTTGATTTGCCTATCTGAAAGGAGATAGCTTTTGTCCTGTTCAAACCCTCTGCAGCAAGAAGATGGAACTGATTTTTTCACAAATCAATTCAGTTTATCAGCACTTTTATGCATTGCTCTGATGTCAAGGGTCAGCAACTCACTCTGTAAGAAAGAGGGGTTTTGCCAGCCTTCTCAAAAGAATGAGTCAATAGTTGCTTCTCTTAATTCCCAGAACCCTGGCTTGGTACAAAGCTTTGGAAGTGCAATATATAACCAGGGAGAGGAAAGAACTGCACAGGTAGATGATGCCAGAAAGAGATTTCCTGTGTATTGAATCCCATAGGATCCATGAAGAAAAACGGAATTGACTAAATTGACTCGATATGAACATTATTATTAGCAGAGCAAAAGCAGTGCCTGGAAAGAGCAGTGCTGAAGGGTACAATTTCAAGCTCAGTTTCTCACTGTCACTGGAGCTGCTGCTTGCTGTGCCATCAGCTATGCAGAGACCATCCCAGTGGTAAGCAATTCACATTGCCAGTTTCACAGCAGCTTAACTGCTGTCAGTGTTGACTTGCACAAATCTATACTTCAGTCCCCTTCTGATTACCTATTGATAAAATATATTTATTATAACTATATTGTTTTATCTAATACTTTATAATCTAAAAACTCATGGTTGAACAACAGGCCTCATTTTGGATTAATACCAAGGTATATATCTCTCTTTGTTTAAGAAATGTAAAGCTTTCACAAGAACCTGGAGTTTTCCACAACGGATAATGACTCTCCAGTGCTGTACAGACTGGGCAGCTGAGCTGGAATCAAAGGACTAAGGTATAGAAATGCAACCAAGATATTTTTCCCATAGATGCTACTTCTGCTAGATTTGCAAATCTTTCTTAAAGTAATGGTCAATCCACCTTGCTGATTAACCCAGAATAAAAATTTCCTAGGCCATTGGATTCACTGAATCTCTGACTTCATTTACGACAATGTTGCAGGTAACCACTTTCAAGTATATTTATAATTCTAATTTGAATGAAAATGCCCTTAGATCAGAACTTTGTTATTTTACTAAGAACTTTACTCTGCCTCTTATTGTTTCTATTTTTTCTGATGCAAAATTATTAGCAACTGTAAAACAGTGCTCTAAAATTGCTGGAAGTACGGGCCTCAGAATAAGTTCAGATAAAGCAAGCTGTAATCAAATTCGCTTTTGTTTGCATAAAATTTAAGACTGCATGCTTTGAGACCCTATTTGTATATTGTTTACTTAGAAAGTTCATGGCTTTTTAGAAATTATAGCTTTGGTAGGACCTGAAGAATATACAACATTGAAGAAGGGTCTGGAAATAGAAATTAAAATTTAGCAACCAAAATGATATATCTTTCAAGTTATTTTATGAAAGTCTTTCAGCAAGTAGACATAGTTTCTGGACAAGTGGAAGCATAGAAACAACTTAATATATCAAGTTCATTCAAACCTACAATTTTTTTTAAACACAAACTATTTTGACTCTTTTTAATTAGGTGTGCAGTCTCCTAATTTAGATCTCCAGATCTAAACAGCTGGGCATCTCAGTGGGATGTAAAATTTTTAAACCGGGACATACAAATACGCTCAACCAAATCAGGGGAAAATATATTTTTTTCCACAGCTCGTTCTGGAAAATATAGTTAATGAATCAGAGTTCATCTTGTCAAATTCTGTGCCCTGAGACACGCTTAAGACAATTGCATTATATGATTCAAATCACAGTTATCAATAGAGCAGCTATGAAGGCAAATTTCCCTTTTACCAGTTATGCAAGTCTATAAAGAGGAAGGTCTTTCTGTCCCATGGTCCAGGACCAACCACAACACCAGCTGAAGAAGAGGGCTTCTTCTTGTGTCATAATATTTTGGCAGTGGGTCAACTGTACAACATGTCTTCCCCAATCTTGCTCCCCCTCCATGTGAAACTTTCATGTGACTGTGGCTGTGCATACACTGCAGTAGATGTTTACAGAACAAGCCTGGTGCTTGCTAATTCTTATTAAAGTAAAGTAAGGGCACACAGATGTAAAAAACCTTTATTACTAATTGTTAAAATATTCCCCAGAGGGACAACTTCTCTGTGAGGAACCCCACAGCACAGGATTAAAAAAACAAACTGAAACTTCACAGGCACATTAGGTATCTCTCACCTCACAGAAAACACACAGTCCAGTTGCTGGGCACCGCGAGAAAAAATTAAGAAAGAGCCACATTGTGCAACACAGTCAGTGATGTGTGGGAAAAATGACTTAGAGCCAGAAGTGTTTTTCATTTTAATGACAGAATACTGAGATAAAAAAAGTATGATAGAAAAGAGGATACTGATATTATTGATAATGATTATAATGATGATAATGGTAATAATGCCTAGAAGCCCTTAAAAATAAAACCAAACCCCCTTCTGCTAAGTGCAGAGCTGCAGTGAAGAGAGATTTTATTTCCTTATGGTATGACTACAGATTCTTTCTATTTGCTGTAAAGTACTCTACTTATATTTCTCCCAGGTTACATTTAAACTCTTCCCTGTCTGGAGTCTTTGGACAGGTTTTATCTGAAGAAATAAAACAGAATAACCTTTTTCCTGCTGAGGGGATTCCTATACTACAGTGACATCATTAACCATAAAGCACTCGTACACATTTCACACCTGGATGTCTTAAATAGAGGATGAATTAAATCATGTTTCCAAATCAATTTCTCCTGATATTTACATTTCACTGCTGCAGTAATAGGAAGACTGAATCCATTTAAAGTCTCTCTTATCCACTGACTGAACGACATATATTTGCCTTAGAAAAAAATAGTCTGGATTACAATTGCACTCCCTAAAAGAACTCTGCAACAAGCCCCTAGACAGTGTTTCAAATTCTAGAAATTAATCTGAAAGAACAATTACTTGGATAAACTGCAGTAGACAACTGGTCTCTGCAGTATTCAGGTGAAAAGGGCATAAACAGGCCAATACCGCATAGTATTGTAAAGAAAAGCTTCCTTTTTTTCTTCCCTGCTGAAAAAGATGTATTTTTTTACACTTAAAATTTTATACTTCATTTAGCCATTGGAATGTCTCATGAAATAGTAAATCATATTATATACAGTATTTTTTTCCCTCAAAACACTCCTGATGCTCTCATATTAAGAGCAGCACATTTTAACAAAACTTTTACTCACAGTATCCTTCTGAACAAAATGTCCAGCATGCAGCTAGACATGTACAAAATGTGGTGGTGGTTCCATTCCCAAAGAGTTGTAGTCACTGAGTTTAACACCTGACTGGTGCCCAGTCACTCTTGGCACTCGTTCACCAGGCTCAGTTTGACGGCTGGTTCTCTTCAATGTCTTTATTGGTGACCTGGACAGAGAAGTTGAGAGTACACGAAGCACATTTTCTGGTGATACTAAATTAGGAGGACCCATTTATTCCCTAGAGGGTAGAGAGGCTTTATAGATAGATCTTGATAGATTTAGAGAGGCTTTACAGTTAGATTTTGATAGATTAGAGTACCGGGCAATCACCAACTGTGTGAAATTTAACAAGAACAAATGCTGGGTTCTGTACCTGAAGCAGTGTAATCTGGTGGATATACATGTAGGCTGGGGGACACGAGGGTGCAATGCAGCCCTGCTGAAAGGGATCTGGGGCTTTTGGTTGATGGTAAACCTAATATGTGTCAGCAATTTGACCTGGCAGCCAAAAGATCCAGCCCTTGTGCAGGGTGCTGTAAACATGGCATGGCTCACAGATCAAAAGGAGTCATTGGCCTACTATGCTCAAAGTCAGTGCAGCCTCACCTGTCTGCTGTTTAGGCTTCCACAATATAAAAAAGATACAGAGAAATCAAAATATGTCCAAAAGAAAGCATGAAAAATATTGAAAGAACTAGAGGACAGGACTTACTAGGAGTGGCTGAGGATACTTGGTTTGTGTAGCTTAGGAAAGAGGAAACTGGGAGGGGATCTCATTGCTGTCTACAGCTTCTGCATGAGGGGGAGAGCAGAGGGAGGTGTTGGAGGTTCTGGTGGATGGAAGATTGGACATGAGTTGGCAATGCGCCCTTGCAGACCAGAAAGTCAACAGCATCCTGGGCTGTACAGGAAGAAGTGTGGCCAGCAGGTCAGGGAGGTCATCCCCCACCTCTGCTCCTCTCTCATGAGACCCCACCTGGAGTGCTGCATCCAGCTCTGGACCCCCAACATAGGAAGAATGCAGAGCGAGTGGTGAGTCCAGAGGAGGACTCCAAAGATGATCAGAGGCCTGGAGCACCCCTCCCGTGACTAAGAGATTTGGGGTTGTTCAGGCTGGAGAAGAAAAGGCTCTAGGGTGACCTTATTGTGGTCTTTCAATGCCTAATGGGCACTTGGGAGAAAGATGGGGTCCAACTTTTTAGTAGAACTGGTTGCAGTAGCAGAAAGGCTAATAGTTTTAAACTGAAAGAGGGTAGATTTAGACTAGATGTAAGAAAGGAATTTTTTTATGATGAGAATGTTGAATCACTGGAATGTGTTGCCCAGAGAAATGGAAGATCCCCTATCCCTGGAAACATTCAAGGTCAGATTGGACGAGTCTCTGAACAACGTGATCTCATTGAAGATATCCCCACTCATTTCAGGGGTATTGCACTAGAGGACATTTAAAGGCCCCTCTCACCCAAAGCATTCCACCATCCTGTGATTCTATCATCTCTTCTATCTGATGTCTGTTGATATCAGGGAATGAATTAGAGTTATGTCAGGGGAAGTTCAGATTGGATATTAGGAAAAAGTTCTTCACTGAGAGGGTGGTTAAGCACTGGAACAAATGGTCCTAAGCCCCAAGCTTGCTGGTGTTTGATAAGTGTTTGGACAATGCTTTTAGGCATATCATTTAATCACTCTGTGTGGAGTCAGGAGGTGAACCTGGTGATCCTTGTGGGTCCCTTCCAGCTCAGGATATCCCATGGCTATATGATTCTTATTTACCAGGAAATCAAGAGTTCACTGCATATGGATCTTCTTTCTTCAAGCATTAATAAATATAATTCAGATTTACAAAAATCTCTGAAACAATTTGCAGCCTCATTTATCTTTCTGCAGACACTCATTCGTCTTTGGATGTTTTGCGGAGAGATCAGAGTTGTGAGATGCTGCTTAATGTCTTAAACGGATTGATTTTCTGAAATATTGAATATCTGCTCTTAGAATATCTACCTTATCTTGTGAAGAGTGTCATGCTGGGTAGGCAAAATAGTCACTCTTCTTTTTAATGTCAAAGAGCAACCTTTTTCTGTTGCACTGAAAAGCATGACTATTTGAGAACAAAATAAGAAAGAAAAGAAAGTATATAATGAAATATTATTTCTCTTATGATTTTTTAAAATAATAAGTACTCTATCTCATATGCATTTAATTTTGTAAGATGGAAATTTTACTTAAAAATTACATGTAGTCATGGTACAACTATAACAGTCTTTTTCTGCCAAAAATAGGTTAAAAACATTTTTCTGATCAGACCTACAGAGGTCTTTCATTTTACACCAAATAATGTCTGGTAGACTTAATGAAATGAATTCTTCATGGGTGTTAGAAGGGCACAACAAGGGCACTTATTCTTCTGGCTGTTATATGGCTACATAAAACCCAGTCTTTGCTCAACTGCTGTTTTTATAGTTAGAGTGGACATAAAGAAGGGGAGCAAAGGCTTAAAAGCACAGTTGTGCTCTTTGCACTGTGTGCTGTCCACTGACCTGTGTTGACTCCTGGTGTATATTATGCAGCTCTAGTGCCATCCTGCTTTATGTTTTGGTCTCATGGTCTCCCTGGTGGGCTTGGGAAACAGAGAAACACCCGTTTAATGCCTTCTGCACCTTGCAACATCTGTTCTAATCCATGTACCTCTACAGACCTCAGCCATGGGGAAATCTTCACCAGCAGTCACCTCAGAATGACAGGTTGGAGTCCCTGGTCAGTAATGTCAGTAGCATTAGGTAATTCTGAACTAAGGTATTATGGAAGAATGTGTCTAGCATTTTTAAAATAGGGATTATTTTTCAAATAGGAAAATAAAAGCACAGCAATAAAGAGGAAAAATCCCATAAACCCCTGGATTGGACCCTGCTGCTGACTTTTTACTAACATATGCTGACTTTACACTAACATACAAAGTGTATTAAAATATTAATGTGGGATTAGGTGATACAAATAATAGGTCATGTTGAAAAAAGATCAGAGAGATTCCAGGACATGTCTATTGAATTGTTTGACTTAATAGCTTTGGTTGTAATTTAAAAGTCTTAGCTGTGAGGTACAGACACACATGGAAGATTTATTTTTATGTTTTTATCTTATGCACAATAATTATTCCTGCTGAAATCCTTGTAATACATATGAGTACTTTTTAAGATTTCTCAGTATATTTTCTATGATACAGAACCAAAATATCCATGTATTTTAAATTAAACCATATATTTTAAATATAGTGTTTTCTGAGTAAGTAAAGAAATGATGCTGATGCCAATCTTTTTCTCTTTCAAAAAGCTTGATGATTGTTACTCATTTCACATGCATTTCACTAATAAGAGAAATATCAATGCCTCAGAAATCCAAGGGAATAATTTCTTTGTTCTGCTAAAGTAACAATGTCAAGATGCTGGCAGCTGGATAGGTAAAAGAAAAATAATCTTTTATAAGTTGCACTAAAGTCTTTTGTGTAGGTGAATTTCTACTTCAATTTTAAAACATTTATTGCTAATAACTGCCTCAAACCTGCTCAATTACCCACACCTTCCAAAAATCAGTCCAGCAGCTGTTTATTTTCTCAAATTTTCTCTCTTTTCCAGTCTCAGCAAGAGAAACCAAACACTGCACTAAACATTTCTCCCTGTCACTCAGAGGAGGAACATGTGGAGAAGAAAAGCTGTGATACCGAACTACAGCGGCAATCAGTTTTATATTCCTGCCTCTGCAACCTAGCATGCAGTTGTGTTCACTGACTTGGTGCTGCAATTTTGATTCTCCTTTGCCTGCCCATGGTATCACCAGCTGGAACTAACACGGGCAGCTGCCATGTGCAGCTCTGCTTCTGAATACATGATGCACTAAGAAAACAAATGAAGCGACACTCTAAACTTTTTGGTCTATATAACCCAGAATGTGAAACCCCAGACATATTGATACACTCACTGATTATAACATTTAAGCTTTGCTGCCCCTCATCAGTCTCTGAACAGTCGATTTCCATAGCCATTCAAAAGGTTAAGAGCTGGGATGGAATCAGCTGTTTAAAATACTTATTAGGATCTAGGAACTCTATGGAAACTGCCATGCTGCGTAACTGCTACAAACCATCACAGTGTGCCCTACAAACATTTCTTGTATTTCCACTTCAACTAGGTCTAACTAGTTGTCAATAAACTATTAACACCCTTGCAATTGTCCTGTCTGAGGGATCACTTTAACTCCCAAAACAATATCTCTGTATTTAAAACCACATTAAGGAATAAGCTGTGTGGATTTGAATTTGTGGAAATGCAGAATTAAGCTTGCATGGATGAGTTTATTTTAGCCTGTTAACATAGACATATGAAACATTTTCACAGGATTGTACTCTGCTTGTTGTGTAAGACCTCATTTCAGCAAGGAATAAATGGGTGAGGTAATAAGCTGGTAAAATTGCAAGTTACCTAATTGCATTCAACTCATGGGCTACTCTCTTCAGCACATCCCAAGGGCTTGATATCTTCTTTACTGTTATCACTACTTTTTATCATTCTGCCACTGTCCAATTTTGTATGTCTATTTTTTTTATTTGCTTCTACCTTTTTAAAATTCCTTGTCCATTACCCTTACAGCTGCCTCATGATCTTATTCTGGTGCCTTTTACTAAGGCTGGTATTTAGAGAACAAGGGAGTCAGCCACATTTGAGAATTTTTGTTGCTCCTGGAAGCTGTAGAAATTCACAGATCAGAATATCTCTGATCAGCTCTCCTTGTCTTCAGACAGGAAATGTTAAAGAAAAAACTTAGTCATGTTAACCTCTCAGAGACATAACATGTAACTTACTTACAGTAAACAAAATTTTATAAAAATGTAACTCCTGGGCTGCTGATTTTGTGGTAAGTTTGAAGATAATATTTTGCAGGACAAAATTAATCTCTGAGTAGATTCCATTGCAAGGCTGTCTGAGTCAGCAGCTCAAATGCAGAGGTGCTGGCACTTCAGGCATTTTAATGTGAGCAAAACATATTTTGCTTGTGATTCATTCTGAGAAATAGCCAAGTTTTTAAGCCAAAAACCTGCTTTAATCTACTTTCAAGATCAATTAAAAATGTGTCCTCAGGCAAACACATGGCATGGAAAATGTCTGCCTTGAGGAATTAAAATTTAGCAATTATAAGTAATGCGAAAGAGGATTAAAAAAGGTGTATCTGAAGGCAGCTGTACAAATATTTCTACCTATGATGTTACACAACTCTTTCAGTGAGAAAAAGTTAGTATTGCTACAAAAGACCTGATGGCACTGTTGCCTGTGCTGAATTCATGCCTCTCTCTTGTGTACGCATTTTGCAAGTTCAGTTAGATCTGGGAACTCACATTAAACCCACTGCCCACTATGAAGATTGCCTGTATAAGTCCCATGTAATACCCACGGGAAAAAAAAACTGCAGTAAGAACTTTAAATGTCAACGTTTTATCTCACAGGTTCTTGATTTCACCCTGTTTATGTGTAAAAATTAAGAAAAATACGTAAAACTCTTTGCCAAAACTCACTTCACATGGTAATGTTGGATAACCAGTCATTGCCACTGATCAAAGTGTATTGTCTCTGAGCTTTTGCCTGTGTCTTGGAGGTTGTTAACCTGTCCATGTGATGCATACATCATGACATATCCCTCCTCCACTGACTGACGCAACAAACAGCTTGGGATGTTTTTAAAATCTGAACCAAGATTTCAATGCCTCTATAATTCAGAGATGTGAAGAAAAGAACTGTTGGAAAGGACTAGAAATATGTATTCTTTTCCAGATGAAAAAGTATTTTGCTTAGCTGCTGTCACCAGCACCTTGAACTATGTGGTTTTTCACTTATGAGTGGTCCTCTCAAGCAGCTTCCATGAGGTTTAATCTTTTCATTACTCAAAAGGAAATTTTTATGGAAATTGACAGAAGCTTGCCATTTCCAGTGACAGAAGCCACAGCCTCTCATCAAGCCATAGACAGCAAAAACTGCTAGGATATAGACTTTTAGGAGTGAGTATGAAGGAGGGCCATGAAGGTGATTAGAGGGCTGGAGCACCCCTCCTATAAGGAAAGGCTGAGAGAATTGGATTTGTTCAACCTGGAGAAGAGAAAGATCCAAGGTGAACTTATTGCAGCCTTTCAGTACCTACAAGAGAGCTGCAGAGGGACTTTTAACAAGGGCTTGTAGTGATAGAATAAGGGGAAATGGCTTTAAATTGAAAGAGGGTAAATCTAGATTAGATAGAAGGAAAAATCCTTTACTGTGAGAGCAGTGAGACACTGGAACAGGTTTCCCAGAGAAGACATGCAGGCCCCATCCCTGGAAGCGTTCAAAGCCAGGTTGGATGGAACTTTGAGTAACCTGGTCTAGTGAACGGTGTCCCTGCCCAGTGCAGGAGGGTTGGAACTGGGTGATCTTCAAGGCTGCTTGCTACTCAAATCACTCTATGATTCTGTGATTCTGTGATACTACTATAAACAGCAACAGCTACAGCAGCAGCTTTTGAGTTGAGAGAAAACAATGGGCAATTCAAGAGCATATTACTGTCTTCATATTATCTACATAACTTCTTGTGCCATTTAGTGAAAGCTGTGGAGAAAGCACAAAGCCTCTATGGTTTTGTACATGTGAAGTTATTTCCGTGTATTTCCCTAACAAACCAGCCACAGTTTCACTGCATACAAAATGTATTTCTTCAGATGATGAAACCTTTGGGTTTCTGTTTGCTGGAGCGACTGGTGTACATCTATGTCAGTAAGTTAAACATCATAAAAGTACAGCTTTAATATAGGTCAACAACAATCCAACTTTGACTTAAGCCTGTTATCACCTTCCCTGGCAATGAAAAATGTACTCCGGGGATAGATGAACCTGGGTATAATTCACAATTGTATGAATAAGGTCAAACTATTTTGAGGGGGGCAAGACAATTTAGCTTCCTGAAGAAGTACTGTTTGCCATCAAGGCCAGGGAACAGTGGCCACTTTGGCTTGCTGTCACAGACACTGCTGGGGCAGAAAGTGAAGGCCAGCAGGAAATATTGTGCCAAATTGATTATGAAGAGAAACACCAAAACATCTCTCAGAAGCTGCCAAATTTCTAAGCAAGGATTCTCCACACACATAATAATTTAGTATTTGTTTCGAATCTCAAGAAATGCAAAAACTGAAACATGATGGTATTGCTTTAGGCTAATGGTGCAGCTGGCCCTGTGCCATGCCTCAGACAGTAACTGACAGTGGAAATGTGGGAAAGAGTGGAGCAACAGGGAAAGCAATGTGTGACTGAGGGACTGTCTGAAGCAGAACTGAGTGTTCAACCATGACAATCCTTCCAGCACAGATCCCCAGTCACTTGTGTGATTCTTTTAGCAAGGTCACCACTGGATGTTAAATAAAATGTCCTACAAAAACAAAACAACAAAAAAATCTTCTGAAACTTCTTCCAAAAGAAAACCTGCCAGGACTTAATAACACTCTCTCCTGTCATTTATTTTAATGTACTTTCTTCTAGAAAGTACATCTCTCTAGGCCCCTTTATAAGGCTCAGACCATAGGTATTCCCCCAGTAATTTCTTTAACTCCCTTTTCTACCCTTCAAAACTGGACATCTACTTTTGTACCACCTGCATTATTATTGCACACTGGATAACCTAGTTCATGCATAAACAACTTCATTCAAAGGTAAGCAGGTTTGGAGCCACAGCATTTTCTTTTAATAATCCTAACACAAACTACAGATACTCAGGTCTCCTTTTTTTTTCTGCTGGATTCAAGCCATTTTCTATTGTTTAGGCTGTGTGATCTGTGGAGCAAATGAGAGGTGACTTCTTATCTACAAGAAAAAGCTGTTTGATAAATCAAAAAGATGAATAATTTATAGCGCAGGAGCAGAGAAAACAGCATTTCACACTGTTTTTCATGCAAAATGTCACATGAATTCCAAATGGACCAAGGAATTTGTGTGCTTGAGACTAAATTCATTGGCAGAAATGAAAAGAGGAGGGAGGAGAAGTCTCAGTATTGTTGTGATTGTAGTTTACTCAAGGAAAGAGGTTATGATCCAGCTATTCTTTTTTTTCTATATTGACTTAAATAGAGGAATAAATTAAAACTACAAAAATCAATACAAAGGAATGCTTATAAAACGCCTTCAGACAGCATCAGTACTGCAAATAAGGCAGGGCTTCTGCTGTGCTGTTTTTTGCCCCTACACTCGATTTCAGTCCGGTTAGTGGAAGACTATGAGGTTATTACTATCTTGTTTCATAATGAGACATTAAAAGGCCCAGCAACTGGAGAAATATGATTGAATATTACTGTTGTTACTACTGTGGCCTCATGTTGCCAATTGATTTACATATAACCTCACAGAAGATGGCTTAAAGGCTCTCAGAAGATGACAAAGCAGGTTTAGTATGCGATGGACAGACACACAATATCTATCTGAAATAAAAGCAGCAGAAAACAGTAACAATAACATCCCCAGGAACGAGAAGCCCTGCACACTATTAATGCAACAGGGAGAATGTAGACAAAACCAGAGGGACCTCCAGTGCTCTGTGGAGCATTGGACAGGCAGTCTCCCTCTCTCCCTCCCTCCCTCCCTCCCAGTAATAGTTTCTAGCCTGGGCTTGATGTTGCAGTTAAGTCTCTGAGTCAGTGTGACTTGGAGTCTCTTGCATCTCCTTTATTAATAGACCCAAAGACACTGATTTCATGTATTTGTATTGAATGTCCCACTCTTTGCCTCTGTCTCTTTCTTCCTGTTCATATGACAGAATGACAGAAAAATTTGTATTGAAAGGGACCTCTAGACACCATCTAGATCCTCTTTCCCTAGATCTAGTGTTTTTTCACTGGGCCATGTTTCTCAAAGGCCCATCCAACCTGATCAGTGATGGGTCATCCATAGCTTTTATGAGCAATCTGTTCCAAGGTCTCACCACCTTCACCGTGAAAGATTTCTTCCTTATGTGCAGTCTAAATCTGATATCTTTCAGTTTAAGACCATTGCCCCTTTCCCTGTCACTACAGGCCTTGTTTAAATCTTTCTCCAACTTCTTGCAAGATCCTTTTATGTAATAAAAGGCCCAAAAAATACTTTATGGCAACAATTTTTCCAATTTGACTTCCTATCAGATTCATGAGATTTCTTCAAGCCAAATGTTGTGCCTAATCTTGAAGACTTCACATAGTTTAAATACACTAAGGGTTTGGAAATTTAAGGCAGTTACTTTCACAGCTTTCAGCAGATGTAATTTTTTGTGTATGCTGTGGTACATTTCTCTGTGAAGTGACCATGCTGTCTAATATTTGATTTATCTCTGCTGTAAACTTTTAAATGATGGAAAAATGTTGCCTAGAAATCTACAAGCATTTAGGAAAAACAGGCTGTGGGAATTCTGTTCTTCCCAAATACTCAGGTTCTGCTTGGAAATATCTAAATATTTTGATATATTACTGTGACTATTGCACAAGCATAAGATACAGAAAAAACAGTCATATATAATTAAATGAAAGCAAATCAAAAAGTTGTATGGATCAGTTTGAAATTGTTACTTTGTCACAATATTTAAAATACTTCTTTTAATTCAATTTCACAGTTTCTGAAAGAAATTAGGAGCATGTAGAAAAGCACAGAAACGAAATGCTTTTTCTACTCTTCATCAGTAGAGAGCACTGTTAGACAGCAACAGTTCTCCAAACCCTCTCAAGCCAAGCAGGCACCAACTCTCTGTCTGCAGCCAGTGGTACAGCACTCTGGGTAACAGCTAAGTCAACTTCAAAATGAGAGAAAAAAGCAAGAGTAGACTTAGTATCATATTTTAAAGAAGTATGAGTGCATTTTTTCACAAGCTGATATTATAGATGTAACATTAGTAATTGTGAACTCAGACAACTAAACAACATCTATTCTCATAAACTTCCAGGGAGGGAAAAGACAAAAATTCTTCACAAACAGGCACTTAGAACAAATGCATTGAACACGATGAAGCTGTACTCAAGTCCATAACAAGATGTTATCTGAAGATTAATAAGACGGGGTGAAATTAATTAAATTACAGTGGCAAAGGGAATTAAATGAAAGTATGAAATGCATGGTGCACAGCAGTCATTACTGGCCATGTCTTGTGCTGGGTGGTGCTGCATGCTGCTTAATTGATTCTCTGGGAGATGAGGGAAAATCTGACACCATTTATCCTACAGTTTTCATATGAAGAAGGGTAAGACTATTTGGACTAGTGACTTCAAAGAGTAAAGCCAATTCTTATGGACATGAATAACAAAACCTTTCATCAGGATCTGGCTATTGAACTACGTCAGTTACCTTCAAGCAACAATTTGGTCCTCATATTTTATAAAATTTCCTATTGCATACACAAATAAGTGAAATTGCATCTCAGACTTATACTAAACTGTAGTTTAAACCAAAAGAAAACTATGAGGCTCCAGAAAATAATTTCCCCCCTTCCTTACTGTACCACTAATAACATATTTGTGTATTTGTATGGGATTCATAGGCACAGGACAGTGTTCTCTATATTTAATGATCGTTCTTATTGTAAAAACCAGAACTGACGTCACAAATCAGACTGAAACTTTTGGCTGCCTCCTGTCATTGTTGTCAATGAACTACTAGAATAATAAAATGTAGAACTGCTGTTTTAGTAAGTGATAGCCACTTTCCAGAGTCCAGGTTGACCAGAATCCTCCCTAAGAGCACACTTGAAACACCATGTGCAAAAACCTACCTTATGAGAAATAGTTTCTCAACAGTTAAATGTAATTAAGTACACAATCAACATATCCAGCCTTTCTTCCCTCTGTTTTCTGTGTTCTTAAGCATTTTATGCAATATGATTAGACAGATGTGCAAATAAGAGTATCTCAAAATGCGACGAAAAAGATTAATTGCTTGCTCCAACCCTTGCTTAAATCAAGGGGAAAGCTTGCAGCATCTGGAGTGTTGCAGGCGATTCCTCAAAAAAATCAGGAGTTTCAGATACACAAAAAAATAGTCAAAGTGAAAAGGAAGTTAGGAAGACATTTTTCCTCTTGGTGACTTATTTCACAGCTGCTTACCGCAAAGTGCATTTTCTGAGCTATCTATTAGACACTGTCAAATAAAGAGGACAGTACTATCTATTAGCATAGTGGTCCAACTAGTATAGCACTGACTAAATTCTGATGTTAATTTTAAACACTTTGAGGCTTTAGTACTTGAAGCTAACTCTCAGTCCCAGGTCTGTCTTGCCAGGAGAGGAAGGATCCATCTGTTCGGCACACATCCCTACCTGACATCTGCCTCACAGGGCTTATGGCACAGGACAGAACCTCACCACATTTGTGGCCTTGGCATTTGAACAGCACACTCAGAGCTTCTTTGTTTCAGCTAAAAGGGGATAGCTCATAATGGTGCTGTTTGTATGTGCTGGGAGCCCAGATCCAGATTCAAGGCTGCTCAAGTCAGCGGTGGTGGAATGAAGATCCCAGCAGAGCTTGACCCCAGATTCCATTGAAAGGTCTCTGGTGCTATTCTGGCAAGAGCCATGAGTGAAGCAGTCAGGGCATGTAGATTAATCTATGTGAAACTGTGCTGCAGACAATGAACTATCGTCATAACATCCTCCACAGACATTTCAAAGAGATTTTTTCCATAGTTTGTGCACAATACACCACTTGTTTAATTCACATAAAGAAACTTCTTACATGCACATTGGAAAAGCTTTTTACACTTGCCTGAGCTATAGAAAAACAACAAATGGGCCGTCTTTTAAAGTGAAGACATGGTATTTTTACATCCAAGAGGAAATGACCTTACCACAGGGTATAGTCCCATCACCTGTGTAACACAATGGAGTTCTTGTGGAAGTGGTTTATGAGAGCAAATTTCAAAGCTGATTCCTTGAAAAGGCGATTGTTATCTTCAAAAATCTTAGTAAGCCTCTTACTTAAATCTAGGTATTTTGTTCCATTCCACTCGCAAACATAAGGAGCAGATCCCTTCCTCAAGGACCTTCTCCAACTGCATCTCTCAGGTTTGAATGACTCCTGCCCTGCTCATCATTTACTGACCAGTGCAGGGTGCCTGCCACAGCGGTGAATGATTAGTATCTCACAGTCACCATTTCATACAGTTCTGCAGAAGTGTATAGCAGCTGCACAAGATTCAGTGACAGAGTATCCTCAGCCTGGGTTTTATAATTTTCCATGCAGTTGAGCCAAACTGCTTCCCTGACCTTGTATTTCTCTCTCCCTCCTCTCTCTGCAGAGCGCCTGGTTCTTCACTGTCCCTGCCCGCAATCTTGCCACTGTTGGTGCCAGAGCCTTCCCAACTGCTGCTTCTGCCATCTGGAACAGCCTTCTTATATCTCACTGCTTCATTGCTCCTCTGTATCTGTTCAAATCTCTATTCTTTCTTCCTCATCTATTACTACCTAATTTTTCTCTTTCCCACTGTACTTACTTTTTAACTCTGTAATGCCCCTTGGGCTTCAGCTTGCTTAAAATATGCTAGAATAAGAAACAGTTTACTCAATTATGCTTGATATTTACTCTGAATTGGGGGGGTGGGGAGGGCGTGGGATGGGGTGGGAGAGGAAGTGAGGGAGAAAAAAAAAAGGGGAACAACTAGAGGTTAAGCTGTAAATAGAAAAAGAACTAGAAAAATTCCATGACCACAGTAGTACTCATTTTAAAAGGATTTCTCTTATTAGAGGGTGGCTCATGATAGTACAGCTGGAAGTAGGGAACTCCAGCTTTTCTGAATGGCTGTGTTGTGGTAAATCCTACTCACTGTCTGTTCTACTTGGTTTGAGTAATTTTTGGTAGCACACCGTTCTTGCCCATCCCAGGCAATGTTTGGAGCAGCAGGCTTCTGGGCTGCTCCCTGACATTTATATGCCTTTACTGCTTTTCCTCACCAGGATACAGGATTCTGGAACCTGACCGGCATGACAGAGAACCAAAGCTCCTGAGTACATTGTCCCTTGCACTCTCAGTAGCACTAAAAGAATTCAGAGAGCATTCTGGAAGAGTTCTGCTCCTGCATTAGGATTTTGATTATACAGAAACCTCTCTGCAACAAATATAAAGATATGATAGTTTGGTGGTGGTGTTTTGTTCCTCACAAAGTCCTTATCTGAATCTGTTAAATCCATGTATTGATTATGTGGCTCGTTTTATAGATCATTTTATCAAAAGCATCTAACAAAGTGAGTTCCTATAATTATGTAGGTAACTGTGGAATTTACTACCCAACAGCCATATTAACTACTCCATAATTTTCCGTGAGGAAAGGCATAGAAACTGTTTGCAAAACTGTATATGGCACAGAACACAGAGGATTTTACTACGTCCACAACCTGTAGATGTGGGATAGCATCAAACAGAAAGGTACCTCATATGATTCTCAGTATATGGTGGGCCAGAAATACTTTACAGTATGGGTTGTGGTCCTTGTCACTCCCTGATTGCCTGGATAAGGTGACCAGCCTCAGTTATCCTCTGGCCAACAGACCTGTATGTTCACACAAATCTTTGTGTGAAAATCCAGAGTGTACTGTGGTCTCACACAGTCAGGGAATATATCTCCCAGATACCACACTGAAAAGTTTAGTTTTAAAAAACTTATTAGTGATTTCACATTCACCACAAATACGCGACATATTTCATTAGCATAGATATGTATAAAACTTTTGCCACCCCCAGCATTCCAGTCTGAGTTGTGTTTCAGCAAATGATTTTTTTTTGGTGTTTTTTGAGCAATGTATCTGAATAAAGTTCTCATAGTTAAAGACCAGATGTCAACCTATGCCTACATTTTTTTCTGATCAAATTTGCAAGCTGTCTAGGCCACTATCACAGTTGCAAACACAAATCCAGTATATGCCCCTAGTATGCGCTCCTTAAATGATGACACATCATTGGTAGTTTGCACTAATTTTTAGAAAATGCATGCACATGCAGTTACACAAATTGCACAGATGAGTTATACTTCTTTTCTTAAAATGTCACCATGTGTACCCTAAAACAGATGATAAATTCTAGCTCTGAGACAAGTTATACTTAAAATATCCCATGGATCAGCTAATCACACAGAATTAAAAAAACCCACTAATGTAGAAAATAAAAACTAAAAGTTAAACTGCTACTCACCTAAATTAAAAATGGCTTTTTTTTTAAATTGATACAGTACCATTATTAATTATTTCATTTGATCGTATGAAGAAAAATGGACTCACTGTTTAGCAGAACAAGGTTGACACTGCTAATGATGATATACCAGCAAAAAAACCATGGTGTAAGAAAGGAATCTCTAACACAGACACATTGTGTCTAAGGAGGAGCTGGATGAGCCATGTGTGGTGGTTTGAAGAGACTGAGTTGATAGACAGGGTTTTAGACCAATCGCTTCTCACGATTTTGCGTATAAAAGAGCACTGGTGAGGGGAAGTCACTCTCTTCTTTTCCGGTCCCGGAGCCGGGAAGGGTGGCAGGGCCGGGCCCGCCGGGCCAGACCGGGCCGAGCCCCCTGCCCTCTCCCCATCCCTCTTCGGGGATGAGGCACGGCACCCCCCTGGGTGCTGCAGAACCCCTCAGAGCCTGTGGGCAGCTGAGAAACAGCCATGGCTGCTTGCAACTGTAGCCGAGACCATCTGGTGCTGACGGGCTCCCCTCCCCCACCCCACGCGGCACAGACCCGGTGGGAGTCGGGGCAGTTTTCTACCACCAGACGCAGCGGACACCGAACAGCTGGCAGCATAAAGGAGCAGAGGCTTTTCTTTCCACCGCAAAGCCCGAAAAGAAATCAGCCCTTCGACATGGAGGCTGCCAGGTCAGAGAGAAAGAGAAAGCAAGTCATGTGAGCCAAGATGGAGACTGAAAAAAAAGGGCGGCAGCGTGTCTTTTCGCGCGTAGCTTAAAAATGCTTCTGGCACACTGTGGTGAGAC
>VWZT01004606.1:228063-260108 GCA_013397055.1 Pachycephala philippinensis | reverse complement strand
AGACTTAAGAGCTGCAATTCTGACCTGAAATCATGTGTGTTATCCTTTGTGTGAGTTGAGAAATAAGTCGGGGGGGGTGCTGGAGGGAAAGGGAGAGTTTGTTGTAATTTTTATCATTCTTTTATTACCTTTAATTCTGTTAGTAATAAACTTCTTTGTATTCTTTAAAGTTTTGAGCCTGCTTTGCCCTTCTTCTAATTCTTATCTCACAAAAAGTAAAAGATGCAAACTAAACCACCACACCATGGTGGCCCACTCAGGGTTAAATCTTGAAGTATCCTGAGCTGGTGTGCAGGACTCAAGCAGAGAAGCAGCAGGGAGGCCATTTCTGCCGTGCTGTGGGAGGAAGCCAAGAAGGAAACTGCAGGCTGCTCAAAGAAGACTTCCAGAGGACACAGATAGTGAGGAAAACAAACGAGGAAAAGATCATTATTCACAGGGAGTTCTGAACGGATAAGACATAATAACATCTCACAGGTGATTGGGTGCTACACACTAACATAGGTCACATTGAATCTGGTGGTGACGTATCAAATGTACTGTACTTAGCAGTCACTAGGAATGGAACATGTGTTTCTGTCTCTACCTTCAGTCTCTTTATGATGTGCACATGTTTAAATGGGCAGTTCCAGCTTCTTAAACCTCCATGTTCATCTCCCTCATTCATACATCCAAGATGTGAGACAAGTGAGACAATTCCTCACAGTGCCACATTCTCTGCCTCGCTGCAGCTTGGTGACATCTGCAAATCTATGACAATAACACAAAAAATTTAGCAATGCACTGCAAAATAACAGATTGCTGAAAAAAATAAGGTTGTTTAATACTGCCTTGATCAATGTCAATGCCTAGGAAATAAAAGGATTTTTCAGAGAATCAAGCCTCAGTCTTTTTAAGTGCCTGTGTTAGATCAAAAAAGCATGCATCATTCTTTGCAGTTTTTTTCCTGAATGTTTGTTGGTGAGGGTTCAGCTGCAGCACTCTCTGTGTATTTGCACTTGTTCCCAAAGTCTACCTTTCAGCTGATTGCACTTGCTTTGTTGAAAGGGTCACAGAATTAATTATTTTTTCTCTATCAGTAGCATAGCTCTAGAGTTTTCTAGACTTCAAGAGAGTAGTTAGCTTAAAAAAGATAACCAGACCTAGTGAGGTGGTAATAAAAGGACATGAATATTGAGGAGGCAATTTAATTTCAAGCTCTGTAATGAGATATGGACCATTATATACATTGATATTTGCTAGAAAATGAACCTACTTCCTTAAAAAAAATAAATAAATCAGTGAGTACCCTTCAGACAGAAATATTTTCAGTCACCTTCATAGTCCAAGTTAGACTGGAAAGACCAGAGCAGAAAGTTTTATAACTCATTTCCTTGATGCTCCCTGTACCAAGCAAATGTCATTTTCAAGTCACTAACTGTGCAAAACATTACCCGAGTAATTTGATCCTGAAATTTCAAATCAAAGGATTTTGAGAGGGTTGTTTTTTGTTTGTTTTTGGTTGGGGTTGCTTTTGGTTTTTTAAGTGTTTCGATTCAGGAGTCTGTCTCATGAATGATGGGATATAGCTATGCAAACAAGTTAGGAAGTTTATGTATATATGTTTTTGTTAAGTGCTATGTGATATATATACATCTGCATGCTTTTATCCCACAAGACTCAAAAGAGTTCACTCTTTGCTGAATGTGGAGTATTCTACCTTACAATTTAGTTTTCAGAAAGATCATGAAGCAGCAGATGTTTTCAGTTGATGATTCTGTGAAAACATACACCCACAATTTGTGCTAAAGGGACACTCTGCAGCAGGCACTGATTTCACTGATTTTTAACAGATTTTGCTCTTGTCCCTTTAGTGAGTTATACATTTCTGAAAATTTTAGCTTCTTCTATTTTAAAGGTTAATTGACCTGACTTTTTCTTGCCTTGAAATAAAATGTTTTTCATCTATTAGTTAAGTATGAAATTTTATTCTGTTTTTATTTTTATTAGGATGAATGTCTAAATATTTTTCAGTTCAGATTTTTCACAATTCAGCAAGTAACAAATCCCTTTTTCTTCTTCGATGTTTACAAAAATCTTCAGTCTAATTAGATAACTCCAGAATCATTATGAAGAATGAAATGGAGGATAGTCTGAAATCTGATTTTGTTTCATCACAGAGATGTAATTTACCAACATGAAACAGAGATTTAAAAGAAGAACAAAAGGTTTTCACAACAAGCATTCTCTATCAATGAGAGAGCTATCTACATGGAGTTCAAACTCTACAGACAAGTTGGCCTTACACAGTAATTGTGACCTTCAACACCATCCATCTGCTACAGTGTAAATTAGAAACCGCTAACCAAAAGATCCAGCTTTCCACTGATGAGATCATTTTGATATCTTCAGTTCTAAACATTTCTTCTGCATTCTCTGGTTCTGTCTAATTAATCGGTATCAAGGAAAAAAAAAAAACAGGAGTGATAGATGCTTGTTTCCCATTTCTACTACTGCACTATAACAACTCTTTAAAAAATGGGGGAATTTTGTACACCTTAGTGAATGGAAACAAGTCAATTAAACTGGATAAAACAGGTGGCATGGAGGCAGAAATGGAGGTGCTCAGCACACACAGAGGGTGCAAGGCAAGACTTCCAGAAATCAAAAATTTTGAAGAATCTCAAGAAAAGTCTTGCATTTCTTTGGGAAATGTTTAACAGATGTACATTACCTGTTATAGATACTCATTTGAAGTCAGTGAGAGCACAAATCAATTCTGTATTGGTGCTTTTTATGGACAGCAATGCCACTCTGCAAATTTAGGCATTATACACATTACTACATCTTTTCTGCATTTCATTTCTTCTCAACAAAAGTATCTGACCACAGAATAATAGTGTAATGAGATAAGTACCTTGAACTACTAAAAAGGGGATGTTTTGTCCCCGGACAAGCCTGCTGAGAAGAACTGTTAAATTACAGTTGTCTTTTGATGTTTACTTCCTAGAAGTTTGAAAATTTAGCAAAAGAAAGTTGGGACAAAAGTACTCAGCTTCTTTGACTCAACATCACGTACACGGAGATTACCAGTACAATGCTCTAAGTAACACTTACTTACATGACTATGCTCTCCTGAGATACAGTGAGGGCTCTGGACAGAAAATTTCATAAGAAAATCCAGATGGTGCACCTGATCTAACTGGCCATAAAGCCTTTCTTGAAGCATTTTGCCCTTCAAGTAAAGTAAACAAACAGACCCCCAGTTGATTCTGCTTTTAAGAGGCTCATTCTTGGTAAGTAAAGAAACATTACTACACCAATAAGTGACAGTAGTCAAAGCATTACAAGAGAAGCATCCAGAACTACGGTGAAACATACTGAAAACACAAACATATTGGGAGAGGATGTTTTAATAGAACACATGCCCACTTGTTCAATAAATTGCCTTGGTTTTATGTTGTTTTGGAAGAGGATCTAAATTTCTGAGCTATAGTCACATTTGAAAGCCACTCATCATAAATAATAAAGGTAATATTCCCTTTGCGCAGTTTTAGAGTAATGATGGATTTCCATACATAGCATTCACTATGTAGTAAAGTTAATGTGGGCTTTAAATGGATGGTTTTTGAGTACTGAGACAGTGTTGACAGTGTTGAGGAGTTCTGTCTTGTCATACATTTGTTTGGATGTAAGTAATTAGCGGCTCTGCTTATTCCCTAGTCATGTGTAAAGAATCTCCTTTTCTTAAATGTGTGAGACCAGCAATTCACTTACTGAAGAGCTCAGTGTGCATTTTACTTGAGTAAAAGAACCTGATATTTATTATTCTGTTGGGAAATGCTGGCAAGGAAAGACAATAGATCTTGAAGACTCAATTGCAACATTGATGTTATTGCAATGTCAGTTTTTCTCAATATGTTGTTGAGAACAGTGTTGGTGGAGTTTTTCTTCAATAAAAAAGTATATGAAAAAATAAATTTCTGTGATTTGCTTATTATATCAGATTATAAATCAGAATTAATGTGAACGACATACTTAATATCTCTCCTTATAAATTTGAAGTGGCAATTTAGAATTAAAACATTGCCTAGTAGGCTAGATCTGTGAATGGTTCTTTAGCTCACATTCAGTAATTTGGATTGCAGAACCTAATCAGCACTTTAATCATTTATTGGAATTACTCGATAATGAAAAAGGCACGAAGAGGGAAGGGGTGCATTATCAACCTATATTAAGCAAAAGCATTAGTAATTGCCCTGATGCACTAACTTTTTATTTTCTACTACGATAAATGCATTTTCTTTCATTAATATTCTGTGCCAAAACTTATCAGTATGACTTTCATTCTCACTGTTTGAAGTAACTTCTTGTGAAAGATGTGCACAATGACATTTTTTATAGAGCAACAAGCTATCTAACTGACTTTGCCACCATTTTATGTTCCCTATTCTACATGATCCACTTTGTTGGCATCAATGTACAAAGCCACAATAAGTTGAATGTTATCACTAGAACCATACCTAATTCTTCATAACTGTTTTGAAATGAAGTATCAAAGTCACACTTGGTACATGTCTTGTTTTTCACAGTAGTACACAGACACATAAATCTTTCCAGATTATTGCTAAAAACAACTCCATTTTGTTGCCAAGTCCTTTGAATCCTATGTTTCACTACTTCCAGGTCTGCAAGTATCACCAAAAGAGAAAGGAGTAACTGGAAAGTAAAACACTGGGAATTAAATCACCAGAGTAAGAAATAAATTTGGATTTTAGAACCTCACAGGGTTGAATATTTAGGATCTTGGTAACTATTGGCCCAGTAGAAAACTTTAGCTTACAGAATCCAGAATGTCTTGAAATAACTGGGGGGCTTAGTGTCAAATTTACAAATATTACTATCTCAGTCAACACTGATGTGCGTAAACTGATGTGCTTAATACAAAAGTCTTATTTTTGAAACTGCCAACAAATGAAAACATTATAGTACCACTGAATAAGATAGTAGTCTGTGAAAAAGATTTTACTCAAAATATAGTAACTCCTTCACTATTTCAGATGGCAATCTAATTAGACACTTCCATATGCAGTAGTATAAATTTAACCTGAACCTGAAAACTAAGCTCATGCGACATCTGTGTTAATTATACTCTGACAATTATTCAGTTAGTAAACAGAAGCAAGCAAATTAGTTAAGGAAAAGCATGGCAAAAATTGCATTCAGTGAAAATCACTGCAAATAAAATATTTTAAATCAGATGTAGGTTTATAACATGTATTGCAAACATGTCGTGATATAGATAAGAAAGTAATTTTAATGTCATAATTGGATACTTAGATTATATCAAACATCTCATGAAGTGGAAAACAAATTACTTAAGAGGATTGTAACTGTAGTTGATTACATAGCTGATATAAATCATCATAGTGTTTTTATTTCCTGGTTTCTTAGGAACATAGTTTAATCATAGTATAAAAAGTAAACCAAATAGATGGTAGAGTTCCCATGTTTCTGCTAATATGAATTTCATGCTCAATGAGAAACATAACTGAACCTGTGAACTCTTGTCACCAAATTTCACAAGCCTGGGCCATGTTATATATTTAAATTTAAACAAACAAACAAATCCCATCACCCGATAAATCAGCTATTCAGCCCATTTGATATGTTACATATCATGCATTTTAAGCTTTGTCAAAACATAAAATGGAAATCAACGTTAGAAGATAATTTTGTTGGAAATTTCCCAACATACTGAAAAAACTAGATGTGTTAGCAGGGAAGAGTTATGCCAACATGAGAAAGAGTTTTTCTGTTCATAGTTTCAGAGTTTGAAACACTTAATTTCCAAAACTAGAAAGAGGTTTAAGAAAGAAACTTAGAACAAATACCACCTAAATACATTTATGGCCATTACAGAGATGGTATAGTCATTACACAGATAGTTTAGTCATTATAGAGTTGGCATGTAGGAGGCAGGGAAGGACAGAGGATGTGCCATGAAAGTGAAACCTTAAGAGAATTCTGCTGCCAAAACTTGGTCATTTTGTACTGTACTTAAACAAATATTAATCTGCAGGCTTGTAAACTCTCCAAATCTATGAGAATTTTTCTGCAATGAATTCCTTGCCAAATATGAAGCCTTTCAAATCACAGAAGTCTTGTAGTTCTTAAAAATAAATGGTTGCAACTACTCATTTTAAAAATTGATCAAAATGTGATGTTTCATTTGTATGTTCGCAGCAGTAGCTGGATGGTTTCAGCTCAAAAGCAAAACAAACATTAAAACCAACCAGAAATCAGTCTGAAGCTGACACCTACTCCTGAAAAATTCATCCAATGCAACTAAAGCCATTTGGAAGTGTTAGACAGATACATCTTTAAGTGGTGCTCTAAATGTTGCCTATAGTACTGATTTGGTTATAGGGTTCCTTGCTGAGTACAGTAGCAGTTGCACCTGGGAAATCTGTGACTTCCCCAGGCCTCTTTCACGGAGTTGTAATCCCCATTATTGTTGTGGTCAAATGCAAAAATGCCAGCTCAGCCCCCTGTTGCACTCAGGGATTGCCTCTGAATTACCCTGACTGTGATGGCCTCTACTAAGCCTGGAGGAGACTGTTTTGGAAAGAGCCAGTGACAGAACCTGGCCCCTGCTAAGGAGAGACAGGTGAGCTTTAGAGGCTGTAAAAAAGTCTGAATAGAACAAGTATGAGCAAACAATAAACCCTTGCAAGCCATTTACTTATTACTTTCCCCTGATGCCAAAAACTCCGGGTAAAGATTTAATTGATGGCCCTGGGCATCCTTAAACAGCTGAGAGGGTAATCAGGAAAGCTTAAGAAGGTGCACAGAACAGCTTTCCAACACACAGTTTGGGAAGTCTGGGCAGAAGCTGATGTATGAAACTGGGAAAGGAAACAGAGGGACTCTGTCCATCTCCAAAATGATGGTTTCAAACTGGGTGGAGATTTAGGCTTTCCGTGGCACTGCCTATACACACTGAGATGGAGCACATGTTTCAGAACAACTGGAAATCCAGATTGCTTCATCATGAGGGACCTGACTAGAGCATTTCACAGTTTCCCTCCAGACAGCACATGTGCATCCTTCCTTTGAAATCAAAGCAAGGCAGAGGTAGGTTCCTGACAAGGTCTTGCTTTGATACAGGAAGCAGAAGCACCTACTGATGTGCTCAGAGAGGCTCTGGTGCAGCTCTGGATTGAACTGAGAATGGGAAAAACATGGTTCAGAACTGCTATAGGACACATTCGGAAATTATCTTGTTTTGCACAGCCTGAGAACACGACGAGAAATTTGGAGTTGTGTGTGTTTCCAAGTGAAATCTAATTTTCTTTGAATGAGTGCGCTCTTTGAGAAATGAGCCCTTATTTATGCAAATTGGTTTTAAATGAGAATATTTAATGAAAGGATTTGATCCCCACATAATGAAAGCTCTTATAAATGTGCACCTAGACAGCACAGGCAGCCTTCCTGTCTATTCAGACCCTTATTCTAAGGGTTTTCTTTTCCCTCTTTGACAAAGTTTAGACTACATGTTTTTAATTAGAATGAAAAATAGTTAGATGAAGGATATTTCCAACTCAACTATTCTTTGGGTGTCCTTATAAATCTAAGAAGGGCTTACCAGACTGACAGGTGGCAGCATGGCCCAGTGGATGTTAAATTGCTTAGAAACATTTGGGCTTTTCATGTTTTAAAAGAAAGAAAAGGTTCCAACCTTTCTTTGTTTATATGTCACTCAGAAATATTTGGTTGTAAACGTTCTGACCTTGTTCTACACCTAATACTCCAAGGGGGCCAGTGCATAGGGCATATTTGAATAGATTTGGTTAAGAAAATACAAAAATTAAATTTTGATCTCTTAATATTCAATTATGCTCAAACTACGCTGAAGGAAATTTCAAGGAGGTTGTAAGTTCTTTTGGCATGCTAATGTAACAGATGCGAAAGCATGAATTAACAGCTACAATGGAGCGCTGCCGGCAGGTACTGATTTGTAAGCTGATCCGAACTCTTGAAGGTAATTGAGGAATGACTTAGAAATGACTTCACACTGAAAGTAGAAAGATCTTTTTCTGCCCTTAATTCCATCCTAAACTTTCTCAGAACTCTTATTTTTTGTTGGAAACTGCTGCTGCCAAAAGAATAACTTTTCTAAAAGTACCTCCAAGTCCTTCCTGACTGCAGAGCTGCATGAGTGCTTTGTGGTGACACAAGGGAGAGAAGGTGCAAAGATGGGAACAAGTGCCTGAAGATGGAGATGCTTCTTTTGTTCACAGTTTAGGCTGGCTTCTGGCATCTTTAGAGTTATTGTAAAGCTATGCAGTGTTTAGGGATTTTGCTGTTAGCTCTCCATTTAGGACTACTGAACATCTTGTCACAAGAATTTTAGGCTACTTTTCAAACCTAACCCAAACCAACTCATTATTTTGTTACAGAATCACAGAATTACAGAACAGCTGAAGTTGAAGGACTTCTGGATGTCATCATGTTCAAAGCCTGCTCAATCTGGGGCACTCAGAGCTGGTTGACCAGCACCATGTTCAGATAGCTTTCGAATATATTCAACCTGAGGGCTCTACGATATCCCCAGACAACCTATGCCACTGCTTCCTCACCCTAAAAAAATTGTTTCTTCATGTTCAGAGGCAGCCTCCTATCTGTCAGGTTGTGCCCAGTGCAGCTTTCCTGCCACTGAGCACCATGAAAAAGAGCCTGTCTCCATCTTTGCATCTGCCTTCAGGTATTTATGCATTTTATTTGTCTTGCTGAACAATGTTGTCAGGTACTTTTCTTGTTGAACCATCTTTTTTGGCATAGTTAAAGCTGAACCCTGTGACCATCTCTGCTGCTCTGGTCTTAGTGTGCCCCTAGGGCATGATATGAGACTTCTCACAGCCTTGTTCTTTTCACCACACAGCTGTTTTATCATGAATATAGACAGTTCTCTTGATACTTGCTATGCTGCAAATGAAGACTCTTGATTGACAGTGATGGAACTGAGTTAATATGTGACTTAGGAGGTCAGATATCCCTGGAAGATGTGAGACATTGGTCCTGACAAAGTGCCAGCTTTGGACCAAGTCCTAAAAGCAGGATAAAGAGAGAGATGGTGTGCTTCAATTTGGTTGGACATCCTGCATTTTCTGAGCCAAAGAATTATTCACAGGCAAATAAATAAAGTTGAAATCTGTTTATTTTGTGTGATAGAAATGAGGAGAGGTAGTGGTGTCTAAAAACTACCGGAGAAGCCATTCCACATAGTGTCATACATAAAATCCTTCAGTTTATTAGACTAACCTGATTTTCAAATGTGCTTATTGTTTTCCTAGTCCTTCTTATTCTGTTCAAGTCAACAGTGAAAATCTCCTTGATTTACCTAGTAGGATAGTATGGCCTTCACAGTGTCCTTTCTAAAATTTCTTATTCTCAAACTCACCTTTATTTTTTTTAGGATTGCAATGTGAAGAAAAGAATAAGAATAGCCTCATTTCAGTGAGGGTAAAAGATACTTTACTAATCCTGACTTCCTTTCACTGACTCCAAAACATTGTTCCTTGCTTTTAATTTGTGTCCTTAAGGAAAACGTCAGACTATCATGGTCAAAAATGAAATTCTGGTAACATATTCCATGATCCTCTTTTAGCACCATTATCTGTCACTGCTGACAATATCCTTTCCTCCTTTTTACTGGTAACCATCCTCATCTGTAGTCTCTTCCCTCTGGTTCAGCTCTCTGCCTTGCTACCTTTACACCTAACATGTGATACCTTCTTCTCCTTCATTCATTTCCCACTTCCCTCTTAGTCCATCACCTGTTACTTTGATTACCTCTCTCATTCACCAGTGTGCACAGCTTTCTACATTCTAGAAGTGCAATTTTTATCTGCTGCCACAGCACCAGATAAAAGCAGGAATGAGGTCAGCAGCTGAGCTGCTGTATCCTGTCACTAAATCACCCATGTACTTAATTTTCCCTTCTTGAGATATCAGAAGTGTAGGAACTGGAGCTGAAGTGCCATTCAGACTTCCATGGCAACCTCTAATAATTTTAATTGGTTTTGCTTTGTTTTGCATTGAATATTGGAGGACTTTGATTTTTTTTTTTAAGCAGCTGAAAAAGAAAGATCCAGATCTTTTATTTTTCTGATACAATAACAATTTATGCCAATCCCTAAACTCTTGAAAACACCGGTTTACAATGAAAACACTAACAGATGCTTAGTCATAGAAAGCAGAGGAGTGGTTGCCATGGAATCAGATGGCAAGGAAGGTAGCTCACTTTTTAAACTCTCTGGCAGCAAACATGTAGAACCAACAAGTGGACAGCAATGCTGGCAGACATTTGTCTCCACACAGCACTTTGAAGGGCTGCACGGAGGCTACTGCTGTGACCCAGCATTGCACACTGGGATAGCCAGGTGTCCAACAGCAAGGGGGGCAGGGTGGAATAGGGAGACGAATGATGAACAAATGCCTGGATTTCATGTAGTTTATGTATTTGTGGTTTAAAGGGACCAAGCCCTGCCCTTCCTTGCCCCACAGAACCTAAAGAATGAAAGGATGGTTTATGTTTTCTGACAGGTGAACTAAATAGTCTACCCTCTATCCAGCAGAAGCATACTATTGATGCTATCAGCAAGACAACAGCTGAGTGAGTGGCTAGAAGTCTTCTTCACATAAAGTTCTCTTTATAAAACATCTCTGTAATAATAATTTTTCACTAGAAAAAAGGTGTGTATCATTTAAACAGTTGTCTTATGTTATTTTGAGAGAAAACTACATCCAACTAAGCTGAAAGCCTGGTGGGTAAGATATTTCTGTGAGATGTGGGAAACAGTGGGTCTGGTTCCTGTCTGGGAGAAGGCAGAGCCCGAACTTGAAATTTGTATTTCACATCTCAGGGGTGTGCCTTTATCCAGGGGCTTGAGGGTCAGCCTCTCCCATCACTGCTGTTATGGAAAATAATTCATGTGGGAGATATAGTGTGAGATGATGAAATTTCACTCAAATGAAAGCTGCTTTTTTGAAAGTGAGCATGGCAAAAATCTTTAGTCGAACAAGATATGGAAATTCCGTTAGTTCCAGATAATAAAAAACGGTCTGTTGTTTCTCGTACTTGGGACTACAAACAGAAAACTTTTGAGCACAGCCTTTTCCATGACACCCTCTTGTTTCTCCTGTTGCAGGAGTAGATAAATGGAGATGTTAAGAAAACACTAGGAACCTCAAAAGTCCTTTGATTCAAGAGAAGATTCTTATCAAATCTGGTCACCGCCAATACAGCCCAGAACTCTTCTACTATAAAGTTAGAATTCATGAGTGAACATTATACAGAAAATACATATTCATACAACTATACCTTTTTTTGTGAACAGCTCAGGAGAATTCTGCTGTTTCTGACTAGAATATGGAATGCACTACAAGAATTACCAAGAAATTCTAAACAGTTGCATCTTTTATCTGCCTACAGATGCCAATTCGTATTTGCTTATCAATTCATTAAAAAGATAATGAAATACAATAGAATTTATTTTTTTTTTTACAAAATGTAAGCTGTTTAACTTAATTTGATTCTATTTTATTAAACAACATTAACAGAGTTATGAAATGAAAAATAGATCCATTTTTGTTCGAACCAATATTCAACCCAGGTATTGGCCTCTGACGTATAGTATTCAACAGTAATCTTATTTTCCCATATTAACTTTCTTTTCAGACTCATTCCACTGTTGGCCTTCAGTTTCTATTTTAATTAGTTTCTTGGCATGTTTAAAGGTAAAACTTCCTTAGTTTTATACAGGATTTTTCTGCACACTTTTCTCTAAAAGTCTTTTTTTTTCTATGCCTGGTTTTAAATTATAATTCTCAACCATGACTAGTTCTTCTAGTCAGTAGCTGGCAAACTCTTTGTTTATGTTCATAATATTTCAATTTGTCTTCATGTTTAGTACTTTTTTATCCACATAAGCGGTATAAAGCTGTCAGACCTGCTCACATTCTGTAGAGATCTGGATGGAAGTTCATTAGACTCACATATAATGTCAGGGCCAAATAAGAGAGAATTTAAAAATCATGAAGAGGAGAAGCCAGCATGTGGCAGACAAACCACTATAGCATTGTTCCAGCTCATCAGCAAGACCCTTAGTATTGGCAGACCCATCTGAGTGGCAGCAGAATAACATCTTTCAACAGTCAGCAGCCAGAACATTTGTGCCAAAACCCAACAAAATACTTGTATTCACAAGCCGTCCTTTTTAACATCCTCCTTGTGTGTCTACCAAATAACAAGCAAATAACAAATGTTTACTATCTTTTATCTTCCAATTTTCATTAGTTTTGTCTCACCAATTTTCCTACAAAAATCCAACCATGTCAACGGAAAATGTGACTCTCTAAGCGGAGGGAACATGTCAGCTCTCACAAGAAAGAAAACAGAATAAAATAGTGAAATGTTATGATGTATGCAACAACTGAACTCATAACCTTTTTTTTATCATGTTCTCCCTCTATCATTACATCACTCATTACATCACATCTTCTAGGATTGCCACAGATCATCTTCAGTCTAGTTCTTCATGGGTCAGTGTACACATGTGTACGTAAGGTTTCTACACAAATGTATGGAAGGTTTCACGATTGGACTATCAGACTGTGAGTCTTTGGGGGATAAATTGTGCTGCTTTTTATCCCCGAAGAAAGCTGTTTTGATGTGCCTTTTCTGATAACTTAGTGGGCTTACAATATATTGGAGTCACATGCACTTTGTTCACCATGCTTAATTTTGCCCTTCACCCTCCCCCTCATGCCCAGTGTTAAATGCACATTTCCAGATTTCTACCAACAGCTGCTCAAATGCTCCTACAAAATTCATGCCTGCTGGGGAATCTGTGAGTCTACAACAGGACAGCAAATGACCAGAATGCAGAGTTGCTACTTGGGGTAAAAATTAGGGCATCTTTAGCAAACCCCAGAATCCTAATCAGAAAGTTTCTTTAATCTGGGCTTTCCTTGGTTGGTCCTGAAGGCTCTACCTATACTAAGTATATAACTCCAGTGAGCATAGTATACTCTGAATGCAACATAAGCAATAATTTGAGGTGTCTCATGGACTAAAATCTTTTTTATAATGCCTAGAATGATGTATATCTATGTTTTGCAGTAGCAAGAACATCGTTGTTTCAATGCTGTACACTGAACGCATTCTTTTTCAATTACCTGTATTTTCCAGACTGTTTCTATTGTTTCCGAAGATCACTTCTGTTACATCTGAATACATTCTTCTACCATACTCTCTTCTTCATGTTTAATCAGTGTATTTTCTATTTTATCATCTCATGTGCTATGAAAACATTCAACCTATCCTCATGAAACAGTTCTTGAACAACTGATAATTGTGTCCTCGGTATTTTTATCCACCTGTTTTGGCACACGTGTTCCAATTGTTCAGGCTTGGCTGTTCTTGCCTGACTTTCTCAAGACAGTGGTTTGCAAAATGGTGTCTGGGGTCTCCTTGAAGAGGTTATTTAATGTGTTGTGTCCTTGAGGCTGCTCCAGCCCTGCTTGGCCCTGCCTGGCCCTGAGACTCCCTCATTTTGCCCAGGACCCCATCTCAGCCCCCCACGGCCACGAACCTCTGCCCCAGTGGCACCCCAGGACAGCGCATGTCCAGCTCCCACAGCCCTGCCTGGACATGGGCTCTGCTGATTTAGGCCAGCCTGCATTCCCATGTCCCTGCCCAGCTTAGGCCTGCTCCTGTCCCCATGGAGGTGCCAGGTGCCCAGTGCTGGGGCTGCCCCAGTGCCCCCCGTGTTCCCTGCTTCCACCTGGGATGGTGGGATGGGCCCCTTCCTTGATGGACTTACGGGTGGTCCCCATGGACCCTGGCCCCACAGAGCCACTGGCCCTCAGAGACCTGGGTGTGACTCTCTCTCTCTTTCTTTAAAGACTGGCATTTATTTGACAGCTCTCACCTTCCCTGTGCTAGTTCTAAAAACCGTGGTAATGGTTTTGAGATTGCCTCAGGCATATTTTTTAAGTACCTAGGAGTAAATTTTATCAGACACAGTTGACTGGAAAACATTTAACATAGTATTCCCTAACATTTTCTTTTTAAATTATTATTATTGTATTTTATCCTTTGCTTGTGGTTGACTATGTTCTAGCGAAAATTTTTAACAAAGACTGCCACTGAAACGCATTAAACATTTTGACTTCTGTCATCTTTTTTGATCCTTGTTTTATCTGTCAAAGGATTTCCATCTCTTCTGAGTCAGAGTGGATCAACACCAACCAGAGAGAAAGCAGAAAAGTCTCTTAGAACCAAACAGAGGATCTCATGACCAGGCATTATTGAATGAGGGTATGCATCTGAATTGCTTCTTCATAAAAGGATATAGATGATAACTTACTTTTGATGCTTTACCGGACATTGTTCCTCCTTCGTACACAAGAGATACCAATGTCTAGTTTTTATTTTCAAATTCTTTTTGAATTGTTCACAATTTGCTGATTCATACCTAAAACATCATGCTCAACTCTTAGTATACATAAATCCTTCTATAAACTGATTTAGCACTCAGCTATGTTGGATACTTTGGCAGAAAAACAATTTGAAATCAAGTGAAATTTTGATGCAAAGTGTGTCTTTAATAGTTAATTGTATGAAGAGCTCCATGAGGGTCTGACCACCACAAAGAGGAAGATGGTACCATTAAAGCAAAAAAGCAGCATTACTGAGATGAATGATATGGATTGTGTAAGAAAAGAACACAACTAGCTCTGAGTATTTGTTATTTAAAAATAATACAATGTAGATGAAGTAATATTGACATTTCAAAGTGAAATTGAGTATTTTTCAATGATTTGAGATTCCAGTATAATTCTTGGATTGAAAATGAGTCTTTTTACCTTTTTGAGGAGGTGTCTAGAATTTCACATAAATAAAACTAGCAAAAGGAGCAACTTTGAGTTATCTTGAAACTTTAGAGATAATTTCTCTCCAAATGCAGCTAAATCAAATAGATTTCATAAGATGCTGCGGCCAAATAGTAAGAAGTCTCATTAATATTCTGTATTTCAAGGCCTTATGTGTTTGCAATGTAAGCAATTAAAATGTTTAAACAACTTTAATATTAGGACAGAAACTGGTGAAATCAAAGGATTTCAAAGTCAAAGATGACCCTCTCTTTCATCTTTAATTTTTTTCTTTCTTCTTTTAAGTACAAACTTAGCTCATTAAAGGGATTAATACACTCCAGGCATATGGCGTTATTTGTGACTCATACCCTTCCCATGTCAATGAAGAGATGAGCACTGGCTTCATTAGACTTAAGGTTGGAGTCTGCATACCATATAAACTGTTTGAAGACATATCTCAAAGCTATTCTCAGAGCTTTCCTGCCACTTAGTGGGTGTGGATTTGCAAGGATAAATATAAAGCAATATATAGGCATTTCCACTAGCTCTGGCTAGTCTTGTGTGCAGTAGCATATTCCAAGGTGGAGTGTAGCCTTCTACATTTAGTTTGGGGTTGTATTGACAACAGGTTCCCTGTGCCTATTATCTCATGTAACACTTATCACAATGTTTTTCCAGGCAAAATATGGGGATGGTGGTTTATGGCACTTTAAACAATGTTTTTTTTCATTTTTCATTTAGCCTTTTGGCAGTCACTGTTCATTGTTCATTTGGTATTCACCAGAGAAGCTGTTTTAATTCCTCAGAAGTAAGTTCAGTTGTGTCTATCGAGAGGAAAGATGTGGCAATACGTGGGTTTGTGTGAGACAAGGTGAAGAAATTAAAGACTTGATTAGAAGATGCCCTAAAAAGGTTTTAGAACAGAAGTGTGACAAATGGAAAAGAAATGGTCTAAAGTTGATCCATGGGTAAGCCCCTCTTCTCTAATAATACTCTTCTTTTTCTTTTTATCCTCAGTCCTTTCAAAGACATTAAACAGACAGAAACATTCCAAATTCAAGATTTCTATTTTATTTTTGAGGACTTGAAAAGTTTTCCTTGTCCAAAACTCAGCCGTCTGACAGGTTCCCTGCCTGCATTCTGCCCAATTTACTGTCTGCTTTCCCCTTGGTCTGATAACTATCTGTTAATTAATTTTTCTTTGTTAAAATCTCATGTTAAAAATACAGACACTTTTCACTTAAATGCATGTTTTTTTGCATTAAAAAAATGACCTGCTTTGAGACATAATGTTCTTCTGATTGTCTGATGTGTACTTACTGTCTTGTTTCTCCAAATTAAAGTTTCTTTGCTTAAATGTTCTTACAATAAAACTTTTACCTCTCTCTCCCTTAAAAAAAAAAAAAAAAGGAAAGACAAGAAAATTAAAAAATGAAAAAATGGAGCCAGTGACATTAAAATATGCATATGTAACTTTTTAAATTAATGTTTCCAGATAGACATTTCATTTGCCTAAGATTTAGAGGGGAATTATAAAACCATAATTGTGCAATGATTAGACAGTACTATAAACCAAATAAATATCAACTGATTATTAAAAACATTGCTTGTAATACTAGCGGTTAATCCTCTTTAATGTGTTTTTAATAATAGTTTTATATTTAATGTAGGATGAATGACTTATTAAAAGTAAATTTTATGTGTTTTATATTCTCCACATATGGCATTAAGCCATTAGCACTAATGGGATTTGAATGGTATTGAGTTCAGGATAGCCCCCAAGTACAAATGTGGGAACCTTAATTAAGTTTTTATTAAAATATTCAATTAAATGCAATGCTAGATTATTAAGATATTTTTGCACATTGTTTAATGTCGGTTAGTTATTAAACATTTTCACAGGCTTCTGAAAATGGTCTTAGAGCACGCTGATAGCTAAAATTTATTTGAAAAATGTTGATGATCAATTTTCTAATCTTGTGGGCAAAATTGGGTTTTAATGGAAACTTTCTAGCTAGCTGTGATGCTGAACTGGAAGAGAACCTAATGAATAGGTTAGAGAGTAAGAAGCTTAACTTGCAGGGGGAAGGTTTCATGTTGAGAATAATGAAAAACTTTCTGGCTCCAAGAGAAATGAGGTACTGAAATGGCGTAGATGGCGGAAGTTATGCAGCAAAAAAAGCTACTTTGTTCTGTGTATTCATACTAGCTGGCTGAGGAACAGGGGGACAATGAACTACTGGGATCTAAATTAGTAAACAAGATGGATTTGTCACCGAGTAAGTTACCACCCTACCGTTTCTGCCTTATTTTTAATGCAATGTGGGCATAATGACAGTTGTTATGGTTTAAGCAGGTGAATTAGTATTATTAAACACATCAAAAGAGTGAAGCTAGACTGTGTAACTCACAGATGAGGAAGAATTCTTTTTAGGATTGTTTATGAGGTGTCCAAACTGAGGCAAATCAGCTGTGCAGAGGCAAAGGATAAATCCCCCTCTATTACAGACCAGAACAGGGACATTGGAACAGAAAATAAACTCAAATACTAAATGCTGTTACTCAGACCAATAAAGCCAGAATAACAGATACCACATTATTATGTCAATAAACTAAAAAAGAAAGAACTACTTACATGAATTAAGAGGAAGGAAAGTAGATGGTGGATTACAGTATTATTTCTCTGAGGTGTAAGAGTGTGTATTCCACTTTTATCAAGGCTCTACTGGGAAGCTCATTTTAGCTTTATATAAATATGCCAAGATGAAAGGGTTAAACCCTACAAATGCTTTCCCCCACTGAGTTCAGAAAATGTCCATATGGTATATCTTTCATATTTTTCCTGGACAAATATGTTTTGAAATAAAAGTTGATACTAATATGAGCTACCTTCTTTAACAATATGTTAAGCACACACTATTTATTTTTATTAACCTCAAAAGCTTCAGAACACCATTACTTTTCACAAATTACAAAGCTGTTCAGCAGCCAAATCTATTTATCTATTTATACCACACTCATTAACATGTTATCTGATTTACTTAGACTCTCCAAAGCAGTTTGCAAGCAGAAACTCCCACTGAGAATGAGTTCAGCAAGCGCTGTATAATGAACGACTCAACTCCGAAAAGCCAATAGTGCCCACAGCTACACTGGCAAAAGATGTTGCTGCACTAATTCCTCTCTTCCCAGTGTCACTCACCAAGCAAAGGATGTATTTCAACTGCTGTGCACAGCATAATAGTCAACTGCTAGGGTTTTTACTTTATTTCAGTTTCCAGGATGCTTGCAAGCAAGCAGCAGAGAATCCAGCTTCACCTCTGAATCTGTATATGCCCTTAAAATTTCACAGTGAATAAGTGGAAATGTTTCTTGCTACAGCATTTTAAATTGCCCTTTTAGAAATTCAAATTATTTGCAAGCACAACCTGTTACAGCCTAGGGACAGGTGTGTCCTGCAGCCTAGATGTCAGAGAGGACAGCTGTGGTCTGGTGTTGAAGGGGCAGACTGAAGGTACTCTTTCATATGCAAGCGAAGTTTGCAAACAGACTATGTGAAAACAAGAAAGTCAAACAGGACTACATTTTAAAGGCCAATATGCTCTTCCATTTTAGAGAAAGAAAATCACAGTAAGAATGGAAAAAAGAACTCTCAATTATACAGAGTCCTTAACGAGGTAGTTAGACAACTGTGTTGACAGATTATGACCATAAAATATGAGATGACACTGTGGTTTGAATAACAAAATAAAGGAAGTTCATATTATATTCCAGACAAATGCAACAATTAGATGAACGGAGTTCTTAAGACATGGTCTTTTTAAGTACATTTTTTCAGTGTTAGCAAGTATTAGGTAAGAATTAGCAATAAACTATCTATAAAAGGATGTAATGTGTAAATTGCATTTCAGTGGTGTATACAGTGATACATACATGGTCCCATGTGTGGTGTTCTGTCAGGCACAATGCTTCCTCAGAAATACTCACTTTGTCCTCTTACAGATAAGACAGGAGAGCAAAAGATTCAGGAAAAGAAAGAGGCTTTAGAAAATGTGTCTGGCAAATGGAGAAGTCAAGAGATCAGCTTGGCCATAAACCTGTCCTCCAAAGTGTTAATATCTATGACAGATATTTGCCTATAATTGAACTTAAAGGCTCCACAATAATCCAGTATTCATTGTCCTTTTCACTAGAGTCTTTTTTCTAATGACTAACCCCCATCTTTCTTGCTGAAATATAAATCCATTGCCTCCTATTCAGTAGAGACATGGAAAAAAGATTAATGCACTGTCTTCTCAACATACCCTCCCATTAGCCTTTTCTTCTTTAGTCCAAATGATCCTAGTAGCTTTCCTCACAGAGCATATTTTTGGTTTGTTTTTATTTTTTTTTTTTAAGATTATTCTAATTCTTTGTACTGTTTCTTGATAGGAGTCAAGGAAAGAGAGAGCACAAGAAAAAAGAAGTCAGGGGCTTGTCTTAGACAACTTGCAAACAAAATGTCCTTCTAGTATGGACGAAAAGTCCTTTTTTGTAAAAAAACCATGACATTGTTGAATCATATTCTGCTGATCTTCTATACTATTTAATTTGGTAGGTGGAAGTGTGACAAAAAGATCAAATGATACCACATCACATGAGAAACCCATGTCAAATATGCAAATGAAACAATTATCAGTTTTCTTTTTCCATCTCTTAAACCCTAGAGTCCCTCAACAGATTCAAAACATAGTAGCATAACTGTTTGAATGGCTGTTATATATTAAAAGTCTACAGAATAAATAGAATTAAACAACCATACTGAGACAAAGGGAGGGAGTTTGACTAATTGGAACATTCTTCATTCCCTTAGGATTTGAAATAATCCTCAGTAGTGTTGTACCCTTTGGGGAAAAAGTGGACCCATGCATTTTAAATGAGAAGAATAAATTAAAGGCTGTTATCAATCCAATTTTAAGTTAAATATCCCAATGGGGTAAAATATGATGAAGAAAATTAAACACAAGAGGGAAATTACAGCAGAATGTTAAAATAGGGAAGGGGAGAATTAATAATGAGAAGAAAATTAACTGAGATATTTCTTCTGTAGTATTCACTTATTTTTTTCCCTATTGATCACATCTTACAAGTACTTTTAGGTCTACCGTGCCACGAATTAGGTGAAAGCAAGGCTTCGGACATGTTATTACTATTTGCAACATCTGGTTCCTAACACGTTCTTCTTTGATCAACAGTATGTCATGTGTTATAGTGAAGCAGATTGCATAGTTCATCCTTACTGAACCTTCACCCTCAGGACATCATGTGAAAGGCAAACTCCATCTGCCTCAGAGAAACCAAAAATAATAGGAAATGTAGAAATTCATCATGGTTATGTCAAGAATCAGTATTACAAGAAGTTGTAGGAATAAAGACTTGCTGCTTTTGTAAAAGCAGATCAAGCTTTTTTTGTAGATGATGATTTGAAAAATTTCCTCTCTTTTGTATGAAATTTTCTCCTTCATTTTACAAGCTTTTGGTGAAATTTGTGAGTTATTGCATGAACCTGGAGCCAGGCATAACATGCAGCAGGTGCTGTAGAGTCTTGTTTCTGTGGTTAGATGGAACCTTAATTACATATAACTCAATGAACACTTTTCTCACAGCTTCCAGAACCTGAAGACCCACATCCTCTCTTTCTTTTCTCCGTTCAAAATTAATTCAGAGGGAAATCCAGAGATGGGTGCAGTCCTGGGGTGAACAGAAGCCCAGATGTCTCTCTATGTCCTGTGCCAGGCCATATGGCAGGGGTGTGAGTGCCCCTTCACAAGTCATATGCTGCCTCCCTCGTCCAGGCACAAGCCAGGGAGAAAGCCTGGGGCTACCCCTCCTTTCCTTGATGTCCCAGAGCTGACAACATTCTCGTGGCTAGTGTGGCACAGCAGTTCTTCTGCGCCTGGTGTGCTGGGTCAGAGTGCCAGAGAGGAGAAATACTGAGAAAAAGAAACAGATGGAAGCTAATGCTTTGCTTCCCTGCAAAATATCCAGCTAAACTGATCTGGCTTATTTTGTGTGCTGGTATGTCAAGAACACTGTGAAGCAACCAGAAATACAGAACCAAATTACAACAGCACTGCAAGTTTATCAGGTGAGCTGTAGCACTTCCTGGTTTGAAAGTGCTCAACCCATGTCCATTTTTGGCAATTTGACTTAGATTAGCTTCTAATGAAACAGGAAAAAAAAAACCACGTACATAAAAACCACCTGGAAATCTGCTGACATGTGATGGCTGTGTATTTGGGCTCATCTGTACAATAAAATGCAGTGCTAAGCCCTGGTTTGTACTGAGCTTGTATTCCATTATATACTGAACTTGGACTTAGTGGAATCCAGTGAATTTTTCCCATTAGATGGATGAGATGTGGTACAAAGTTATTTGCTTTTCCCACACATTCTTGAGTTGGAACCTGTTGGATTTCTTACACTTTTCATCAGGCTTCCTAAATGACATGCTTACACGAAATTAGTTGTTTCCATCATTTATGTGAGGTCTAATTTGCCCTCAGATGCTTGCACAATTTCTCAACAAGTATGTGGGAACCCTCATTAGGGAAAAAGAGGCACTTGCAGGGTTACTCACTGCATGCATTCCTGATATCTAAACCTCCTTTTCCTCCTGCCCCATAAATGATGCATCTACTCAAGTGAACAAAAGCCTCAGCAGAATGAGAGGTCTCCTTTGGATGTGGGCCCCTGTGAAGGGCTCAGTTAAAACTGTTCTTTTCTAGTAGGAGGAATAGATTATTTCCCAGTAAATATTATTCAGTTATGAGTTATTTCCGTAACAGAAAAGTAAGTGATTAAAAAACTTAGAGATAAGTTATGAATTTAAATGCTTTTGCAAAACACTCCCATTAGAGAAAAAAAAAAGATAAAATGTGATACAAGGTCCATTTCAGAGATTTTTAATGCAAGACTAATGCAACCTTTTTCACTTGAGATTTACTAATCAATAGCTACATTAGCAATAACTGCTGTGTTTCACGTAAAGCTTATAAATATTTACACAACTGAAGCAGAAGTATAATTTAGTCTCATATTCTGTATGGTCTACTTTTAATATGTTAAGGGAAATAATATGGTGCTTGCATACTTCCAAAAGATTAAATTACAGTGGATAGAATGGATTAAAAAAAAAAAACCACCTTACTTCAGATTTTTATAAATATCCTTAGAACCATAAATTAGATGAAATGGCAACTTTAGCAGAGGTCTGGGTTCCTTGATGTTACATTCATTTCTGCAGAGTCATATAAGAAATAAAAAGCAAATATTTCATCCTGAACTCAAATAGTTACGGTGATAAGAAAGTTAAACAAGAATTTGTTATATATTGTTCACTTCGAATATGTTTAACGTTTTCTTACTTGCTTCTTGTATACAAAGTCATGACAGCAGAAGTAGCTGAAAAGTATTAATTTTTAGTGGTCAAATTTGGAATTAAAAATAATTCATGCCAGACTGAAATTATAAGCTCATGCACACTAGGCTGAAATGGAGCTGTTAATAATTCAAATCAATTTCTCATTAGTTTATTCGTCAAAAGACCAGTCATGAGAACATTTTCCTGTACACAGGTCTAGTAAATTAAGTTAAACAACAGATGTTGAGCAGATGTTCTCATTATTTTAGTGACTTGATTTCTGGTTAGTTCCCAAGTTGTTTTACATGGCTAAGTGTTGCATCACTCTTTCTGTGACAGATGAAGTATCTGAAAGCATCAACACTCAAAATCTCATTAACAGAAACAGTTTTATAACATTTTCTACGGCAAATGGACACAACCCTTTTAAAAAAAGGCATAATCTACGAAATGGTAGCAGTACGTGCTTTCACTTAAATGCGGCATTCCAAGACCAAAGTTTCCTCATACCATTTTATGAGTTACAATCTAATAAACACGGAACAATTTTTTCTTCAGATTTCCCTTTTTATCAAGGTCATAGAAACATTCTGAAGTCATAATCATGGTGATAATATTATTCTGTGAATCACAGTACAAATTAGACACTCACTAGGGCTGCGCAGCCTTCAGTGGTCAATACTTGGAACGACTATTTGGTATTACCCTGTGATGAACACAACTGCACCGTCTGCAGTTTTGGGCACCACAACATAAAAAAGATGTTAAACTGTTGGAGAGTGTCCAAAGGAGGGCAGCAAAGATGGTGAAGGGCCTTGAGGGAAAGCTGTATGAAGCTGAGGTCACTTGGTCAGTTCAGCCTGGAGAAGAGGAGACTGAGGGGAGACCTCATTGCAGTTACAACTTGCTCGTGAGGGGAAGAGCAGGGACAGGAACCGATTTCTTCTCTCTGGTGAGAGAAGATCAGTGACAGGACCCAAGGGAAGGGCCTGAAGCTGTGTCAGGGGAGGTTTAGGCAAGATGTTATAAAATGTTTTTCACTGAGAGGGTGATTGGTCACTGGAACAGGCTCCCCAGGGAAGTAGTCACAACACCAAGTCTGACAGAATACAAGGAACATTTGGAAAATGCTCTCGGGCACATGGTGTAACTCTTGGGGAGTCCTGTGCAGGGCCAGGAGTTGGACTCGATGATCCTTGAGTATCCCTTCCAACTCAGCAAATTCTGTGATTCTGTGAAAAGAATTTAATGAAGGGTCTACGGTGTTATTAATGTCTTGTCCCCATCTCCCCAAACATAAATCTGCACCTTTCATTTAAGATTGCTTTTATTGTAGCCTTTCTCCCTGCTAAGTGCCATCAATGTCCTGTTTGGTTCCCTTTGCCTTGTCCTTGCCAGGATGCCAGTTCCTGTGGCTGGGGACCTGTTGATTTAGGAAGTGGTTTGGCTCAGCCCCTGCTGCTGCCGTACCAGTACAGAGCATTTATATCTGGTTGAGCACCTTGGAGAAGTGGTGGTATCTAATAGCATATTCTCCAGCAGGAGCTGCCTCTAATCACACCACTCTTGTTATTGTAGCCCAGGAAATACAATTTTGTCATGAGTTGTAACAGGTCACAGGCTTTGTACTGCTCCAACAGTGCAGGGTCTCAAGGCTTACCCAGGCTTGCCATGTCCAAAACTGTGTTCAGCCTGGTTGGGCAGTTGCCAAGAGGGGCAGCGGCTGTGGGCTCTTCTGTTTTAGCTTCACTCTGAGGTCCCTGATATGGCACCATTCTGACAAAGACAGGAAGTCAGTGGATGAAACAACAGCCCTTGAGGGCACCTAGGGTTGGGGAAGTCAAATGCACCACTCTCTGGCCTCAGACAGAAGTTGGGACCACAAGTGAAAAAATATTTGAACGTGAACCCAAGGAGATCCCAAGACAGGCAATGAAGAAAACCCCATCACAGTCATTGTAGGCCTTCAACAGAAATTCTAGGATGCTGACAAACTTGCAGCAAATCACTCTTTTTAGTCTTTATGGGAAAGACTGAACCATCAGCCCTGTGACCCAAAACAGCCCTGGAAAGGTGAGCATCACACCCAAGAAAAGGAGGAGGGACTGGTGAATGTTTTTTTTAATAACCATTTAAAATCTATTAGTAATGAGGTTTTTTTAATTAATTTGGACTATGGCTGTATTGATATTGTAACTGAGCTAATAATTGTTTATAACCTCTTGATTAGGTTCTTCATATTTAAGTCAGGGCAATAATAAATGCTTGTCTTCATACAGTAGGATTTGTTGCCACTTATCCATAGCAAGATTTTGGGTATGCAAGTACTCAAGGATACTCTTTTTATCCAAAATCCTTACCTTGTCTAAGAGGTGTGGATACATGTGTGTTCATGCCATGACCATACACTCTGGTGCACATCTGTTTTTTCCAACAATGGGGATTGATTTTTGGGTCTTGCATGTCATAATTCTAGCAACTTGAGAGATCTACTTACTTATGTGTGTAGGGGAACACCCACATTCCAATACATATATTAAATACTTACCAAAGCCCTGGGGGCTTTGATACACATCCAAAGACTTTTGTCATATGAAAATTCCTATTAAGACGACTCTATCCTAGGCATTTTTTTTCCTAAACCCTAAATTTTTTTAGAATGTGCTGCAGTCATTTAGCAACAACTGTATCATCTTCAACTTTTAAGCATACTATGTATTGACTTATGTAGTCAGTATTCTCTATTTTACTTGCCAAAATATCACCATTTCTGAAAACTCTTTACATTGTTCAGGAATTAATGTGACAGTGTGCAATTATCCTTTGTTAATAAAAAGTAAAAATACCTGAAAGCACGTCAAGCTTGAAATGTAGTTGGTTATAATGCAGTTGAAAATAATGAGTTGCAATTAAAAATTGCAAGGATAAAATCCTGTAAAGGTAAACCTCCTCTTAACACACACAATTCCAAAACAAGCCACAGTTTTCAGAGTCAGCTGTGCTTAACTGCCTAGAGCCAAGCAAAGCCAGAACATAAATGATATTGTTTCAGTTTCTGAAGAGAGTTTCCTCAGTTACCTTTACCTCTCTCAGCCTCAGACCATCTGTACCTATAATTTTCCATTTCTCCCTCTGGCCTGTTGCTGCTTTACGAGCCTTAAAAGCAAATGGAAGGTTTGCAACCACTATTTCTGACTGGGGGTTAAGTGGTCCCCTTGGTTTCTTTTTCTACTTTCCTTGCTGAATTATTATGATATTTCCCATTCAAAATGTGCATTCTTATGTTATATGAACCAGTGAATACAGAAAAAAAAAATCATGTTTCTATTAAAAATAAAATGCAAAAGTATCACAGAAATTAAACTTAAATTAGCCCTAAACACAAATACACACAGGAATGAACTTTTGTTTCCCTCTAATACTAATTGAAGCACATATATCTCCAATAATCACAGAAATGTTCTAGATCTGTTTCATGGTTCAAGCTGTTTTGAACAAACAGCTAAAAGAAAGGACTACCACATAGAAGGATCAAGTGAGTGAATAGCCTTTCTTGCTGCAACAGTGTTAAGCCAGTTTCTCAATTATGTGAAATTCAGGAAAGCACAGTGAGTGTAACCATGGTTGCAGAGCGTTAAAATCCAACTCTGCCACGGGGTTCCAGAGAGACAGATACTTTTTATGATACCAAACTGCTGTGTCACACACAGAAAATTGAAGTACGGCTTAAGAAACAAAGTTCATTAACTTCTAGAGAGAAAAAGGTAACTACTGAATTCAATGGATGTTAACATTCAGTAGATGATCAAAATGTTTAAGGACACAAACCAGATAGCAGATTTACTGTTATCTGACATGCAGGTCACATACATGTTATTTGTCAGAAGCCGTCTCTACAATAATAGCTGAAGTGATGTCAAAAAGTTTGGCGAATATCAGTGCATGGCAAATTGCTGTTTTAGCATGTGGTGTCCTTTTGTCTCAGCTGGAGGAAGTGTGCATTACCAGTGTGTCCATTGATGGTACAGCAAAGACGATCCATCAGAAACAAGAGACATATGTTGGGTTTTTTTTGACAAAGGATACTCCAGGAGAAAGTAAAACCTGAGAATGTCTTTAGGTGAATTTACCAATTAATTTTCTGCCATTTTTATGCTGTCACTCTGATTTAATTTAACCTAATTTGCCAAGGCTATTAGCAGAGAAAATACAAGAAGTAATGACTTGTGGAAGTAGTGCTTTGGAAGCCCTTATGACAACCAGAGGGTAGGTGGTAATGACCATATACAGCTGTCATTAAATCGACCTCCTCTGAGAAAGCAGGTGTCAGAGAGCAATTTACTGTGCCTCAGGTACCATTTTGGGGAAGGGAGTTCCCAAGTGAATACTGCTCCCTTGCTTAGCCTAAGATTTGTAAAATGGTCAATATTTTTCAGTCACTTCCCTTCTTGGACTCTTCATAATTTTGTGCTTAGCCTTTGACCGAGGGCATGAAAAGGCTAAAGGTGTTTGATTAAATCAGACAGAAACAGGTGAATTGAGACCAATGAAACCCGAGCTATTTCCTTTCCTACTCACAGTCACATCTATTTACATTAGCCAAATGGCAGGTGATGTCTGTGTAAGAAACAGAGAGAGAAAAAGACGGAAGTCTTATCTCCTCCTGTACATTTCCAGTGTATGCATTTTCGAAAACAAGATCCAAACCTAACTGCAGGCCAGATAGACTTCTGGAATAAAACCCAGCTCATTCCAGGATGCCGAGGGTGGGCTATGGCTCCCCTTTGAGAAAGGAATGCCTCAAAGAAGTGGGGAGACAAATGCAAAGGATTATGCATGTTCATGTAGCCTGAATCTCTGGTGCTGTATCATCTTTTTCTTGGCGCCTGAAGCTTGGCATGATGACTCCACAGAGGCTGCAGCATCCTGCTGTGTTGTTTTTAGCTATCCTACAAACTGTGGCAGAGCAAGCAGAAGACTCATGCTGTTTTAGAGACTGCATAAACTAATTTTAGAAACAACTTGGAAGGGGAGGATGAGGTTTACAGCAACAACATTGTGTTGTTACACTACTCTAGCACCAACATATTATAAATGTATTTCAACGTTTTTGAATAAAGTAAAACCTTATTTGGTACTGACCAGCAACACAGTAGAAAAGGCTATTGCAACAATATTTTTTAGTGAAACTTGGTAATTTTGAATCAGAAGAGGCTGCTTTCACTTTAAGGAGGAAATAAATACCAATCACAGAAAGCATATGTCATGTTGGCAGTAAGCAAACATTGGCATGTGGGCAAACATCCTGGCATTTCCTTTGGTGGTCCTCCTTCTCCTCTTGCTATGGGCTTTCTAAGCAGTCAATCAGGGAGAAATCTGTGGCCCTCTAGATATATCTAGATCTTTCCCTTCCTTTAACCTCTTCCATTAAATGCCTCTTACAGGACAAATAGGTGCTCATAGACCCCTTTCAGCTTGAATGAAAACACTTCACAGGTACTTGAACAGCTCAGAGGATACAAGGGCTCCCATCCCTGCCTCTCCCCCCCCACCCCAATTTAATACCTCCAAAGTATCTACAGCTGATGGACTGACTGCTGAAAGATAATCCCATATTGATTTATGTATCTTATGTATCTTGCATGGTTATTTATTTTTTCCAAAATAGTAACTTATGAAAACATCCAGAATGCATTTTAGAATAGATGAAGCAAACACAATGCCCTTTTTTGTTGTTGTTGTTGTCTGCTTCAAAATTTATATTTATATTTATATTTATTTGAAGTATGTTATTTTGGTTTAAGTAAAAAAGTTGTTTGTGACTTGACTGACAACTAGTTTAATTCTACAGAGACATATCAGAAAAATAATGTTTCCACACCTGCCACATATCTAATCTCAAATACATAAAATCTAATATTAATCTCATAATGATTTGTGACAGTACATGTCACATATGAGCTGTGTGTCAGATATCCTAAGTTCCTCACTGCCCAGAAAATTGTGAACTGATGATTACTCAGTTACTTCTTCAGAACTAAAAAGATAATTTTTTAGAGCCTATGTTGCCCAAACAGCATAGTTCTGCATCCCCATCTCCTGCTGCAGACAGAGGTTGCTTCCACAATCCATGGTTATCATGACATCAAATTGCCTCTCTACAAAATGAATCTTTTCAGGCTACTGTGCTGACAGTGTAAGCAGAAAGGTTTTGAAGGTAATAAAATACTGAATCTCCATTCATGCTATGCCTTGGTCCTGACTGCTTTACAACCACATAATATATTGTACAACATAATTAACTGCTCTTACACCTCTTTCAGTATTTTATGCCCTGTTACTTCATTTATTCTTTGAAAACATTTTTATAATTTCATCATTATAAAATCAGATGATTGATTCTCACACGTCTAGAAAAGAGGCAGGTTGAAGATAATTTTTTAATTAACAATAATTAGCTGACTCTTGTATGGTGCTTTGTTGAAAGCATAAACATGGTAATTATTTTATTTATATTATCATGTTATCAGTGGACTAATATTGTGATTTTTTTGGGGAGAGCATTGAGAATTTTGACTCCAGACTATTTTTTTCAAAAGATTATATATATAAAAAAAGAGCTAACTGGCCAAAGAGCTTTTTAAAATTGCCCAAACTAGCTCCTGATATAAATACAGATCAGGGTTGAAGACTGGAGACAGGACATATGTCTGCTTTTCAACAGAGATAATTGCATGAGCATCTGAATTTATCTGTGTTTGTTGCAGGACACCAACAGAGAAACCTGGTGTTTTCAGTGCCCTTGGATGCTGCAGCTTTGCCTGTTAATCCATGTCTTCTGAGAAATGGGCTTTCACAATATAAGCTAAAACTATTGGCAGGCCAGCAGGGATCTTCTGAGTTACAGCTCTTGGGATTTAATCTGGAACTCATTTTTCATCTTTATAAATTTTTTTTTAATTGGATGGCATATGTGTCCAAAGAGGTAATTATAACAGTAAAAGCTCTTTTATTAGCTGGTGTACCAACTATTTACATTACTCAAATAGAATATGGAAAATTGAGACTCCTTATTTGCCTGAGGACAGTCATGCCCACAAATCCTTGGGAAGGGTACAGCTTCTATTCTGGCAGCTGTTTTGCATGCGGATAAGACCAGCTTCTCCTGCTGGAGTTATGTTTTGGCACACTAATAATTCAGAGTCCTCTGGAAGACAAAGGGGAGCAATTGAGGTAAATATATCAATAAACTTAAACCTATAAAACTAGCTTTTAGGAATTTACCAGAGAGGGAAGACAGCTGATTTGGAAAAAAAAAAGAGAATTTTACCAACCCATTCCTCGCTATGGCACAAAACACTAGCTTATGGTGAAGAGCTGAATTGCCACCTGTGCCTGTTTTCTGTGTTGTACATGATGCTCACTCTGATAAACTGTGGTAAATATTTTCAGAGCAGGCTCATCACGTCAAGCAGATTCCTGAGCAGAAGAGGAGTTCATTGCTACTTCATCTGTGAATCCTGAAATATGGAGTGTTAGACTTGCTCTGAGTTCCCCAGCACAGCTACTGCTGAAGCGTGACAGAGTCAGAGGGGTGTCGGGGTGCCTGGGCTCCCTGCATGAGTGTCTGCAGCAGCTCCCTGTCATCGCTGCAACGAGTCTGCTCCGGCTGTGACCCTGATGTAGAGTGAGGTCTTGGTTGTGATCTCGGGTTCATCCTGATCTGCTCCGCATATGTTTAACAAGTCTGGCTCTTTGGAGCTCCTGTGTGGTGCATTTGCAGTAGCTCTGACGTGGCTAGCAGAGATCTACTGCATCCTGGCTGCCAGCCCCCTCCTGGATTGGGAGACCGTGATTTATGGTTGCAGTGACTTGAAACACTCCTGGGCACAACTCTAGGTAGCTCTAGGTAGCCTGATAACTTTTAATGGTGAGTATCTATCAGATGTAAGTGTCTCTAGAGCAGGCAGTAGCTGAGCAGGGTGTTTTGAGCAAGGTTGCAAATTTTGCTTGGAGCATCTGAATTTATTTCTTGGATCTGTCTTTTACTTCTTCTCAGCTAAGTTTGGTATTTTATATTTTAAGATGTTCTAAGGGAATCTTAGATTTTCTTTCGGGTAACAGATGAATCTCCTGCTATTATTCTGGTAAAGCTATTGAAATGACAGTAGAACTGTGGGATGCTAAATCATGAGTCAAGAGGTATATTTGAAAGTGTATCTGATATAATCATTGGACATTTTATCCAGAATACTCCCATTTTAAAAAATATTTTCCACATTGCCTCATTTAATACACTAGAAGTTTTAATGGAACTGAAATGAAATTCAAAAAGCAGTTGAAAATTAAATACTTTCTATCAAGGAAGTTATCACTTCAGGCTTTAAATACAATAAGCTTAATGTTCTAATCAAAGGAAAATGGCATAAAGGCTCATATGCAATGCTATATAAGCAAAGCTTGTGATTGTTCTACATGAAATAATCTCTATCCTAGTTGAACTGATTTTTAAAGCTATTTTTTCAAATAGCTGCCTAATTTTCTGAGTTTTTTAGCTCTTTTAGGAATCTTCCATTGAGATGGTGTCAGAGACCGAAAATAGTTCATGCCTCAAACACTGATATAGAGTTTTGCTCATTATAAAGAAGCTGCAACCAAAGAAGCCTTCCTGAAGACTGGGACTTTGGACTGGAAGTCAAACTGCTGATTAGATAAAGGGAAATCCATTGTTCAATCATCTCAGGCTGAGGGAAAGGAATACATCCACAAAAGGCCAAAGCCACCTTTGGGGTGGGGGGAGAGCACAGCTCCCAGAAGCCAGGTTTACACAGACTGCCCCCCCAGCCAAGGGGGGAAGAGGAGGTTTCGGGGTACATGGTGTAACCTCTGGTCAGAGGCAATAAACACCCATCCTGCCTTACACAAACCGGCCCAGCTGTGGAACCCCCAACCCCACAGGCCACATCCATGGGACTTTCACGTGAGAGGCAGCTGAGGGGGAGTCATAATCCATCAAAGACCCCCAAAGTGCTCCCCAGAGGCCTTGCAACACAGGACTGCACGTGATGCAAGAGATCCAGAGTCTGCTGTAAGAGACTGCCCCCCTTCCCCAGGGGGATGTGCCTGGACATTGACACCTGGCTCGAGGGTATATTAACCCATGGGATTCTATGCTTTTTGGGAGGACCTTCACCACCAAGAAGACCAGCTGGAGAGGACCAATGGAACATCCTTGGGATCCACGGAGTGGTGATATTTTCCTTATTCTGTCCCTGTCAATGTCTTTTTGTCCTCCCCACCTATTTTCTACTTCTTTCTTTCTCTCTCTCATATTTACCATCAAATAAAACCCTTACTATTGACTGGCATATGGTCTCATTTGCACCTTAATTCGGGCAGAGGTATTTCGAAGAACCTCAATAATCGGATCCTGACAGATGGGTGGGATTCTTGATCCTTAATAAAAATCGGAAGGTTTTTATACTTTTTGTCTGCCATCATGCCAGCTGAAATCTCATAATTAGACACTACCATGTTGCTTAAATTTATATATATATATATGTTTCACAGATACTTAATGTACCTTGCAAAATACATATACAAATGCACTTCATGTTAATTAATGTTAATTCTGTCTGTAAGTAAAGCAGAAATGAATTATTGTCTTCTTTATTGTCCTGAAGTGAGATGCAGAGATTAAACAACTTTCTATGCCTTAGAG
>VWZT01004606.1:207203-227416 GCA_013397055.1 Pachycephala philippinensis | reverse complement strand
CTCAGCTGCCTCTCACGTGAAAGTCCCATGGATGTGGCCTGTGGGGTTGGGGGTTCCACAGCTGGGCCGGTTTGTGTAAGGCAGGATGGGTGTTTATTGCCTCTGACCAGAGGTTACGCCATGTACCCCGAAACCTCCTCTTCCCCCCTTGGCTGGGGGGGCAGTCTGTGTAAACCTGGCTTCTGGGAGCTGTGCTCTCCCCCCACCCCAAAGGTGGCTTTGGCCTTTTGTGGATGTATTCCTTTCCCTCAGCCTGAGATGACTGAAAAATGGGTTTCCCTTTATCTAATCAGCAGTTTGACTTCCAGTCCAAAGTCCCAGTCTTCAGGAAGGCTTCTTTGGTTGTAGCATCTTTATAATGAGCAAAACTTTATATCAATATTTGAGGCATGAACTATTTTTGGTCTCTGACACTTTGCTAAGCAAAATCCTTCCTCTCTGATATTTTCCAGAGCCATTAAAGTAGGAGCAAAAATGAACCGCATATATATCTGATTTCTTGCCTTTCCCAAATGAAAACTTTGCCAATATATTATAAACAAAAAGGAACCATCTCTAAAATGTGAATTGCATCAGGGCACTAAATTGTGCCATCTTCTCCAGGTGCAGCAGGCTCCAACATCTGATTCTTGGAGATCCATCTGATCAGGAGTTAGACTCAACACTGATATTTTCATTGAGCTGTTGCTCCCAGTGTCTAGGAAGAATCAGCAACGGAACCTGCATTGCTTTTGTAGGAAAATAAGTTGGAACAGGATGGTCCAATAAAGTATTCATTACTAAAAAGGAGTTGGTAATGGTGTTTTATGCCTATGACTGTTACCTGCATGAATATTTCATTAACACGTTTTTACAGCTATCACAGAGATTATAGGTAGCTGTTGATTAGACCTCCTGCAACACAGTGATTATGTTTCTAAAGCGGCCAGGATATCTTATGCCTGTGGTGGGCAATCACTATTTCTGATTTTTATCAGCTTTCAAGAGTAATCAAGTGACAGTTACCAAGTACTGTAGCTGCCTTGCTGACTCAGAGTTGCCTTCTATGTATTTTAATTATGTTCTGATCCCACTCGCTTCTTGGGGTGCCAAAAAACCCTTTACTGAGTTTTCAATGCCTGTTTTATTAGGTATGCCAGTTCATTTTAAGGAGTCAAACACAAAAACCTTTCACTTACATGCACACCAACAGGCAATAAAGACCTTAATGATCATAGATTTTAAGCTGTAGTCAGTAACGAGTGTAGAGTGCAAGAGAGCGCATAAAACTTTGCAGTAGTTAAGATTATTTTTACTTTGGGAATGTTTTAATTTCAGGAGTTAAAAAAAAAGCTTTTAAATTGACTTTTTAAATGTCAATTTAACTTTAATATAGCACTACAGTTTTAAGTGGGAATAGAGAGGGTGGGCAGAAATGACATCTGAAGATGAAAATAAAAAGTAAATACCAATTATTTCAGTTTTATACCCATCATAAAAATATAACATAGCAGATGCTTCCATGACATCTTTTAAAAGTTGGGTGTTTATTGTGTGCATATGTTCAACATCGAATATAATTCATTTTCCTCTGTTCATCTCAAATTAAGGGAAAAGTCGAGCATCAGCAACTCTACAGACAATTGTCACCGAAACTATGGGAAAAACAAAAACCCTCCAACAACATTTTTAATGTTAGAGAGTCAAGGCATTACTTTATTCTGGCCAGGATGTACCACAGAAATCATTTCATCCACACATAGCCCGGGTGTGCAGAGAGAACCATTCCATGACACATGACATTCACTGGATTTTTCAGATCTTTTATACAGTCAAAACTCATAGAAACGAATTGGGTCAGTGTTCATTGATCTCCAGTTGTGTAGTTCTTAGTATTTGGTCTCCTATTTGATCCAGACCTCTTAGCTTCTGATGTTAATGGGATCTTCATTCTTTGATTTTCTTATCAGTCTTTTCCAGAGGAGATGTCTCCAGCTCTGTCAGAGGCAGAGTCTGGGGTAGATGTTCATAGATGGCTGCTGATGTTCTGTTGATGTTCCATCTATGGCCTTATCTCCTTGGGGCTACTCCCAGTCTGTTGAAATGCTAAGCCCACCAGGTCTCACCTAGAGAAACAATGCCCTGGAAAGAAGCTTCAGTCCCCTTCTCCCGGGGCAAAGGTGAAAAAACCTGGCTGAAGTTATATATAAAAAATTTTTAAACTGGTATATTTTCCAACACAATGATATCAACAAGACCTACAAAATGCAAGAAAATGCAGAATGCGATGAAGCACGAAAACCCAAAGGGGGTGGGTATGAAAGAGATATGGCAAGTTCAAACCAAATGGAGATAAGAATAAATAGCTTGCAAAATAAGTGGAGGAAAATGTTAGACATTGACTGAGGAAAAAAATTTTAAAATACAAGGAATTTTTAAATGTGGCTCTCTGGGTCCCATTGTGATGGAAACAGAGCTGCTAAACAGTGACTGCCTATGATGGGTAACTGATACTCATTTCACTTTCTCTCTATGCTGTCTGGAGGGAGCTGCTCATATGTTGTTTTCACATGCTATTAGAGGGGCTTGATCCTGAAATGATGGGAATGGCATTAGAGAGAAAAACCAGCCTGATGAAGTTTTGTCTGTGGGTAGAGGATAAAAATGTTTGAGAACTGCTACACAATTTGAAACGCCCATCATCTCTGAATTCAGGAGGCTCATTACCTCCCTGTAAAAGAGAACCTGCAAGTGTTGCTGCATCCCTGAAATTTATCACCAAAAGTTGACATGTAACAAGAGCACAGAGCCACAGAAACAGGTCTTACACATGCTTCTAACCATGTCTACGCCACATTGATCACTGCCATGTTAAAAATCTGGTTGTAAAGCTAGGAAGGGTGCTTTGGTGCTGGCTCACAGACTGTGCATAGCACTGCACTGATGAGATATAGTTATACTACAGATGATGTCTGGGTCCAGTCTAACATCTCCACCCTAGTGCTCCGTGCTGTGTAATGTCCCTGCTTTTCTACCTATCGGGAAAAAACTGCTGCAATGTGTTGCGTGGCCAGAGTTACCCTCATAGACAGAGTTACCTCTGGGATCTAGCACTTCTCAGTGGAGATAAATCTCCTACAAGGGCATTAGGAGCTTGCACATGTACCTGGACGCTGCTCCAGTATCCAGTTTCTTTAGGCTCTCAGAAGCATGAGTTCAGGTCTCTTTAGCATAACTTAGCTTTTTGTCTTAATGTAGAATTTCACTACTCTTGCTTTTAGGTCCTTGCAAGAAAGAATGTCTCAGTTAGCCATAAAAAGAGAATGGAACATATGGAACCAGGTTTTTTTTAAGTGATTTTGATGGACACTTCACAACAGTCTATATTACTATTTACTCCGCAACAGGAGGAAGGCAAAGATGTGTGGGTGGATGGCAGTCAAGACTGTGGGCTTATCAGCTTGGCAGACTGCAGTATGGTGCAGTGCTCCTGCAGATCACCTCAGACAGGCTCATTCACATACCCAGGTTTTAGCCATGGCAGTGTGGAACAGAGCAACAACTCCTTTTCCTCACAGCTAAGTGCAATGGAACATTGTTGACTGAACTGGTACAGGTGGAGCATTGTGGCTGGACTGTGCTTTCCTCCAAATTGGTGTGGGAATCTTACACTGCACTGCCAAGTAAATGCACTATAAAAAGCAGAATATCAGTGATAAGACTCACTCAGTAAAGAGTTGAAGGAACACTCGGGCAAAAAAGATGAATTTCACTTGAGTCAAGATTTACCTGTGTGGTCTGTTTGATTCCCAGGTAATAAGCCTTAGCAAAAACAAGTGATATGACTGGCATACTGTTCAGTAGCCTAGCAAGGACTAATGATTAAATGCAGCTTGAACATAGGATTATCCACACTCTATTTTGCACATTAGGTTAACCCTTCTGAAATAAGGTTGATGGAGCTTGGAGGATGCAGACAGTGATGCTGACAGACTTGGGATTTACTCCAGGAAGAACTAAAAGGGCTTTAGTCTGCTCTGGGATGTCAGTCTTTGACCTTATGTAGCAATAAATGAACATAAGGTCAACAGAAAGGAAAGAGGGACTAATTCATGATATTCAGCAGAGACCTTGAACAAATACTGTGATACTGAAGTTGTTCTACTGCATTCAACCTTATTGAGAATTCTGTATTCAAAAGATAAATATATGCAAGACTTCTGTGTCTGAGTGTATTACAAGCCATTTATTTCATTCCCTTGCTAAATGTTTTAAAATAAGATTAAAGACTCTTTCAAAGATGGCTTTTTACTGAGCTGATGTATAATTCCTTTCAGGGTGTGAAGTGCCTTGATAAGCTTCTGTGACAAGGGACTTTATAAATTAGGTTGTATTATATACAAATACAATACAATTTGTAATGGAGAGAGAGTTTTGTCTCTTTACTTTGCTTGTACTTTATACTTCTTATAAGTGCAAATGTTTTCTTCAAGCCAACTCCAACATCAGAATAAGGTATTGTGACACATTCTTTTAAGAACATAAAGCTGTGCTTTTTTATCCTGTTGGCTTGAAACAATTGTCTCAAAGGTAATGTTGGAAGAGTTTGACAACTAAAATTGGCATGAAAAAGCAGTTAATTTTGAGACCTGCATATGATTGTGACATTTTATTTTGTGGAATGGATTTTGCTTATCTGCTACCACATCTGTTCTTCTAGTATGGGATTGGCAGAAGCAGCATGGCCAGTATGTCAGTAACACTGAGTTCTATATTTACAATTTTTATGCCTTTTTTGTATATTCACAAGGTAACAGCATCTGATCTGATGAGATTTTTTCACTTGTTCCATTTTTTGGAAGGCACTAGGTTAGTTTTTCAAGCTTAATATAGCTACAGTCCTTGGAGACGTGTCGCTTTGTTGAGACGGACATAACGGCACACACATTTGTTGTAATCTAAAGCTGTAAGAAGTAAAAGTTTTTTAAATTATTTATATTATTTTTAGGGTGCAATTTTATTCTCACTTTTTCTGTTACTGTTACTTTACCTGCCTGGTCGTAAAAGTAGATCAAAGGAATTTGTAGGGACAGGAGGAGGGGAAGCAGAGCGAGAAGTAGGATTGGAAGGGGGTGGAAGTGAAGCTTTCTGTGGCTTAGGTATTGGAAGCAACAAATTTGTCGCTTTGTCAGCTTGTTGTCTGCTTCTCTCTTCTGCGCTAATGTCCCTGGTCCCCCCAGCATTATCTGTCTCTGTTTTTTCTGTTGTGTTAGCTGCTGCAGCATCTTGTTCTTTTTTCAGTTTTTTCAGAGTGTCTAAACTAACTTCTATGTCATCATAAATTCTTTAGCAGTATCATTTCTACGAGTAATAAGGTTAAAAATATACTGTTCTACTGATTCTTATGTTAGTACGTTAAAAGCATTGGCACGTGTAGTTTCAATCTTTTGACTTTTGTGCGACAGTAACAATTTTTGTAATATCAACTTATCATATTTTATGCCACGTCGTTTTAACATCAGTGTCAATATATTAACTATTAATTTTTCTTTCTGGGGTGTCTTTGCTCCCATTGTTTGTTCCCAGTGGCTCACTTTAAAAAGGTTGCAGATGGTCTGGACCTTTGTAGCTCTCTTGGGCTGCTCTCTTCCGCTGGGCTCCATCTCTCCTGCTATCTCAAGCAGGCCTCTTGCTCTCCAGGCAGGCTCTTTGGATCACGTCGGAGTCACCAAATATTGCTTTGTTGAGACAGACATAGCGACACACACACACACTTGTAAGCTAAAACCGTAAAAAGTAAAAGTTTTTTTTATTATTCTCTACTACCATTTTTATACTTCTTTACAATTACTGTAACTTTTTAAAATTAGCTACTAACAAACAATGACATATCTGTCTAACAAACAATGACCATTCAAACAATAATACAATTAACTATACAAACAAAAATATAGTTAGTTACCTATTATATACAAGTTCCTTCTTATACTCGCTTAATGTTCCATAACAAAAACATCTTCTCGTTGTGTCCAAAACATCTTCTTTCATTAATCATCTTAACTTTCATTGTGAGTTTCACTGTGATTGCAAAATCTCACATTTAAATTCTAATTGTCTTTAACTCTGTAAAGCTTTCATACCAACTGTCATCAGGCATGGATTTTCATTTTTTCAGTGGAAACCACTCCACAAAAGAGAGACTTCAAAATTAGCTCTGTCAGAAATGTTTTGGAAAAAAAGATCTTGCCTAAAAATTTTCCTTTTCCCCGCGTAACTAATAAAGATTCCAAATTGCTTTTCATCATGAATTCTGGGGTCAGCATTCATCAGACTTACTGCTTCTGCAATGTCCCAATTTGCTGTCCCACTCTCCTTATGAAAACGTGTTTTAGTGGTACACGAGTAATACAGAGAAAGTGACTGAATGTATTACTGATGACATTGTTAAAACGTCTTTTCCCATTTTTTACTGTTAATGCAATTGAATGGGGGAAAAACGAGTCCTTTCAGTTTACAGACCAAAAGCCAAAGTCACCATATTGTGGAATTACTACGAATTCTCATTTATCTACTTCTCCACCAAAGTAAAAAAAGCTGGTATCATGTACTTAAGCAATGGCTCCTAAAATTACAAGTCTAAGTAGTGGAATAATTGCTTTTTGACTTATTTTAAGGCAATAGATAGGTAGGAGATCTATCGAAGTTCATGAAAAATACTGCCAAGATTTCAGCATTTGATGCATATTGAAACAGGAGCTGTAGATACTGGCATTTCTGAGGAAGAATTTCTCTTTTCAAGATCTTCCTTTGTATTATTTGTCCCATGAGAGACATACAATAGAATTCTTAACCAGTAAATGTGATGTGTGACATACATCATCATCATCAGGTCATTTCTGAACTTAAATCTCTTCAGTCAAAACATTACAATTTGTAGTGATAGAGAGTCTTTGCTTTGCAGTCCATATTCTGACCCCTCAGCTCCTCAGTCAGCACTGTAGAGATGTCACAGCATCATGACTGATCAGTCTTTTCTGCCTACAGCTGCTCTCCCTCTGTATATGTGCATGGGAATCACATGTTTAGGTTTTTCTTCTGCAAATGGGTGCAAATGAGATAGTGGCATGCTGAAATGTCAGAAGACTTTGAATGGTGGTATTAGAGCAACTACAGGACTTTTGAACCTTATAGATGAGATTGTAAGATGCCATGATGGTTTTCTGTGATGAATCTACCATTTGTATTTGGTGAGACAAGGTAATAATTTGAAACAGCACTTGGTTATTCTTTTCCTTTTTCCAGAATTAGTTCTGATAGCAAAAAACTTTACAGCTGGTCCATTTAGCTTTGGGTGGCAGAACTTGAGTATAGGAAAAGAAAAAGGCCTGTCTGCTCTTTAGGAATATTGAAGATTTTTCCAATTGTTCAGAATACTGAAGAATGTGTCAATGTTTGATTTTGGTAAGCCATAAGTGGGAAATGTTTTCCCAGCTTACTTAAAATGGAGCTTTATTTCATGTTTGGGTCTTGAAGCTTTGGGCAGTCAGTTTAAAGCAATATTCTTCTCTCAGATCCTACCAAGCAGATCTCACCTTTGATAGTCTGTTCTGTATATCTTTCATGCTCAGAGATCTGTGCAGAAAAGGTGAGCAGGGTAATGGAGTTAAGATCAGCCATGTAGATCTGAAGGAAAAATATTGTCTTTAACAAATGTTCTAGCCTGTTTCCATTTTTTTTCCCCCAGAGGAAAGAGCATACATTTAGAATGTCTGACTTTTTTTCCAAGATGATGCATTTTCCTAAAGCCTTAGCTTGTGGATGTTGAGCTTTTGTTTATGTAATTTAAAAGGCAATAATGAAAGAAACAGAAGCAAAGAGAATTAGCATACATTGATTATGCATAGTCAATAATGAACTTTAAGCACTTTGTGAATAAATGTGAGGTAAATGTCACACACACAGCACTTAGTAACAGGATGAAACAATGGGGTGAGAAAAAACACTAAATAGGAGTAAATAGAAGCAATAGAGGACATAAGGTTATATTTTAAATAATTGATTAGGGGATTGAAGGTATTCCATTTAACATACAGGGACTCAGGTTTAATTGAGTCTCTCTTTCATGAGGAGGCTGTGAATTAAAAATGATCTTGGTGTCTTACATTTAGTAGCCTTTAATGAAACCTTAAACAAAACAGCTTTTAAAGAAGTAGTTGGGAAAATGACAAATAATTTTCAGGAGAACTTCCAAGATAAAGACAGCCATGGTGAATGACTTAGAATATTGCTCAAGCTGAATTCAAATTACCCAGACCAGAGAGACTTCTGGACGTAAAACTTCTGTTGTAAAACCCTATGGTTATAGAATAGTGAAAAAACTGAATGGACATACAGGAAGCCTGCTGTCTATGAAGTGACCTCTGCTTTCCAATCGTAAGTATCACACAATTCTGCCTTAGGAGAGTTGTAGGATTATTGTAGGCAGATATGAGACAGGGTGTCTGCAAAGGTTTTTTTAAAAGATTAAAAGAGGGCATTTAGGCCATCTGCGCCCATATATAGGAAAAAGTGACCATTGTAATTTTTTTGCACTAACTAATAAAAGGCCGAAGAGTTAAAGAACTATTATATCATAACACTTTTTTTTTTTTTTTTTTTTTTGTGTAGACTGCTCAAGCTGAGGTCCTTATATTGACATTGATATTAGCTAATTAAAAGCATATATATTTATGTATATGCAAATGGTTAAGTCTTATTTCTTTCTCTGGGCTTGTCTGGCTGATATGATACATCTGCAACTTCTGCTTGCCCTCACTGTCTTGCAGCAGAGTCACACGGCTGATCTCTATTAACTCTGGGATCTACTCTACAGCTATGTACTTTTTTTTGTAGGTCTGCAGTCTTTTGACATTTATTTGATTTCCCCTCTACTGGTCACATTTGCATGTTACCACTTTCATCAAAGTCCATCAGACACCAGACCATTCCTTCATTCATGAAGCCTTGTTTCAAATTCTGACTTTGTCAGGTATGTCAGACTTGATCTCATGCACAAGTTTTATAAGCACATTTTGAGCAGTTTAAGTTGATTACACCATTCAGAAATAATTAAATTTATCACATTGAAGTAATTTAATTTTGCACATGGTTATGATTTAGGATGAAAGGAAGTCAGACATTTTTATGGAATTTTATGGGAGATAAGATTATTATATCCATTCATTCCAAGAGTACCATTTACTTTAAATTTTAGGAACTTTACACTGACCTGTGCAGAAAATAAAAAACCTCACATTATATAGTATTATTGATCATTTTAGTTTTCCTTCATAGATTTAAAATTATTCAATAATAGATTTTAGTTAGTTTTTGAAATGGTAGCTGAGTAAAAGGTCATCAACAATACATTGCTAGTCACTTACAGAAAGAATTTGTATATGAGAGTCAAAGTGTCCTAAGTAATTTTTTATTTAACTGGACATGAGGAACATGATCCATGTCTGGTATAAGAATCATAAACTTTATTAACTAGTCTGTGCAATCCCACTTGTACACACAAAACTGATTAAGTCTCCAGTGAAACAGTTTCAGTATTGTCTTCATTTTAGTTTAATTTTAATATCAGTAGTTTAATGGAAAGTGGTTTGTGGACAACAAGTGTTGAATCATTCTTAAGACTTAAAGTGAAAGTGTATCAAAGTGGAAAGACAATGGAATTTTAAAGTTGAAATTGAAGAAGGTTTAATTTTTTGATGGTAAATAATACAAGGCATAGAGCAAAATACCAAAAATATACAAAATACTAAAAATATACAAAAATACTAAAAATACTAATAGCCATCTTTTAAAATCATATTACCATCATATTAACATCGATAAATGCGTATGGTCACCAGCCAAATTAAGGAAAGCTTCTAGGAGTCATCAGCGAAAGATGTGAAAGGCAGCAAACCAAGGCTGTATTAGTTCTGGAGAAAACTATAGAATGCATTCTGTTTTGTCTGTTTAAAAATTGTGGGGGTTTTATAACTTTAAAGTTGAATCAAACTTTAGAAATTCATGTCTTATTTCATATTTATCCCTGCTTTGAGTTGGGAACTGGACCAGAAAACCTCCAGATGAACCTTGTAATCTTATTTACTGTACTAGGTCTGTGGGACATAGGCTACAGGTTGTTCTGTTCTTCACCAGTCGGGTTGTTGCATTTCTAGGGTGAAATTCCTGTAAAACCATGGGAACTATTCCTGTATGTAATCCAAGATGAGAAGGATTTATTGATGAGATTGTTTCTCTTGAGAGGCAATGATGTCTTGTCACTTTCCTGGAAAACAAAACAAAACAAAACAAAACACCTGTAAAAGGTTATTTTTCACTTAGCATACCAAGAAATATTAGGGGTGGGGAGGGGAGGGTGGGAGAGCAGAATGGAGGAATTTTGGTAGGAAAATGTAATATGAGGTCGATAAATTTTAATAACAAATGGTTTCTTTATTGTAAATTAGAGGAGAAAAAACTTTCCTGAGCTTTTTCCCATACGTTTAATTTTTGAGGAGAGCTGTAATTTGTGAGCTCTCTATTTCTGAATCTCTCAAGCTTCTTTTGCATAAAATCTATTCTATAACAAAATTTGATTGAAAGACTATAGCCAAAGATGCCTTTCCTAGATACATTAGCAGTATCAAAAAAGGTGTTTTAGGCAATAGAAATTGGCAAAAGCAGATAATGTGTTGCAAGGAGATTTATTTTAATTGTATCTAGTTATGGTATCTACATCTTCAAAGCAAAAGAGTTGCACAGAGAGATGATTCATCTTGACAAAATTAAGTAGTTTTTAATCTGCTTGAGGTCTATGGTTTGGCGGAAGTTAAAAATTAAGCAGGGATTTTTCGTTCAAAGTCCTTCAAGTAAAACAGTCCCTGTGGGTTTATTAAACTTAAGAGAGAGAAATATTTGAAGGCTGTAATTCCAAATTCAATTCTACAATAGTATTAGCTTTTCAAGTTGCAAGAAGTTTGTCAATATACGAATAGCTTCTATCTACAACAGGAATAAATTGAGGAAAAGAAATATTCTTCTGAGTACCACAGTAGCCTTTTTTCTTCTATGAATTTTTCATAGACACATTTCTAAGTAAAAAACGCATGGGTGGTTTTGTCCCCTTTTTTATTGCACTCACATTTTGCCTCCCACTCTGTCCCATTTGGTATTTCCAAGATAGCTCAACAAAAAGGAAGGCTATACAATTTTGTAGACATAAAATAACAACAACAACAATACCTCCATCGCCACCACCAATCATCACCAACAGATTCATAAATCCAATGATTATGGAATATAATTACAGAAATGCTCAGGCATAATAGTCAGTTTATTAAATGAAGCATAAAAAATATATGCATAATATGTTCCTGTACCAGTAAAAATATGAATTTATGTGGCTTTTATGTTGTTCTAGAGTACTGGGGAAAAAAACCCCAAAACCAACCCAGAAAGATGAGCAATTGTATCCAGAAAAGGTAACTCTAGATTGATTTTGAAAATTGATAAAGTGATTTTGAAGAAGAACGTGGTGAAAAAAGAGAAAATTGCATGAAGAATGCTCTTATTGTGTTATGAGTTTACTAAAGGCTCTCCTTTTTTCCACTTTCGTACCTTGGCATGTCAGTGATAAAAATGTCTGTATCCTCATGCTCGGGTGTTACATTCTTTGTTACAGTAGCCAACACAAGATCCCTTGAAGCACTACTTGTACTGTATGACTGTACCTTGGTATATAATTTGAAATCTAATTAATGTATACAGACATTTTAGTTGCTCAAATTTACAGTTCAGCTCTTCTGAAATTTCTGGTTCAGGAGAAAGTTCAGACGAATCACAGCAACCTCTCTTTATGCAGATTGAAGCACCAGTTCTCCTCAGTTGCCTAATTTGTTCTGGATCACAGCAAGTGATTGTTTTGTGTCCTGAAATGAGAATTTACTTAACGTCCAAATATTTATTTGTTCTAAAACACATATAGAGACACCTGGGAATGAATGTTCCAAACTATCTGTGCAAAAACCCCTTTTGTGTGCTCCAAGAACCGCCCCCAACAACCCAACAAGGTATATGTGTGCAAAGTTTACCTGAGTAGCCAAGACTGAAAAAGTTTTTATGTCTTTCTTATTTGAATTCAGTATAAAACACTTGGCTCAATCAATTGCCTGAGGGTCAGTTTTTAATATTCTCTTTTTTAGCCATTGCTTATCTTTAGGAAAAAATAACATCTGCTGACTGCTGCTGGATCATCCAAGGATCATCCTCAAAAACTTTTCATTTTGAGTGATATCTAACTACAGTCAATTCTGTATTTGCACTAATCTCTAAAGTGCACTGCAAATTCAGAGAGAACATTGTTTTGTTATCTAAAGCAACCATAAAGCTCTTAAAGGTGACCATTATAGATTGCACACCAAAATGCTTTCAGTTCCTATTTGTGTCCTTGTTCTCAGCAAAGATGTTTTCAGAAAAATAATCAATATTAGGGCCTTTAGTCCCCACCTTCTAATTATCTAATTAGGCACTGAAATGTAACACAAACCACCAAGCTTTTTTTTTCTTTTCACAGTTACTTATTTCAGCTCTTCTCCCTAAGCAGGGTTATCTTGCTCCCTAAATTTTAATTTATTAAGTGTTTCACCTGAAAGCAATCACCCTTGCAGTCAATTCCCAGAATAAAACATCTGCCTTTTCAATTCAGACAGCTTATAAATGAAGAAATACACCAGGGTATATATACAGAATTATGTTCTCTTTCAGAATGTAGAGGTGTTTTACTCAGGTGGTATTCCAGCATCAGTCAACTTGTTCTAAATTATGAATAAGCTTATTTTTGAAATGGGCTATGGAAAACACAATTAGCATACATTTCCTCCATTCACTTCCTAAGTTTCTCATGTTTCAGATCTTCTTTATTAATTCTTTTTCTTATACTAATTGACCTTTACAGGGGCTACTTGAGACTTCTAAGTCCTTTGACTGAAAGTATTACCAGCCCTAAAAATTTCTTGAAGCATGTTGGATCTTGGACATTACAGTTGTGGTTTTAGTACTGTCTGAAAAATTATATCTTAAAATTCTGTTAAGATGAATTCTTAATAAGTTATTCCTACTGATACCAGAAGGTTCTATCTTGCATTTGACTGACTTCTTAATGTTTTAAGGTAAAATTGATACACAGGGAAAATTGTATAAAAGCAAAATAATCCAAGGAATTAATTTTCATAATATAATATGCATGAAAAAAATGACATTTACATGTTAGACAAGACTGCAATTATCTCTGATTACAAATCAATTTGCATCCACAATTTTTTTTCTCCTCTGTGCATGGATTGAGAGAAAACAGACAAACACCTTACAAAAATGGCAGTACATGTCTGAAGAAGAGACAATATCCAAAATACAGGGTGATTCCTAGTGATACTCGGTTAAAGTTGTTTCAAGCGTTTTCATTCATGTACACAAGGAATGGTTTACTTAAAGCAATACATTTACAATTTTGCCTTCTCAAAGGCAAACTTGAACCTCACAAACAGGAGATAACAGTCTATATATTGTGGCCAATGGAAATTAAAACATGCTGTGATGTCAGGATGAAACTTGCAGTCTCTCTTCTTCTGGGGAGGCAAGCTCCTACAATCAATGTCTTTTATCTATATGGCATATTTTTACTGTTACTTTCTGTCATCTTTGTGAAGTGATGGGAGCTTTAAGGACTCATTTATTTCACCTTGTTTATGATTATTATCCTTTACATACTCAGGGATCCAGAAAGATGTTTGAAAGACAGTAGATGCCAACATGCATGAGTATTTTTTTGACTAATATAACTTGTGAAATATGACATGAAAGATTAAAGTAAAAAAAAAATCTGTTATCAATATTATCTGCAGTTATGTATTTCTGGGCTAGATATTATTGGTTATAGTTTTAAAAAAGAAATGGTAGAAATATTTAGATGAGTCTTTACCTGGCAAGACGTTCAAATTATAAAACCACACAGGTATTGCTAACCTCAACCAAAAATATTTTTATAATATTTGGTATTTGTTACCTGCAGTGAAAAGCAGTATGAAATAAAATTATAATTGTTTAATTGTTTTTACAGTTATCTGGTTTTGTAGGGTAGATTAATCCTTTCCCTTCAGATGACTTTAGATCAGTTTTCCAGAGAAAAGTGAAAAAATTAAAATAAGTAACCTGACTTTTTTCTCACTTCTACCAAAGGAAATCTGGAATCATTGGAAGACCAATAACAACAGTTTATTAGAGATCTTTTCTTGATTTTGCAATGGTTTCTGAATATCTTGCTTATGCAGAAGGTCACATCAGACATCTTTGTCCCTGGGATGATCAGAGGATGGACTCCAGAAGTGTTCTCCCACTCCTGTGGATATGACCAAAACATCGTGTGTATGTGTGCATGTGTCTTTCTCTCCTTCACACTTCCTTACTTCCACACCTCCCCTCCTCACAGCCCCAGATGCATGCAAAAGCCACCTACAACCTCTTGAAAAAGAAATTAAATAGGCAGTTACAAATGCATTAACTTGGTAGGATGCTTTCCTCAAATTATGTTTGTGAGCAAAACATGCCATTCCTGCAGAGCTGTGCAGAGAAAGGGAGAAGATGGTGCTCACAATTCCAGTGAAGGGGACAACCATCAGAGTTTTGGTGTCCTCTGAGCTTCCCATAATGAAAAAGTAAGATTGCTCAGTTCTCATGCTACTGCTTTTAGAAACAACACTGCAGAAGTTCAGACATGCCTCTTCAACCAATTATGAGCCACCTAGAAGTGTTTTCCACATATTTTTATTTTAGAAGCCAGCCAAATCTGTTATATTTGGTATTACACATGATTAAGTATTGACAATAAGTAGCCAGGGTGGTGCAGAACCTCTGTGTGCCAACATGTTTCTTTTACAGTGCTGTTTCATAATGCCAGATGCAGCTAAGACAATGCTACTGAGGTCCTGTGCAACAATTTGACACTGAAATATTGCAAAACATGATTTAAGCCTAGCAAAGCGTGAAAGAGAAATTCACAGGATAAAAAGATACTCCTGTACTGAAAGTTCTGAGCTTTGGGTTTCAAGGCATGTAGCAAGGTGTCAAACCATACTGTTACCTAATATTGAGCACCTCAATGCTTTACCATACACAGAAGAATGATTCTGCACCATAAATGTAAACCTGAGCTTCTGCAGATGTCAATGTTATGATTTAGTGAATGCTAAACAGTAATAATTTTTTGCATTGCAGGTGTTCACCAGCAAGCGTTACTTAAACTTCAACCTTATTTCACACAGATTTTGAGGATTGAAAATCTGTTATATTGCAGTGAGAGTGAGTCTTACAAGTGTTTCCAAGGAAAAAAAAATGTCAGGCACACAGCACAAGATGACCCTAGCATAGCTCATAACATTTATGACAGTCTTACAGAACTTGGATCACGGCCCATTCTGAGTTGTATCTGTCCTCTGAACTGTTAACTCACCCATGGTGTTTTTACTGCCAGACTCTGAATCTCTATTTATTATTAATTAAACCCATACACATATGATTAAAAAATTTAAAGTCTTATGATAAATGAGAGTCTGTATATAAATACATTCCTGCAATGTATGAGTGGGAAAAAATATGATTTGTTATTTCAAAAGGTCCCATACTAAAATTGGCATGTTGCCTCCCAGATCTGAAAAGATATTTTATCACTTCGTAGACCAATGATCAAGTACAGGAGATAATATTTTCTCTGCCAAAAGGACATTAACATTTTTAAAATGGAGAGGACAGCGAACAGTCTGCTTACTGAATGAGGTCTGGATCAATAATACCTGTAAGAAGGGGTCTGGAAATATGATCATTTCTAAAACATCCCCAAAAGGGTCTCACGGGTTTTATGACTCTTTTTTTTTTTTTTTTAAGGGGAAGACAAACTGACAACATACAACATTTGTAGGGCTTTGGCTATATGGCCCAGATAAGCACCTATAGATTGCCAGCTGCTTGAGAAGAAGGGAGAACAGACTTGTATCTTAGATTAAAAGCGATTTTTTTTCTTTTCTGATATTTGTGTTTTTATGAATTTTTCAACTGCATTTTTGACCTAGGATTTTTTAAACAAGTAAGCATATTTCCTTTTAGTCTAGTGTGGCTGCAGGCTGACCTTGGCTGAATGCCAGGCACCTACCAAAACTGCTCTATCACTCCCCTTCATAAGTGGACATGGGAGAGAAAATATAACAAAAGGTTCATGGGCTGAGATAAGGACTGGGAGAGATCTCTCATCAAATACTGCCACTGGCAAAACACACTCAACTTAGGGATATTAATATAATTTATTACTAACAAAATTAGAGCAGGATAATGGGAAGTAAACTAAATCTAAAAACACTTTCCCCCACCTCTCCCTCCTTCCCAGCTCTATCTCCTCCCCCAGTGGTGCAGGGAGATGGGGAATGAGGGTTATGGTCAGTTCATCACAGGTTGTTCCTGTCACTGCTCAGGGACAGGAGTTGTTCCCTTACTCCAGCATGGGGTCTGTCGCATGGGAGACAGTTCTCCATGAACTTCTCCAGCATGAGTCCATCCCATGGACAACAGTTCTGCTCAACTTAGAGCCACTCTTCCATGGGGTGCAGTCCTTCAGGCACAGCCTGCTCCAGTGTGGATCCCCCACAGGGTCACAAGTCCTATCAGGAAACCTGCTCCAGCATGGGCTCCTCTCTCCATGGGTCTGTAGGTCCCTCAGGAAAGCTGTGAGCCTCCAAGGCAAGAACTCTGTGCCCTCCCCTGGAGGACTCAGAGATAAGCCACTCACCTTTGGGTTACGGCGACAAAACCAGCAACACCCACCATGCCTTTCTTCTTTATGTAAATCCCCTGCACCCTGTTGGCTAGTTGGTTTCCACCCCACCCCTGCTTTCCCCATAAATACGGCCGCGGTGGCGTCCTGGGTTAGGGAAGTCTTGTCCCTGGCCTCCCTTCGCGGGAGCTCTGCTGCATGCAGACCCCTGACCCCTCAGGGTGGCCCGGCAATAAAGAAGCTACTTCCGTGGAACCGCCATACGAGATTCCTGTCTCTCTTTCCCCGCGTCGCCTTGGGTGATACCACCAGAGCTGATCTCACAAGAGCTGAAATCACAAGAGCTGAAATCGCTTGTAGCAGCAGAAGCTGCTACCTGGCTGGTATCACCCGTTGCCCAGGGAGGCTCGCCCGTGCCCTTGGAAAGGCTGTTCCTGCAGGGATGCTCTCTCCAGGAGGACTGTGGCTGCTACAAAGTAGCACAAGCCCCCACTACAACAGGTCCCTGCCAGGAGACTGATTCAGCACAGGCCTTCTGCGAGTCACAGCCTCCTCTCACCTGCTCCAGTGTGGGTCTCCTCCATGGGCTGCTGTTGGATCTTTGCATCCCAGTGATCCTCCATGGGCTGCAGGGGCTCAGCTGCTTCACCATGGGCTGTACCACAAGCTTCAGGGGAATCTCAGCTCTGGCACCTGGAGCAGCTCCTCCCCCTCCTTCTCCACTGACCTTGGTGTCTGCAGAGTTGCTCCTGCAAACACATATTCTCACCTTGCCACAATTACATCTGTGCGATTACTTTTTATCTTAAAAATGTTGTCACTGAGGTGTTACCACCATTTCTAATGGGCCCAGCCTTGGCCAGCCCAGCAGTCTCGGAGCTGCCTGGCATTGGCTCTGCTGGATATGGAAGAAGCTTCTGGTAGCTTGTCACAGAAGCCACCCCTGTAGCCCCCCCGCCACCAATGCAAATCCAATACAATGGCATCTTTCGTGATAAAAATCATAATAATAGGATAAGACCCAGAGAAATGGAGATAACTTTTATTAGAGTTCTGGACATTTCAGGCAGAGGTGAATATTAAAGGTCAGGGATCCAGGATTTCTAGATTAAAAGGGATTATAACTGTACATCTGTGCAGGTATTTGAGAACCATCATTGCAGTGTTCTGGGGAGCCTTGATCTAAGATACCATGCTTGAAATTAGTTTGTGAAAGTAAACAACCATTTTTGAGGTTAAGTGTAGCCTCTGTCCTGAGAGTGTATAGCAGCAATTAAAGAAGCAGTCTGGGAAGACTTTCCTGAATGAATACTTAGCTGCTGGTTTGGGCAGGAGTAAGTAGTCACAGGCTGTTCCTACTTGGTAGGCTTAGGAAAAAAGAGTTCACTGGAGGTATATCTAGAACTAAAATGCCAACTTTATTTAACAGTAGAGTGAATCTAGGCTGTGACACAACTGTGGAGTCTGAAGGCCCTTTTTATCATGAGGCACTACCAAGAACTGTTTAATCTGTCTCGACTATTCTCAAAGAGAAAAAAATGTGGTTTAAAACAAAGGCTAGGCTCATTTATCCTGAGCTGTTGCATACATCCCAGCTTTTTTCAATGTCATTATGAGAATCACAGAGAGCTTGGACCTGTAGAGGAAATGTCTTTGATAGTCAGAACCAGAAAAGATGCAAAGTCTGAATTTTCATAAAATAATGCAATGTATTTCTGTGGGACTGAAGGTAATGAGAACAGCAATCTCCCGCCTGCTACTCAGTGGTACCTGTTGACAGCACTGAAGATTTTACAGACCTGTGGAATTCCTTACCTTAACATGTCTGACACATATTCAGTATTAGAAAAATGATTAGAGGCATATCAGATGTCTAGAGAGAAAAGGAGAGCTCTGAGGTCAGAACATCTTTGCCTTCACTTTTGTTTTAAATATTATTTTTGGGGTTGGGTTTTCCCTTAATAACAGAGCAAAGCTTCTGTTTCTCTAAATGCTTTCAGAGCTGTCTTTTCTGATTCATGAGTTGTCCTTTTCTCCTCCATTCCTGTCTTCTTCCCTGGAAATTAACTGCCATGTCTGTACTAAGAGCAAAGTGGATGGCCTTTGTAGGGTACCAGGCATGGGCTGTGCAGGCAGACCAGGGAATCCTCTTTGTGTGTAGAGCCAGCCTGCTGCAGAAGCAAAGCACTTTTTTTCCTCCTGGATAGGGTGAGAAGATAATGTTTCATTCCCTTACCTTTTCCATTTGCTTAATTTCTCTCCTTTACTGATTCTCAGTATACGTTATAAAAGTGTACCATCTCACCCCCTGAAGTCACTGCAATTTTGTGTTTGGTGAAAAGATTCCTGTGTGCTCCCTTTGAGATTCAACACATTGTTTAAAGTGGTGCAAACATCTAAGATGTCATATTGCCATGAAATAAACCCTTACGCTTGTAACTACAATAGTTTTGGCACTGTGTCTCTTATCTTGGTTGCACAGTTTAAGATTAGAATAATTTTTTCCTGTTCAACCTATAGACAATGTCTTTGAGCACCACAGGAACAAACTTTGAAGTAGATATTCATACTGTCCTGGATGAAAATGGTTACACAAGTAAGATGCACTGCAGGAAACACACTAACTTGCACTTAGCTCCTGATCTCTTTGTTTTATTGTCAATAGTAGTAATATTATTATTACTTTGATTGCAGAGCTTGCAGTACTATGGCACTTAGCACCCTGGTTGAACAGAACAGAACCATAGTTTTAGGTTTTGGGAAGACAGCAGAAAGCCAAACTCCTGTCAGACTTCCCTCTTCCCACAAAATGTATCCTTGTATTATCCTCCTTTCTCATAATTCTCCTTATTAGCTTTGGGGATTTATTGCATTAAATATTTGAGAGCTTCTGGCTCATGAGATGCATTGTGATGTCTCTAGCTTATGAACTTGCATGCCAGTCTAAATAACTAATCTCTTTATTCCAGTATTCCACTATACTTGTGTCAAGTAGTTCAGAACATTTCCGGTGGTGACCAACAGAAAATTATGGCGCAATGGAGTCACATGATATAACATTCTTACCATAATCAGCAATTTACAAATAAGCTACAGGTTCAGCCGAAAGAATTTCTGTTTTTTTGAAATCCTTCAAACCAGAAGATATTTTCTTGGCCAAATACTGAATCTGAGTGTGGTGGTTTGAAGGGGTTGAGCTGATAGACAGGGTTTTAGACCAATCGCTTCTCACGATTGTGCATATAAAAGGCACTGGTGCGGGGGAAGTCACGCTCTTCTTTTCCGGTCCCTCAGCCGGGAGGGGTGGTGGGGCCGGGCCCGCCGGGCCCTGCGGGGCCGGGCCGGGCTGGGCCAGACCGAGCCGACCTCCTGCCCTCTCTCCATC